>CM055816.1:80165654-80437391 GCA_029582265.1 Zoroaster sp. YZ-2022
TGTACTCCACGTAATACAAACGAGTTATAAAGCCCATCCTGTGAGAACGAGCATGACGAGGCCTACCGATCAAAACCCAAACAAATCAAAGAATGGTTATTATGAGGATGACTAATAATTGCATCGGGGAAAAAACATAATTATTAAGAATAATGGTCTTACTGTGCTGAACTTGAAAATATGATCAACATTGGATGCCTTCAACGGGGAGCAAGAGCGCCGGTAACCGGTTGCGAAACACTGATCCGATATATCGACACAGTGCAGCTAGTTGCGAAGCGAAATCTAGGGTCGAGTATACAGTAGAAATCGACTACACAGCGCCCTCTACTGGCGCTTGCGCTTCATTATTTCTGGGATTGATATATTTCTGGCGCTTGATATATTTCTGGGGATTGATATATTTTTGGCGCTTGATATATTTCTGGGGGATTGATATATTTCTGGCGTTTGATATATTTCTGGGATTGATATATTTCTGGCGATTGATATATTTCTGGGATTGATATATTTCTGGGATTTGATATATTTCTGGGAATTGATATATTTCTGGCATTTGATATATTTCTGCCATTTGATATATTGTTTGCATTTGATATATTTTTTGCATTTGATATATTTCTGCCATTTGATATATTTCTGCCGTTTGATATATTTCTGGCGTTTGATATATTTCTGTCGTTTGATATATTTCTGTAGTTGTCTTTTTTGCCCCAATGGCCGCCCATACATCTAAGCGTCATTAAACTTTAGGTTAGGCGGGCTTAATGAATTTATCTTCCACTAAAGGCGTGTTCGCACTGGACTTTTTTTCGGGAAGGTTTTACCGAGACGATGGTAAAATGAAAAATGGTTAAATTTAACCTCTGTCCGCACTTGGACTTTCGACACGGGAAAATTTTACCGAGACCGTGGTAGAAGTAACCGAGCTGTCAGTACAATGACTCATGAGGGCGCTTTGCGTGACCTTTCTACGTTGACCCGATTGACCCATAAAACTTGCTACACATGCACATGCATTAAATGCGCCCGGCCCGCCCCCACCGTGCGGTGAAACAATGCAAAGCGCATGCGTGGCGTCCCTGTGTAGCACGACCTTGCGCTCGGGCCGGATGTACGCTTTCCTGAGCCGGTTTTAAACAATGCAAAGCGCATGCGTGGTGTCCCTGTGTAGCACGACGTTGCTCTCGGGCCGGATGTTCGTTTTCCTGAGCCGCTTTTACCGACTCACACTGTCCGCATCGTCTCGGGAAAAGTTACCTGGGAAGTTTTCCTGGGCAGCAGTTGGCGAGTAAAAGTAACCGCTGGACTCAGGAAAAGTAACTGAGAGGAAAACGTCCTAGGCTGTCCGCACTGGACTTAAAATGGGAAAAGTACCCATCGTCTCGGTAAGTTTTACCAAAATAAGTCCAGTGCGAACACGGCTTTTGTCACAGTCACTGGATTAATGAAGATGCTAGAAAATGTTGGTGTGCATGTGACGAAGGTGATATAAAAATTTCGCCTCGGTTCTTCTGCAGCTGGATAAATCGCTTTGGCTTGTGGATTATCAATTAAAAAGACGTCGCTTCAGTTGTTTATTTCGGCAGCTGACGATTTTTGATATTTTGCGGCTGTATTTTTCGAAGCTACGTGTTCCAGACGCAAGCACCGGAGGCGATCTCGACGATTTGTATACGGTAAATTATCGTTGGAATTTGTGCAAGGACAAATCTCCAAGGACAATATTATTTTCCTTTTCAATTTGTGAAGGATAATTCATATTGGACTTGGGTTCTACAGCTGCAATTTTTGGTTTAAAAACAATTGACTATCAACATTATCCAGCGGATTTTGTTCATCGAGTTTTTTCTGTGGATTTCTCCGTAACATCAATCAACAGTCTGTGGAATAACAGTTATATTTGATTCGACGCTGTCATGCCCCGTGCCCGTCGCCGCCCAGCTCGGGTTTTGACCGACATTGCTGATGATCGTCCCGAGGTCTCCGGTTCTTCTGCAGCTAGTGGCAGTGCGGCGGCAGCTGCCGGACCGTCGCAGCCGAAAAAGAGCCGTTCTTCTTCGAAGGGAAAGTCCATCCGGTCAGCAGCGGTTGCTCGTCGGGAAGTCATGGTGGAAGTGCCGTCTCAGGAGTCGCCTCCCCCAACCAGCTGTCACGGTCGACACGGGCCTACCAGCGCGTAGCATTCCAACGCCAACGATGCCCACCATTCCAGCTACGGTAACGGCGACAGCGGGAATGACCGGTCAGATGGCCACAGTTTGCAACTCAAATCCACTTGCCAGGGGTGGTGAGTACGGTTTTAATTGCGGGGTCGGGCAAAGCACGGGTTTAGGTTTTGCTTCTGTCGAGCCCGGTTTTTATATTTTGGGCCAAGGTTTTCGGCCGCAAAGTCTGACCAGTGTTAATGATGTTGGCACCCCACTTGGTATTAATGTGTCGCAAGCTCTGCAGGAGAAAATATGGCAGAGCACTTACTTTGATATTTCGCTATTGTACACCGAAAGTGCGGGATCAGTCCTTGCTAAGGCGGGTGATTCTAGTACTGCTAACTTGTCCTTGACAATTGTTGAGGGTAATTTAGTTGTCCGTAAACCTGGGGCAGCACGTACAAAATTGGAAACATTTGGTGCATGGCAGTCAGCGTTCCACACGTTCATGACCATTTTTCTTGCAAAACACCCACATCGTTCCGCAGAGCTTCTGAAATATTGTGAGGTTATACGTATGGCCTCAATCCAATTTCCCGGCAGGAAAAGAATCCCATGCGCTCCTGGGGGAGCATTGTTATGGAGCTTTGGCTCACTGTTGCGGCTGTTGGGGTTACCGGTACCCCCACAGGTTTCACTAGCACAGCCACAGAAGTATTATTCTGCATTTTCATCACAACCCCCCAATTTTAAGGCAAAGGCTGGTTTGTGTTTTGCTTTTAATGGTACACAGGGGTGTAATTTTCGGGTGTGTAAATTTGCGCATACTTGCGCAAAATGTCAGCGCCCTGGCCATGGTGCGGCCCGCTGCAGGGTAGGAGCATCAGGGTTTGTTCGCGGGGCTCCTGTTTCGTCCACTGTACCTTATGCTGGGCAAGCGCGTCGGCAGAAATCTCTGCCTATGCCGGCTCAAGTGCCGACCACCTCATTCACGGCCGTCCCACAATAAAAAAAAAGACTGCGCCCTCAGTGTTTGGATTTGGCCAGTGTATTTTTAAACAAGCGCGTACAGGACGTGCAGCGAGTCTATTGTTTACGTTGTAAAAAGGTCAAAATACTGATTTGCATAACGTTGTTTTGCAGGATTTTCATTGGTCTGTGGTGAAATTTAAATCAAATGATAAACAATATTAATACCTTGTGTCCTGATTGACACGATTTGAGTGTGTCGGGGTCAAATTGACCATGTGTTAAGGAAGTATGTGGTGATCGATCTACACGTTGCAGCGTGAGGAACAGCATTTGAGCGATCATTACGCGAAGAAAATATTGAACCAAAAAGTATATTGTTTAAACAAAATTTGAGTTTTCCCATTGGAAATCGACATGTCATCTTGGAGAGGACGTTTTGTTCATCATATTTAAGCAAAATTAAGGTAAGGTACAGCGGGATGTTTTTGATAATTGAGATTTTATTTTGACATTTTTTCAAAGTGGTGATCGAAACAATAAAATAATATGCACAAACAATACGAAATCTCACACAAAAGGCCTACTGGTTCGATCGCACACATTGACATGACCATGATATGTGTTATATTTATAATATTGTAAAAAAGACAGGAATCTATCTTGCATCGTAGCCCTATAATAAGTAATTTATTGATACCAAACCGTAACGTTAAGCTAGGCTGTTCAAAGAGCTATAACGTTAGTTACTCTTTAGGTAGGCAGGAGATAGGCATTCGATTACATGTAGAGTAGACGGGGAAGGCACATAGGAACGTGCCTATACTAACAGTATTAAATATTATTTCAGCAGCAATGAACTTTAAGGGTTCATGATTCATAATCTTATCAAGGATGGATGTTTTAAATTATTTTTGTTAACTCGAATGAGTCCACTTTTCATCACCGTGTAGGCCTGTGTTAGGTGCCACACATTTTTTTTTTAAATGTAACAAATACAAAATGTATAAATTGATTCAGTTTTCAGGCAGTAATTTTTATGTACTGCATGAATATTGATCCACATATGTCATGTACTTTATTGTCTTAACTATTAAATACATGTACAACTTTCTATTGTTATTTGCAGTCACATGAGGGAGTATTGTGTATATGAACTGTTTATACTGCTGATTGATGCAGCATTCGTGAAAGTAAACTACAAACGTAAGTGATACATACGGAAATGTTTTTGTTTCTGCAAATGATTAATCTTAAAATTTTTATTTTATTCATGTTGCTCATATTTAAAGGAGTTATAATTGACTGCACATAGTCTGTGATCTAACCCATTGCCCAAAACTACATACATTATTTTGAAACTATATATGGAGGTGGCATTTGATAAGCCTGCAGATTGTTTATAAACTAACTGTGATTTTATTATTTGATAATTAAACATTGAAGTATGTTTTTGACTCCATGGCTGACTGAATATTGGAACTTTGCAAATAGATGTTGGATATCATGTTTTATAAAGAATTGGATATTTGTATACATGTACAATTTCTGTTTGGTATTGGTCAATCAGACATAAGAATAATACACCATGCTGGATCATGTGCAAGGGCTGTCAATTTAAAATTAAATTTTTATTCTTCTTTCTTTTTCTTGCATCGCCTAGCAATGAGTTTGCCCTGCACTTCTGGTGTGGTGGCAAGATGATGGCGCTTCATTGTTGTCATGAGCCGTTGGAGGTCATCCCTCATTCCACACACCACCCGTCCAGTCCTGTTAAATTCCGTATGAATTAATTCACCCCCTTGCTCATTAAGCAAGCCAAAGCCTACACCAAACCGTGCCAACTGCTCGACAGCATGATTCTCCAACAAGTGCATCTTTGGGGAAATAGATGATTCAGGAAAGGTCAGCCTGAACGTCGTCATGAAGCTTTGTATACACACATCTACAGCAAGGACAAAACAGGATTGTCATTTGACATGTATGTTGACACAAGCTACAGTTCAACCAATAAATAACTAAACCTAAAGGATATACTTACCGATGCGTTTCAAGTCTTCTGGTGTTAAGGATTTCGAGTGGTTGATGGCAAAGTGAGCATCAGCAAACTTGAGGAATATGTCCTCAAATTGCTCCTTGACATGTGAAGCTTCCCGAATAAGCTCATGGTGTCGCATTAAAGGTATATCTTCACAGGCCATGTCTCTTAAAACTTGGCGTGGAGCTGATGTCAGAGCTGTGATAACTTGAACCTGTTGAAGCAGTAGCACAAATAACCATCAATAAGCAAGAAATATTTGGTGCATACGCCTAGTGTAAATGTATACTTTACACAAGTACAATCTACAATGTATAGAAAATAAGGTGTTTACCTGACAACATTTATGTACATGGTTTCCAACAAATGCCTTGCCATGATATGCTTGCCGCTCTACTTTGTATTGCTTCAATACCACATCAAGACTGCTAACAACTGGGCCAGTACCAAATGGAAGGTCAAGCTTGACATGTTCCTACCCAGCGGGCACAACACCGTTGTATCAACGTTGATACAACGTCATGTACCAACATTGGATCAACGTTGAAAATACATTGGATTTGAAAGTTGGATCAACGTCAGGATTTCCACGTTGGATCAACGTCAGGATTTCCACGTTGGATCAACGTCAGGATTTCCACGTTGGATCAACGTCAGGATTTCCACGTTGGATCAACGTCAGGATTTCCACGTTGGATCAACGTCAGGATTAATCGGGGTTGCAGTCACATTAATTTCCTCTGTTGTGGAGATTCTGTGTGTATTAAACCATGCAGATCATGGCCTGTGTGTTTGGACCGCGCTGTATCAGCCATTTTATTGACAATCCAATTGCACACAGAATCCCTGCAACAAAATTGTTGAGATGTCCATTACATTTTTAAGGAGGTGGAAATAAAGGAAAAAATGCACAAAGGAAAGCACTCGAATGAAGGCCATGACAATTTTATTGAAAGAAAAAAGGATAACATATCCAGGATAACATTTACAATTAACCCCAACACTAGCTAACAGTCCGGAATCCTCCAATTCACCCTATAAGGGGGTATGGTTAATATAAATACCTCGAGTGTTTAGCCATTCTGAACCGTTCAGAGATGATCATGATCATGTGCCATGTATTAAATGCTGTTTAAGACAAAGGTGCCAACCGTATTTGAACGTATTCATGTATAATGATCCCACATATTACAGCTCACTCTGTGTGACCCACCCTGTGTGACCCACTCTGTGAAAATGAGTGACATGGACCACATTTTGGAACTTGAACTTTATATGTGGCTAGAAAGAGCATTATCTTTAATTTGGAATAAGTTTGGAGGTATGCCAAATTTTACAAAGCATTAATTGTATGCCAGAATTATTTTCAGATAAAACAAGCTTAATGAAAACAAGTAAACATGTCATTCATACAAAATGTTGAAAACATAGCAAAAACAATTACATGTACTAACTTAAAGATTACTCAGTTAATTATTCAGATTGATTGGAAATAATGGTAAAATACGACGAAAGCTATAAGAACTCAAAATTGCACCATGAACCCAGAAATAAGTTGCACAGGGATATGGGTGTTTCTATAAATCAGGGGTCCAAACTTGTGACATTTTGGTGTCCTCCGTTACACGTGCAACCATTCAGATTTTTGCATGTAATATTATAACAACTTAATGAAACATTTTGTAGATTGAACAGTGTATTATACATGAAAATGTTTCATTAAGTTGTTATACTATTACATGCAAAAAACTGAATGGTTGCACGATTAACGGGGGACACCAAAATGTCACAAGTTTGGACCCCTGATTTATAGAATTACCCATATTTAATATGGTAAATCACATTGCGCATGGGTATTTTAAATTACTGCAGGATATAGCTTTATAATTTGTCAAACAATTCCCAAGCTTTATAATTTTGTAGTTTTGTAGGTTTAACTGAACTAAAGTATTTTTCAGCAAAATTCAAGCAAAAAAACACAATTGTTAGTAAAGTCATCACAAGTCACTTTACAATTCTGGTCTAAGGCCTTGTAGCAAACTATTCAAACACTATATAACAAAAGCATTCCTTTTTCACCGTTCATCCCATGTAGCTTGTGATCGGACTTTTGATCGGACTTTTGATCAGACTTTTGATCGTACTTTATTACAACCTGAAAAAGCACTTTCACCAAAAGAAATGTTTTGGTACTATTTTGTCAATTTTTAAAATCACATCCAACGGGTTTTCCAGATCGCATCACAATTACAAGTAAAATGTCCAAATACATCCAGGAAGAATGTGATTACTTTTTCCGCCCACCGCCTCCACATCTGTCAGGGGCATACTTCAGACATCTGGAGATAATTCCACACACCTCCGTCTCTGTGCCTGGCTGATTCTTGAGTGCACTCTCTGAAAAATTATAATTTCTTTGAGCTTTCTCAATAAATATGGGTAGGAAAAAAAAAATGTATGCAAAGAGTGGTTCTGTACGCAATATGTAAATGTTATCAACAGGAATAAATAAATACATTTGGGGACACAAAATTAATCACAACTTAAGTTGTGATTAATTTTGTGTCCCCAAATGTATTTATTTATTCCTGTTGATAACATTTAGATATTGCGTACATTATGAAAGCAATTATCATCAATTAGTTTTCTGTTCATTGCGAAAGGCCACAATTCATGCATACATATCATGATTACTTTACCTGTACAGTTTCAACTCAATTGTAATTGTGAAAAGTATATTTGCAACGTTGAGAAGTGGTTTTTCCTTCAATGATGGGGATATAATTTAATCTGGGTACACATACAGTTGTAGTCGAAAGTTTACATACACCGCAGTTTTACAAAACAATTCCCAGGTCATCCCAAAGCTGTGCACCAAATCCAAATGATTATACATGCATGAGGAAGGACTTTTGAAACATGATTTTATTTCGGGTTCAACTTTATCGTATTCTCATTTTGAGGGGATTATTTGCTGCATGAATGATTACTCCATCATGCTGGGTGAGTGTTTGCTTAACATGTTCAGGGAAATGGAATATATTGGCCCTACAAAATAAAACCTATTTAAAACCTATTTAAAAAAAAATCTGACTCGAAAGCGGTCTGGTTTCCAGTCTTCGACAGTACAAGTCAATGTACACATGTACAATGTACATGATGCAGTGTGCTTTCCATCATTGTGCGAAATCTGCAGTAAGCGTAAGCGCTCGGTCATTCATAATAATAATAATAATAATGTGTGGACTTGTATAGCGCACGTATCCACCAACTAAGTGGTGCTCAAGGCGCATTCTTTTTTTTTACGTGCATTACACAACACACGGGACCTACGGCTTTACGTCCCATCCGAAGGACGAAGCAATTATGGTTAAGTACCTTGCTCAAGGACACAAGTGTAACGACCGGGGCTCGAACTCACACCCTGCTGCTGGCAACACCAGAACTTGAGTTCGGTGCGCTAGACCGCTCGGCCACGACACTCCACTTCATGCCATCTTCAAATACATTCTAACCTACCATCAGACCATGCATGCCTAAATTATATCTACATTATTTATAGAAATTACCTGGTTAGTTGTTTTCTGTAACTGTTACTTAATGAAGTGGAATAATAACAAATGAATGAAGAGAGCTTGCCCCGGTACGTTGGTTTCACAGTGATCCGACTTGTCGAGTGCCAAACGAGAAGCGCGCTGCGCGCGCATGCGTCATTTCCAATTTTCACCAACAGAGGGCGAACTTCCTAGTGAAAGTCCCGTACGCACGGTCAGCTCGATCGTGGATCGTGTTAATGACGTTATAAATCATACGAAAAAATATTATAGCGGCAAGTACGTCTTATTTTGACACAAAAAAATATTGAAAGAACGAATTATCATGATCGACAGTACCGTGATAATTAATTTGTCACAAAAACGATGCTAAATCAAGGAATATTTTGGACAAAAAGTTAATTAAAGAAAAAGAAATCAAATTAATTTGGGCTTATTTGTCAGAAAATCAACGTTGAATCAACGTCTGTTTTCGACATAAAAGCAACGTCACAAAAACGACGTTGAATCAACGTCGTGTTTATGTTGATCAACGTCACAACGTCATATCAACCTGTTTTCGACGTCATATCGACGTCGTGTGCCGGCTGGGTATGATGAATGAACATTTTAGAAATTAGTGCCCTGTGCCCCTGTGTACAGGAAAGATATGTTCATTGAGTCACTGTGTTGGCTTTACACTCTAAGGATGAATGATGCAAAGTGTACACATCTGAGCTTTGTAAATGATAGCTGCAGTTATTTATGTATTTTTGCAAGCTCACCAAATCTTCAAGTTCACGATGCAAAGTAAAGGCCTTGTTAGCCATCTCACGAAAAGCCATGTCAGCATTTTGGAGGTTCTGCTGCAAGAGATGGAGGGGTAGCTCTTCCTCTACTTGTTCGAGTTCCTGTTGCTTTTTAAACACATCATGAGCAATTTGCTGTTGACGTTGGAACTCCCCGGCTACCTTCTGGTCAAAGTTAGTGGAGGACAGGTCTTCACCATCAGTGTGCTGGACTCGTAGGGTGAATAACTTCAAGTCCAGCTTGTGGCACCTTTCTTCAAACATGTCATAAAGTTTTTTATATATACCTAGTGACATGTGAAGACTAGGGAGAACAACCTTTAATGATACAAAAATACATAAATAAAAGATAACTGAATAAATTTAAAAAAAAACAATCAGAACATATGGAAATGTACATGTACATAACCATTGATTCATGTACTGTGCATGTACTGTACATGTACTATGCAAGTATGCATAGTTATACATAGTAGATACAGGTTGTATGCATAGTCTTCATGTCACAAGGTGAGAGTTTACTTACATGATCAATTGCTATATCCAAGATGGGTTTAGCAATGGTACTGTGGGATATGTCTTTAGCTCTAGCTTTCCTGGAGCCATCGGCCAAGTACGCTTCAAAGTTATTATTGATGGACATAAGCTAGTTCTAGGTTCAGATGGTTCTCTTTCAGCCATTGGTAGTTTCATGGAGTCTCTTGGGGTGTGCCAGTACAGGCAGCAGTACCTAGCTGTAAGCATAAAGGAAAATATAGTATTTAGGCCAAGTAAAAAAAATACCAGTTGATCGTCCTGGTTTTTCAAAAAGAGGAGGATGAGGGCATTTTTATTTTATTTTTTTCCAAGATGGCCGCCAAGCATTTAAATTCAAAATATTCATGTTAAACAATGTTTGATGTATTTTGTTAAACCCCAAGTAAAAATACATGAAAAATATACTCTTTTTGTGGACAAGTATAAACAATAAAAAATAATTTAAAAAAAGGATGCGGCCTCAAAAAAGGATGCGGGCGGGGACGATCAACTGGTATTTTTTTTTTACTTGGCCTTACTTCATGCTATGAAAATAAGCCAAATCAACGTCATGATCTTTACAATGTATGCTTGTTTCTGTTCATACACTGACTAAATTTTACATGAATGTATTTACCATTGCAACTGCAGGTGCCATATATATTGGTTAGCAGCTCATAGTCTCCGAAGAAGAACAGTTTCAACGATTTTCCTCTGTATTGAGAATTAGAAGTAAGTTCTGTGAAAATACAAACAAGCAGAAAGTGTACATGATCTTTTAATATCAACAATTCAATACTTCAGTCATGTTTTTACATGATGGAGGGGTTACTCAAGTCATGCCTATCTAAGCAGTCCAATATCACTTGTACATAATTAGTACAAGTGATATTTATATTACCATGCGAATCATTGTTTACAAAGTAACATACCTCCATCTTTGGCTGGCCAAGTGAGACACTTGTTCCATTATGGGTGGCAAGACTCTCTGCAGGTTTGCGGAGGAATCCTTGGCTTTGAAGCATGCAAAAACCACTGTATTTTGCAGGGAGTTAGGATGTTTGGTATTAACAATTTGGAATGACATCTTGAAGCTCTGGCCACCCTTATCACCCCCTATTTTGACCCAGATTTCATCTTTGGGAATCACACCATTGTGCCAGGTCAAAGATCCATTCCTTAATAGGGGAAAAGAAAATGAACATTGTTTAGTTCACATTTCAAAGTCAGATACATATGCTTTGTATGTATGGGCACACAATGAATTATTTCCAAGCAATGAAGCATAGCGCTACATGGTTCTAGCCAGGCATACAATAGCGTATCGGGCCGATACGCTATAAAAAAATGCCGATACGCTATAAATCGGCCGATACGCTATCGATACGCTATAATTTATTCCATGGTTGAAAAAAAAAAAAAAAATTCCTTTCTTCAGTTCGAGAACTAATTGTGAACAACAATAATTTGTTGCCACTGAGGCATTTATTTCATCTTGTAGGAAGCTTTATTGATACATTTTAATTGGCCGACAAATTTGTTTCTTTTCAAGAGAACGTTTTTGATGCGCCGCATTTGCAACTGTATGCGGCCTGCCGCGATCTATTTATGGCATTCAACGTTAAACACATTGACACTGGTTCCGCTACCACACTGCTTAGGCAAAACCAGATGACTGGGGTACCCGCGTGCCACGCAGAGTCGGGAAAGAGCGGAGTCTAAAAAGTGTCTGTTGTGAGTTACTATGATCATGCTATGACATGTTTTCTGTCGGAAATTTGTTTTGAGTGAAAGTTAAAAAACAACAAAAACAACCATCAGCAAACGGTAGTTGTTGAACATCTGATGTCCGCTGAGCGCTGGCTGATGTCCGCCGGCCGCCAGCAGAAGTTCGACCTATGGAAACAGTTTCGTCTTCACGGCATCAAAACATTTGTAAATCTCATTCCAGTATCATTTCCCTACCACCACTTTGTCACCAAGCTGATATATTTTTGTTTTGTTAATTAAGAAGAAATAAATTAAGAAGATGTTATTGATGAGAAAAATTAAAAACGAAAATCGGAAATGCAAGACTTGATCGGCTGTTCCCCAGGATATGTTCGGTAGGCAGATAATTAATGTTCAGTAGGCGGGCGTATAGCACAATTGCACCCTGCAAACAGGCCTCCATTTACTTGTAAATCAGGAATAACGGTAAACACTTTCTAAAACTGTTTTTCTTCTTAATTTACATACCCGACCGCTATTTATATAATGCTGAAAGCATTATTTCTGAGCTGAGATTCTCCGCCACAGGTATTAATCCACAGAATTTAATTCCACAAAACCAAACATGTCAAAGATTTCTGAAGCTTTTCCGAGGTAAAAAATTCACTAATAGTTTGCACTCAGTTGAATAAATAGATGTCACCATTCTGCTCCAACCAGTCATAACTTTTTAAGTAGGTCTAAATTTATTGTTTTAAATTTTATGCTTTGAAACAACTGATTAAAAGACGCATTTTTGCCGACAGTCGGATCACTCACTCGAGCTACTTAGCCTTGGGACAATGTATACTGGTATCCTGTATCCTGGTATGTTGTTTCATACATGTATAGTTATATAGCTTGGAAACCAGCCAAGAACCAGGTCCCAGAGGTTAATGTCACCTGGTCTGGTAGTGTAAAACCACAACCTGTCAGTCATTGTCAAGTGAACAATAGCCCCAACTCTTGTCTTGGCACTAATCCCAAATTGATACATTCAATGTTCCAAAGTCGGCAGACAGTTCTTTGATGTGAACTTGTGACCCAGAAATTGTGTCTTTTTGGTTGCCGGTTGTCGTTTCTTTTTCTTTTAAAATACTTTGAACAGACTGGAGCTAGGATAATTCTAAGGCGTCTTTACAGCTGGCCTATGTTTTTTCGCTGAGCTTTTTTATTTTATTTACGCAATAACTGTGGACTTGGAAAATAGAGCTCTTACCTGCTGTCCAATAAAATACTTTGGGTGAAGCTTGCACTGCAGGGTTTCGTTTGTAAGAACCATTTTATTTATAGTTTTGTCAAGTTTAATTTAAAGTAGGCATAAGTCAAGGCATACATTGTAATGTATTGTATGGAATTTTTTGGATCATATCTGGCTTTGAATTATTGATAAAAACGATTAACTTTACTCACACATTTAAAGCTACAATTACTAACAACAATCCAATGTAAAGTGAATAAAACAATAATTAAGACAATAACAACATGAGTCCTGTAGGCCCTACTCCATTTAAAAATTTTAAGTTTGATATTAGTTGAGAAAAATGTGACAGAATTACATGTGCACATGTAAACATGTTAAAACCTACCAATTGAAAAGCAATAAATATTTTTATGTCTAAAAAAATATGGTTTTGTGTGACAAATTATATTATGCAATATGCCCCTAAATAGCCTCAGATTGCACCAGAGAGCATCTACAACCTAAAAGTTTCCCAGGGCCCTTAAGCGGGCCCCGGACCCCACGCCGTTGTGGCTTCGCGCTACGCGCTCGCAGATTCGTGTCGTACAAATGCCCCTACGCTATAATTTAATCCTGGCTAGAACATGCATACTTACAAGTCATGCCTATCTAAGTAGTCCAATATCATGGAGCTGAGATTTGTTACTGTTATGCAGGGAACTTCTCTTGTGTCCACACCATCGTAGCCATTGGCACCATTTGAATTGAACACCAGGGGAATACGTTTCCCTGTCAAGTTGTCTTTGAGGAGCACATTTTCTCGTTTACGAATTTCTCTTTCAGATGAAAATGAAACTCCAACACTTCCAAAGTATCTGTAAATAAAAAGATCAAATTCAAGATTAATAAGAGGTAAAATAATACAATATTTGATTTGATACTACATGAATTTTGTAAATGAATACATGTACAGGTACACATGTGGTTGTGTAAATATTGCAAATATTGTAAATTGTAAATATTGTAAATAAATGTATTTTCAGTACAGATACATACATATGTGCAGTAAATAAGTTTGTTTGCAGCTGTTATATTCCTTTGTTGACTGGTAACAATATGCATACCTACAATATGCAATTATCATTTTCCTAAAATTGTCACTGTGTGTACTGTACAATGTTTGTGCACCTGTACATGTATCATTTTATTATTAAATGGAATGCAGAATCGAACCAAACATGAAAAGTTAGCAAAAATACAAAATGGCAGTCAATTTAGAAATGTTTGTAGAAATGTTTAATACAACTTTGTTGTGTTTCAGTTCATTAATGCAACTTAATTACAAACCTGCGAATTTGTCTAAGTTGTTCCCAAGCCAATTGGCAGTCCCTCATCATGGCGATGGATGTGTCTGTGTCAATTGCATCTTTTGATACATTTGGGCAGGGTCGATTCTCTGTTGACTGTGTAGAGCCTTTTCTTACTTTTTGGACAAAAGCAGGCTGAAAGTTTGTAAAAAGTAATGTTGACTTTAATATACATGTAGATATAGTGTAAATATTAATTCATCGTCATTATTTGTTAATATTATATAAGCAATTTGTTTTGTAATCTGCAAACTTTTTAATGGGTAGTGTGCAAAATGCACCCCAAAATAATTGTAATTTTAAAATCATTTTATTTATTTATTTTAAATCATTTTATTGATTTCCAGTTGAAATTTAGGAATGAGAACTTGTTCCTAAATTCTAAGAATGAATACTATCTGAATTAATTTCCACAATGAAAGTATACATGTGTCTTATACATGTATCTTAATTTAAGGAAAGTAACTAGTACGTATACTAGTAGAACCAGTTTTCTAACATCACCATTGATGTACCTTCCCTTTAAAATATTGTTATTTCTTACCCTTCCACGTGTTTTCAGTCGTGTTGATTTTCCGTTGTCATTTAGCTTTAACCACACCCACCTGTCGCTGACCTCCTCTATTGCAGGGGGGATTGGTGTTCCTTTTGTATGTTCTGCAGCCACTTGTTTAAGGAGGGTAGCTGCCTTTTCCACCTCATCAGTTAATGTTGCAATAGGGCGTTGTGTGGTTGCATTGCCTGTACACTTTTCACAGTGACATTCAGCGAATTTTGGGATGGTATTGGGACATGTCACCGTTTTCACGAAGAGGCAAAAGTCCGTCTGTAGAGTAAAAATTATGTTTCGAGAAAATCGCACTCGAAGTTGGTCTCTTTTTGGATGGCGCATAACCCTGTCAATCGGCACTCTTTTTACTTAACCAACGTTACTACACGAAAAATGGGATCTTAAATTACATAGAACAAGAAAAAAATATTCAATGAGAAGGATTAAAATCTATTAATTAGTGAAGAAAGATTTTGTCACTTCGTGAAAACGCTAAAATGGGTTTGGCAGCGGTTTTGCCCACTATAACTGACTTTTGTCTCTTCGTGAAAACGGTACGCGCAGACTGCGCAGATGTGTGGTACGGTAAAATCCACTTTGCCTCTTCGTGAAAACGTTACGCGCAGTAAGCATAGTCCAGTGCGATATGGCAAAATCAAGTTTGCCTCTTCGTGAAAACGGAAATTCGATCTAGGGCATTCATTTCCCCTACATTCGCATATAATCCGTGTTCAAGACTATGGTAGATGACCATGGCAAAATCCAAAAATATTTTCCCGCCTGTTTGGGAAATTCGAAAACCACACAAGAAAATTCGGAATTGGGGTGGGGTTGGGCAGAAACAATGCTTTGCCCCGGTAACAAAATCGGCTTCGTGCGCGGGATTTATGTCCATATTCCTCATCTAAGTTTCATCCCTTTTTTTCCCGTGGCCAATGTTGTTCACCAATGGTTTTATGGCCGGTTCTTGTATTATTATACACATCAATCAAACATCCACGAAGATGTTTACATGTAAAACAAACAGCGTATTAAAATAAGTACAAAGGGAAATATAAGTTTCAAGAAATAAAATGGCATTACAAAGACGCAGGGAGTGTGCTACCACTGAGAATTAACGTTCAATGTATTTCATAAAAATTGCAAATAAAATTTATACTTTGTGCACAATACTTTAAAGTCGCCTTTAAAAGAAAATCTCCCCCACAGATTCATCAAAGTGGACATTTTTATTGCATGATCTGAAAGATCATACCACTGAACACACTTAATTTTTGATGAGGCTAAATCGGTCCTCAAATAATGCCCAGCCTCACCAACTGAAAATGACATATTTTCCCCAATAATTGGAATTGTCCTAAAACCATAACATACATCGCTTTACATTTAAAATTTACATTAAAATTTAAATGAATGATGTATTTTACAATATTAATAGAAATCTCGGTCCTGTAAAGGCATTTTTTTTAAATTAGAGTAAAATCCAGTCCATTGCATTGATTTATAATCCTGCTTAATTGATTTCATAAAATGCAATTGTTTTATTTTTAATAATATAAATACAATAACCATAACATATATTGCAAATTAAAAACAAAAACGAAAACCATTAAAATCCAAATGAGTTATTACAATAATATTAATATTCGATCCTGTGAAGACACTAGGCACGTTTTGTAAACATATTATTTAAAATCTAGTCTGTGATACATTTCTTAAATTGTAGGTACAAGGTAGGTTTTTAAAATATTACAACAAATCATACAATTCATCGATCTTATTTACATCATTAATTATTATGATGGCTTAAACAGATTTACAAATAATTTATATACAAGGGAATTTACATTATCATACAATGGTATCATTCAGTCAGTTGGATTTATTTACACTATTTATAATGATGATTTCAAATGTTCAACCACGTTCTGTCATACAAACAACACTAAATCTAACTTACAATAACGAAAATAATATAATACAACCTCCATTTTAAAATATTCTATAGTGACGGAGGTAGTGGTGAGGAGGAACATAATACATAAAGATACAGCTGCGACAAACTAGTTCAAAACGAAATATAAGCAACAAATAAAATAACACAAAAATACAAATCAAAAGATACGTATATCATGGGTACCTCTCGTAAAGCAAGGTATTACAAAATGGTCTTATTCGATCATTTATCTTGTATTAATGCATGTTTTCCTAAATATGAAGTCATGAATTCTAAAGTCAAGAAATTCAGGAAGTAAACGTGCGAATGATTCAGATACATGAATGGACAAAAAATGTACCACATAAAATGTCAAAAGATATGTATCTCTTGAGTACCTCTCTTATAGCAAGGCAATGCAAAGTGGTCGAATTTAACCATCCTTGAATTATTTATCTTGTATGAATACATGGTTTCCTGAGGTTGAAGTCAAGAATTCTTAAGTAAGAAATTCAGGAAAGTAAAACGTGCGAATGATTCAGATACATGTAATATCAATGAACAGAAAATGTTAAAATACTTTATCTTGTATGAACATGCATGGTTTCATAAGGTTCAGGTCATGAATTCTTAAGTCAAGAAATTTAGGAAAGTAACATAATATCAATAGAAATAATATTAAATGAAATATTTTTTTAGACGATTGTTTCACAGGTCAAGAGAACGAAACATTTTGAGACTAATTTTCCATATTATCACTGGTATGAAGGAAAAAGATGCCAAGAATAAAAAACAACTTACTACACATTATTTGAAAGAGCACTGTTGTATCACTAAATACTTTCTTCACTAAGTGGTTTGCAAGATGCACACTTACTGCTTCAGCTTTTCAGGAACAAACACAATAGGTGAATGTGCATTGCTTATCTGTTACTAACATTTTCTGTCCTATGTTAAGGCAGCCCACTCTGTAATTTAAAATTTTTGTTGTTTTTACAGCCACAAATACCTTTTTGTTGCCAACTATTTTGGCGTGCTGGACTTTAATAGACACGATTTTTTTTGGCAAAGTAAACTCATTTTATCGAGAAAACCTCTTCCCATTAAAGGCGGAATTCTATGTTCAACTTCAACACATTCACACAAATTCCTCATGTGTACCTCAGCTACATTGACATGAGAAGAAGTATTTGAAATCTTGTGGTGTACCAAGAATTGATAAAAGTAAGTGGCATTAAATGTTCCGAATTCATAAAAAGCTAAAGCTCCAAATATCATCATCAAAAACGAATAATGGAGCGATGGGAAAAAATAGATAAAGTACGGAACATGATGCAACATCAAGTACTGGGACCTCATTGTGTTAAATCGAGATGTCACATACACTCATTAACACTTTGAACAAGTTATTCAAAATTGTCTACGATACGGAAGAAATACCGGCATACTTTTTAAAATCCATTTTTAGCTTTTCCTGGAATTTAACTGATCAACCATGCCATCAGTCTAATTGTCAGTAAAATTCTTCTTTGTATGATGATGCAGGCAAGAAATAAACCCCAACCTGAAATTGGTAAAGAGCAATGTGGATTTGTGGATTAACCAACTCTATATCCATACTAAGAACAATACATTTCAAAAGAAAATCAGTTGAGGTACACAAACATATCTGCCTTTGTTTAATCTAATATATAAAAAAATTGAATCAGACGAAAATGAAGAACTATCATTTTAATGGGGCAGCTGGCGATAGAAAGATTGGTACTCGGGATGAGAAATAACTGGAGTTTGTCCTGAACAGAGCTTGATGAGATCTTGATATTTCCCTTCTGATAATTTGGGCTTGGTTGATTGATACAGATGGAGAGGTCCACCTTCTACATCCGTGGATCTTCTTGTACGAACTGTGTCGATGTTGATGACTGAAAACTTATCATCTCTGTGGGAAAACTTGAAACATATTTGTTCTGGTTTTTCCCTCTGTATTTGGACCTGCTTGAATTTTGTCCAGTCAACTTTCTCCCCCTCTTCAGAGAAGCGGACCCTGAGGATGTGTCTTCCAGTCAACAATATCAGATGACTGCACCTTCACAACATGATATGCACTTGGTTTTTTACGAGCCATTTTACATACAGACACAAGTTGGGAAGGCAAGAATAAGTCACCAGCCTGACGCATGGCTCTTTCTATGCAGCTATGCATGGAGTCACCCTCCGACTGCCCATGGTTGGTCTCAAAGAAGTGAATGGTGACAGTATGGACAGACCTGGATTGGCGAACAAAATCCATGATCATAGCTGGAATGATAGAATTCTTGTTCTGGCCTACGCAACCATCAGAGAATAAGTCGACTACTTCAATACCCCTTTCATCTTGAATTTGAAGGTAGTGGTGCAAATGTGATGCTATTTCACATGACCCACGGCCTGTTTCTCCTTCGTGTGACAAGAAACAAAATCCTTCCCTGCTTCCAAGATTGAATATTGTGAAATTAAAACAAGCCAGTCGACGTTTGTAGAAAATCTCAGACTGCGGCAAATAAATTACTTGCTGAAGATCAAAAACATGAGCCGAGTATTTCTTACTCGTCAACGCCGCCTTCTTTGCAGCCTCCTTTAGTTCACGAACTGCTTCTTTCTCCGTGATGTGCCGGTGATAGACTTGGTGAAGTTCTTCCTTCTTGGCCTCATTTGCAGAAGAATATTCTTCACACAGACCACATGCATCCTTCTTGGGATGATGGAACTTCAGGTTTAAGGAATGGAACACCTTTTTGTAGAACGAGAGAGATACTCCGTTTGGGTGATCATTCTTGTACATTCTGTACATTATCTGTTGATTTAAGTCTGGAGAAAGGTACTGGCACTTGCTATTAGCTCGGCAAAAATGTGATTCCATACGAGGAAACATGTCTATGTGACCTTTCACCTCTTCGTAGCATAATCTGTCTTTGTCCCACTGCTGCCTTCCTCCCCTTTTCTCAATTTGAAGAACACCACAAGCATCGCTCTTCTGCAGAACAGTCCTGATCTGTCTGTCTGATATGTTAAGGGTTGTTATAAACATCTTGCGGCACACCTTCCACTTCATAGAGCCAGGAGAACTAGTGTTTGGCAAAAAGTAGTCAACACATTGGTTCTTCTGAGACTCTGACTTTATAGATGACTGTCTTGGTAAAATATGCTTGGAGATCCATTCACGTTGTCTTTGAAGGTTGCCCATGTCATAGTAGGCACAATTTATTATTTCACGCTCTTCTTCTGTAATTTTGTGACACTGTAAGCCTCGAAAATTACATGGTTTGCAGGAAGTTGCATCTATGTGGAGTCTTCTAGCTGGCATTTCTTTGTTTGACTTTTCAGTTACATAGCTCTCTCCCTTATTCCGCTTTTCCTTGACCATGAAATTCTTCGACAGATGATTTCTCTTTTGCTTTGGCAGTAAATCTTCTGCAACTCCATCCACTTGAAAGTCACTAGGACATGGTCTCAAAAGATCACTGGAAGAAAATATAGGAATCGGTAAACTTGCCGGTGTCTTTTGGAACTCTCCAGATTCCCCTGAACCGAGAAATAAAGACAAAGATGTCGAGTCTGGAAGAGCGCAAGTATCATAGTCCATAAAACCAGGGGCACATGCAGGAGTGAATGCATTAATTGAAGCAAAATCATCATAAACATCTAAAGGAGTTACTGGGGCAATCACTGAATGACAACTTGCCATGAAGGTAAAGCTATAATTTGCAGATGGCGGTGCAAAAGGTGACGATACAGGTAAAACTGGTCTCCGGCAAACATCTCCCTCTCCCATTGCAGCGGTTACAGATAATGAAAAAGGGACAGACGACATGACTGGTCTCTGGAAAACACCTCCCTCTCCAGTAGGTAAAGATGGAGAAACAGATACAGATGACATGACTGGTCTCTGGAAAACACCTCCCTCTCCAGCAGGTAAAGATGGAGAAATAGGAACAGATGACATGACTGGTCTCTGGAAAACACCTCCCTCTCCAGTAGGTAAAGATGGAGAAACAGAAACAGATGACATGACTGGTCTCTGGAAAACACCTCCCTCTCCAGCAGGTAAAGATGGAGAAATAGGAACAGATGACATGACTGGTCTCTGGAAAACACCTCCACCTCCAGTAGGTAAAGATGGAGAAACAGAAACAGATGACATGACTGGTCTCTGGAAAACACCTCCCTCTCCAGCAGGTAAAGATGGAGAAACAGGGACAGATGACATGACTGGTCTCTGGAAAACACCTCCCTCTCCAGCAGGTAAAGATGGAGAAATAGGAACAGATGACATGACTGGTCTCTGGAAAACACCTCCCTCTCCAGCAGGTAAAGATGGAGAAATAGGAACAGATGACATGACTGGTCTCTGGAAAACACCTCCCCCTCCAGCAGCTAAAGATGGAGAAACAGAAACAGATGACATGACTGGTCTCTGGAAAACATCTCCCTCTCCAGCAGTTACAGATGGAGAAACAGAAACAGATGACATGACTGGTCTCTGGCAAACACCTCTCTCTCCAGCAGTTACAGATGGAGAAACAGAAACAGATGACATGACTGGTCTCTGGAAAACACCTCCCTCTCCAGCAGTTACAGATGGAGAAACAGGAACAGATGACATGACTGGTCTCTGGAAAACACCTCCCCCTCCAGCAGCTAAAGATGGAGAAACAGGGACAGATGACATGACTGGTCTCTGGAAAACACCTCCCTCTCCAGCAGGTAAAGATGGAGAAACAGAAACAGATGACATGACTGGTCTCTGGAAAACATCTCCCTCTCCAGCAGTTACAGATGGAGAAACAGAAACAGATGACATGACTGGTCTCTGGCAAACACCTCTCTCTCCAGCAGTTACAGATACAGAAACAGATGACATGACTGGTCTCTGGAAAACACCTCCCTCTCCAGCAGTTACAGATGGAGAAACAGGAACAGATGACATGACTGGTCTCTGGAAAACACCTCCACCTCCAGCAGCTAACGATGGAGAAACAGGGACAGATGACATGACTGGTCTCTGGAAAACATCTCCCTCTCCAGCAGTTACAGATGGAGAAACAGAAACAGATGACATGACTGGTCTCTGGCAAACACCTCTCTCTCCAGCAGTTACAGATGGAGAAACAGAAACAGATGACATGACTGGTCTCTGGAAAACACCTCCCTCTTCAGCAGTTACAGATGGAGAAACAGTGGCAGAAGACGGTAATGTACCTGTGGTGTTTGGAATGAATAAATTAGCATATATATTGTGGGAGGAGCAATTATTGTTGGTTAAGAAATGCTTATAACATAAAAATGCAAGACATTTCGTGCACGCTGCCCAGATCTCTTGACTGCATGAGAAGTGCTGACATCGTTCCCGTTGCATTTGACGTACATCTGCATTAAAATAAAACAAAACAATTAAACAAAATTATTAAAAACACACACAAATGTTTTGGTTTTTCATGAGCTCAATATTTAGTGATACTGTAATTGCAATTTAAATAAGTACAATTTAGTTGAATTTCAAACAATACATTTTTCAAAAAATACGATTTTAGACTTTTGTTCACTAAAAATATTATGGCATCACAATACCACAATATTTATAGTGTGAACATTATGGGCATGTCTTTTTTGTAAATTGTTTCAAACACAAATCAAAACCAACTTATAAACACACGATTGTTTGGGTGGGTTTCAAACCCACAAAGTCTTCCACATCATCTTGCTGTATCAAGTTCATGTATTAGCTGACCCGGTGAGTTTAGTGATTAAATGGTTAATACATCTGCTCTAGTATAGTAAGCAGGGAGTTGTGGGTTCAAAGCCCACATAGGTAAGGCTTAAAGCCAGCTGACATGACTAGAATACAGTGGTTATGAAAAATGCATAATAAAAAATATATAAAAACTACACACTTACTGTTTTGTATGCTTTTGTTAGACAACGTTGCCAAAGGAATGTCATCTGAATCAGAGTCTGATTCTGATTTGGAGTCGGACTCCAAATCTATGACATGCCCCAGCCATTCACCATCCTTCCAAGCCATAGTCACTGCTGTGCCAACCTGAAGATCTCCTGAGTAAGTCAGATTTTCTGCAGCGACCACATTTTTGGTGTTGTCTTTTTCCCACAATACCAGGACATCTTTGCCAGGCTTCAGACTGAAATCAAACAAAGTAATTTGCATTCACAGTACTGAAAAATGATTTCAGAACACGTTGAAACTTATAAATCTTAAAAATTATACACAAAGTTCATAAAACAGATTATACTCAGGCAATCATAACAAAGAAACCAGTATACACTTAAAATTAAAACAAATATTACAATTTAAAATTAAAACACTGGATTAAGGAGTAAATTTCCAAAATTTAAATGCAACATATGCCATTTTATTCCCGTTTAGATTCCTGCTCTCTCCTGGGTTCCCAAAAGCACTTTTGAAGGTGGTACATACTTAAACACAACTTAGGAAATCCATAAAATGAAAAAAAAAAATTAAGAAAGGGCTGTTGTACTGTTTTTAATTATTTAAAGTTTCATAACCGTGCAAATGTTTCCAGTTTTTCAAGTGGATATGTCGTGAATTGGATATAAACTCTTCATGTTGAGGGCGATATAATTATGTTGGTTTTAAGAGCACAAATATAAAGCAAGGTGTGCACAAGCATTGATAAACCATTTTATATATTTCAAAATACCAATTAAAAAATGGATACCCTTGTTGTCTTCTTCTTTTGTGGCGCATTCCGAGTAGTGGAGTCCTCATTGGTCCCTACGGCACATACACTGCATCTGCATGACAATTACACCAAAGATGAATAAAACGGGAAGGAAATGAGAAACATGGCTGATAAGTTTCAACTTCCATTAGTACATGCTTTACCCAACACCAAGCTAGTACATGACTGTGTTTTTTTGTCTGCTAAATGTTTTATAATTATACATTATGATTCTTGAAATTTTCTTTATAAAAAAATACATTTTTTTAATGAAACACACATACATGTACATGTACACCCAGACTTTTGTCAACACATTCACCTTATTTTTTTTCCATTCTTTGGATAATTTTTTTCAAAGGAAAATAAAGCCCGAGAACCATTTGGTTCCAACAGCAAAGATCGTGACGTTGAATACCATTACGTCGGGGAACTAGACAGTCGAGTGCCGTAACAATAACCACTTGTTACGGCACTCGATTGTCTAGTTCCCCGACACAGCATTTATTTTGTAGGCCTAGGGCTACGCCTACCCAAAAATTTCTCAAGAAAATTCAAAACCCTGCCCTCTATCTTTGACATACCTACATGTTCTTAACTGTCGCCAACTAGTTTGGCAAGTCAAAATAAATTACATGTATAATTAACCGGGCCCATAACTACGGAAGCGTATAGCTGCCAACATAAAAATAAATTTTCCTCCCAATTAAGTCGTACGTACGAGATAATAAGTCGTACGTACGAGATAATAAGTCGTACGTACGAGATAATTAAGTCGTACGTACGAGATAATATTATTAGTCTTACTGCAAGACATTCCTTTTTTTTTTCGTGGTCGCTAGAGGGGGCTGTTTGTGCGCTTGACTTTTACTAGTTAGTGTTGGTTCAGTCGTCGTGTTAGTTCACATTGAACCGTGGTTGAACAGTCTAGAAACAAGACTACAACGACAGCGCACATGGTTTGTATACACTGCCACTGTGTAGTACTACTGTCAAAGATTATCCAGCTTTCATGCAAACTGCTCGCTTCAGAATTCTGGAGAGAATTCTTCTATTACAAGTACAACTTTCCAGAGGCCAGTTGCTCATTAATTGTTGGTAAGTCTCGAGCAGGCAGTGTATTCTTAATGCCCAGTTGATTCATGATTATTTTGTGTGAAACCAAACCCCATGAGGCCTGCAAAGATTCATATTTTGCCAATTTGACTGTGAGTCGGTGACTATGGTGACATGACACACGTACAACCCATGTTGGGCTGAATTATGTCCACGTTGCTCTAGACTATAGTATGCTCTATACATAACAACACTGTTTACATGGCAGTAATACTAGAACCAGACAATTTGTTTTTATTTGGTAGGGGCCAGGGGGTCCTAATAAACTGGATTACAAATGTAGAAATGTAGAACATAAAATTATGCACTTTACTAGCCCAGAATTCCTCAATTTTATTTCGTGTGTGTAACTTGTTAATGTCATTACTCATTGATGATAGTTATGTAAATTTGAATGTTTAAAATTAACATTGAAACATGATTTGTGTCAACCATGGATGTAGATGTGTACAACGGTAGTTCTCACAAACAAATCAACAATAATAAACATGAATGACAACAATCTTGGAAAGTAATCTTAGATTTAGAACAGTAATTCCATAAAACTTACTTGTCAACAAACAATATTTTCTCCCTTCCTTACCATGAAAAGCCTCAAGCCTGAGTGATTGTTTCCCATTACTAATTAAGGTAATTTGTAATAGTGTATTTTGTTTGTACACCAGTCACCAGCCCATATACAAACTATCACTGTCATGACAACTGTATGCATGCTCAAACTTCACGTTATCAACTTTGTAATTTATGTTATTGCATATTGTTTTGGGGGACACACATTATTTTTTATTTATTGTTGATTATAGGTGTGAAATGGAAGAAGAGAATGGACCGTTAGTGCAGTTCCTCAGGGACCGTGGAATTTCAAATAATATTCTTGAACAGTTGAAAAAAGACAAGGTAAGACCTCCCTCATCTTTTAAAATAATTTTACTTTCACAGACAATTTTGCAGCATAATAATTATTTAAACAAATTGCTTACATTTCAATAGAGAGCCCAGTACCTCCATTGATAAGTAACCCATGTGGTTTAATAGTGGGGGAGAGGTGTGGGGCATGGCGAGAGCTGTATCCCGGTTACCCCACCGGGTTCCACCCCAAATCAGTATACCCCAGTGGAAATATTTTGCTGTATGTTTTTATACTCTTGCTATGGTCAGCGCGCCTTTTCCAACGTAGTACCTGCCTTGAATAAGCTCCGACCACAGTCCGTCAAACAACATTTTTGACATCTTCAAGAGGGAATTGAGTTTCCATTTGTTTGGCTAGTTTTACTTCCCTTGATCTTAACATGACTTTTTTGTCACTTTGTTGTTTTCTGCTTGATCAATTTTCCAGATAAGTGAGCAACATAATATTAAGTCTATATTATTATTATTGTTTTCATGGTCAATTTCTTTATTGCTAGTTTTTCTAGTTTGCACCAGAATGCATGCATCTTTGGATCACAAAAAATTGATACACACCAAGGCATATCTACCTCCCGTTACGTCCTCATGTTTTAGATTACATCAGAATGCATCTACAACATCACAATTTATTTCCTACAAATTTATGCTAAAAATGGGGCTCGGGACATTCCTCCTCACCTTTCACCATTGTCTGAAAATTGTGTGTCACTGCACCACTTCTTCCCTTGATTAAGATATTTATAGGTCCACCCTTGCCTATACAAAAATTTAATCAAAAGTAGGTGAGCCTTTCAGCAGTAATTCAAATTTTGAAATCAATTGACGTTTGTGCTGTCCCTCCTCATGATCACATTTAAAGGCAGGGTATACTTTTGGTAATTGACCATAAAAACTTACTTGGCAAGGAGCACTGAAGAGCTGTTGATAGTATGAAACACTGTGAGAAATGACTCCCTTTGAAGTAATGTAGTTTTCGAAAAAGATGCAATTTTTCATCAAAAAATTTGAATCTGAGAGAGGCTTCAGGCATAAAGCCTTTCTCAGGCATCTGAAAGCCCATAATTTTATGCAACAAGGGTGGTTTTTTTTTCTTCTTTCATTATTTTCTCGCAACTTAGATGACCGATTGAGCCCGAATTTTCACAGGTTTGTTATTTGATGCATATGTTGGGATACACCAAATGGAGATACCGGTCTTTGACAATTACCAAAAGTATACCCTGCCTTTGTGCATCTATTACAAAGGCAGATATAGGTTCTTGAAATGTGTGTGTGTGTGTGTGTGTGTGGGGGGGGGGGTCATTCCTTGGTCTGGAGGGCACAACTGGCCTCTGGGGTTGTTGGTGGTCATACTGTGCGAGCAATTGGGGGTGTAAAAAAAAGGAACATTTTTTTATTATTTTTTTTTTCCTAGCTGAAAAGGAGCACCCCTGGATCTGCCTGTATATTATACCAATTTTGTGTGTTATAAAATATATTTATAATGTTATGATACTGGTTATTCTTGTGTCTTAGATTGATGGAGAGACGGTCAAATTAATGCAGGACGAAGATCTCGCTTTATACCTACCAGCACGAGGTGACAGAATAGCCCTCTTTGATTTTTGTAAAAACCGAGAGAGTACAACAGAGAAAAACAATATCGTTTCGGTTTGCGGTAACACCATGTGTTTATCTCAACTAACGTGAAGCTGAGATACAGGTTCTGAAAAGAACCGTATCGCACAACTCGTATCTCAACCTTCGTTAAGTGAGAAAGGTTCAAGGGAGAACCAATTTCGGGCAACTCGTTTTCTCTACTGTCGCTAAGTGAGAAATATGGTTCAGGGAGAACCACGGGGACTTCACGGGTTAATATGGTTCAGGGAGAACCATAGGGACTTCACGGGTTATTCTCAACGTTTCGATTAGCCTGCTCTAATCTTCTTCAGGAGAATGAAGAGGTTTGCCGATGCAACACATGGTGTTACCGCAAACCGAAACGATATCGATATTCCACCATGCAAAGCCTCAAAACTTATATAGAGAAAAACAAATTATCACTTTTCCGTAAGCTGAGGAACAAAATGAAATTAAGGCACCCAAGAGAAAACAACAGTGACAGTGACGACAGTGAAGAGCATGCAAAAAGTACAGCTGGAAAACGCCTCAAGGGAAACAAAAATGCAGCAAAGAAAACAAGAAGGCTCGAACTGGGATGGATTCACGAGGGACGTCAAGTGAGAAAGAAGAATGGTGGTGGAACTCGTACTATCGATGTCCTGAAAACTGCCACAAAGAAGGATCTAATTAAGAATTGTAAGGAAATGTTTTTCCCAGGTGGCCAATCGAAATACTATTCCATTGAAGAAGTTGATTGCAAAATTCTGGACTTCAAAGAAATGTCATTTCCTGACAATGTCACTGTTGGTGATTTGTATGAGGAAGTTAAAATGGGCATAGTCCGTTTCTACCTATCGACAACATTCAAAGTGCCCAGAGAGGAAATGGGCCCAAAGGATGTTCAGTCAGACAATGTGCCCGTCGTCTGTCACAGTTTCTCAAGTCCTGCCGATGAAACTCGTGCAAGTACATCAAGGCAACCACTGCAGTCCACTACCTCCTGTCATGACGCCCTTGCAAGCACATGCACATCTACGCGGTCTACGCAGCCTTCAACCATCGATCACAATCTCAGCTCTGCATCGTCAAACATAATCCAGTTTGGTCCAACATGCTGTGGAAATGAGCACGATCTGTCCGACACACTTCCATTGGTGGATGATATAGTCGAAGTAGAAACGTCAGAATTGACAGACCAGTGGCCCGACACCTTGTTTGCCGTTAATGATGATCTGACAAGTAGCCCACGATCACCAACTCCACCTCCAGATGTCGTTTCTCTAACAGTCCACCGTGTGAACATTTTGGAGGAAATGGTTAATCATTTTAAAAATGAACATATTTTGCACGAACAGATCAATTTCACATTCGTTGGCGAAGCTGGTAGTGACTTCACTGGGGTTTCTAGAGAGGCTTATACCGCATTCTGGTCAGAGTTTTTCATCGGAGAAGCTGAAGGTGAGGAATCTCGTGTACCTGCGATTAACACAAAATGGCAAGAAGAAGAGTGGAGGGCCGTCGGAAGAATTCTACTCAAAGGGTTTTCAGATCATGGTGTGTTCCCTTTGCAGTTAAGTTTCGTATTTGCCACTGCTCTAATCCACAGAGAAGAAGATGTGAAACCAGAAATGCTTCTAGAGGACTTTGTTTCGTACCTCTGTCCTACAGAAAGAGATTTGGTACAGCATGCCTTGGAAGGATGCATCGATGATGACGAGCAAGAAGATCTTATTGATTTCTTTGATAGGTATGGGTGTAGGAAAGTGCCCATGCAAGATGAGATGAGATCACAGGTGATACAAATCGCGCACAAGCAACTCATCCAAAGGCCAAAATATGCTTTGGACAAAATGAAGGAAGTCGCACAGACTGGGCTGAGCATGTATTTTCCCTCTTGCGTTGAAATAAAGGCCATGTACAAGTCAAAGAAGCCAACAGTGAAGAAAGTGTTGAACCTTCTGGATGCATGTCCGACTACTCAAGATGAAAACCAGGCTCTCAAATACCTTCAGCAGTTCATACGGGCTCAGGGTGAAGTTTCCTTGAAGAAACTACTGCGTTTTCTCACAAGTGCTGATATCATGTGCGTAGACAAAATAAAGGTTACCTTTTCCAAGCTTGAAGGTCTAGCCCGAAGACCAATTGCACATACATGCGGGCCTGTATTAGAGCTTCCTTCAACCTACCAGTCCTATCCAGAATTTAGAAGAGAAATGGAGAGCTTGTTGTCTAAAGAAGAATGTTTCGTAATGGACATAGCTTGATGGATTCTCTTCAACCTTTAAGCTTGGCTAGCAGAACCATTCCTAACCAAAGGATCAGATTGCAGTACACAGATTACTCCTTTATTGCTCTTTGGAACTATTCCATATCCATACGTTATTTTGTTCATTTGCTTGCTTTCGTTTTTGTTTGTTTGTTGGGAGTATGGGGTGTTGGGGTGTTTGCTATTGTGTTGGGGGTGTTGGGGTGTTTGCTATTGTTTGGGGGTGTTGGGGTGTTATTGTTTGGTTGTTTTTTTGTTGGGTTGTTTGTTAGGTTGCTTTTGAAACATAATCAAGTTTGAACACAAGGTGTTTTTTTTACTTTTAGGTGAGTAACTGTTCGTACCTATAGAAATGATAAGCAGCTACTTTCTCATTCATGAGTAAAAGGTTTTTAATAATTATTAATGTTTCTTAATGGTTTTGTATATTAATGATTGTGATAAATGTAACGTTAACATTAGTTTTCTCTCAAGGAAATTTTAGGAACATGTTGTTAAAATTCCAATAAGTGATTCCTTATGAGTATGGCAATTATGAGGGCATGCAATAGTTTGTCCTTAATTTATTGAAAAAATATATTATGTAGGTCCCTTAATGATTATCGTTATGTTTTGTATTATTTATAATGATCATAGTAATTATGGTGACATATGATATACAGTGTTTCCCCTGGTAAAAATTAAGTGCGAGGTGATGGGGGTAAAAATGCTTCATATACAAAGTGTCATAATGTGTACTTCATCTTAATGAATGCAAAAATTGTTGATGGCCTGACGTTTCGACCCTAGCAGAGTCTTTCTCAAAGGTTAAATGAATACGGAGTATTTTATGTATATGAGCCTGAGTCACAGAGGGACCACAGGCAGGATTCGGCAGGGCAAAACATGTTTGGTTTTTAGAAGAAATAAGTTTTAGCAATTTACAATCGGGTAATAAGTTGCTTCATCTTTAAAGACGAATCACAATTTTTTTTGGTTGGTAAGGTAATTTTTTTGCAAGTGGTGCTAACTTTACAAATAAATTTATGGCGCTCAGGAAAAACTGTGAGGTGCCCACTTCACATTTAGGTATGAAGGGAAAACTGATATATAATTTGCTGTAATCTTTCCAAAGCATAATACGATTTAATTTCATTGTGATGTGTTTGTATATTTTAAATAATTATGACAATTACAGTGGGATAAAGTAGTTTTTTCCCTAAAATATTGGAAACCTATTACGGTTCCATTATATGATTGAAGTAATGTTTTTTAAGATTAGGCCTACTGAAATATGATAATTATGCTGACATCTACAAGTTTTTCACTTAATTCTTTTTAAAGGACATTGTAAGGTTCCATTAAATAGTTCCATCATAGTTCTTGTTTGTGCATACTAATGATTATGATAATCATGTGTAATTATTGAGTACAAATGTTCAGGTTTTACAATTGTTTTGAAAGTTGTTTTGGTACATTTTAAACATCTTATAAGGGTTTAAAGATTTTGAAGATTTATATATCGTTTCATAAAATGTTGCACTGTTTTGCAGATTTCATTGTCATAAAAAGCTTCTAATTTGAGGATTCACTGAGGAAATAAAACCAATGTATGCAACCACATGTATACCCCTACCATGAGTCGGTAGTGTAAACTTATTGTATTTTTTATTTCAGGTAAAGCGTATATATTTGCAATGTTAATGCAATTGCCGTATACTTGGTTGTACTTTCCTCAAATTGTCCAAAAATTAAAAACTTTTCTCAATTTGCCCATGTTCTTTTGTTTGTTTTTTTGTTTGTTTTTTAAATAAATCTTAAATTGCCTAAAAATCATCTTCTTTAAAAACATGTCAAGAATTATTCAAAATTTGTGTGAATCTGAAAGTTCCAAACCTTTCGATTTTTCTCGACAAAAGGGGGGGGGCGCAGTTGGATACATTTTGGAAATCATTTTGCCCCTCTAGGCTCTAAAACATGGATCTAAAAACGCGTGCAGGAAACGTTATTCTGCATTTTTTAGAAAACGTGAAAGCTTGTTCATTACGTTCCATCATCATTTGTTCTTTTTGGAAATGGTAGGCCTACAATAAAAGAAAGTTAAACTTTCACAGATTACTTTCTGGAAACCTATTTGGCTTCTTAAAAGTATAATGAACAGTTTAGAACCATTTTACTGGTGTTCACCTCCTGTAAGTAAATGAGATTGAAGCAATAAAAACCCAGCTGCAAGAGGGACTTACGCAGGCCAAAGACACGAATAAATCAGACTTGAAACCAAGTCTATGATGGTAGACAACTAAAAGATCTCCGTAAAATATTGCATTTGGCTGCATCATCATCATCATTAGCTCTTTAATTTATTTTTCTCCCGACACATCATACATTATAAAAGACGCACATAGTACAATGATACTGATAAAGCTTTTGACAAGGATATGAATAGAGTCTGTAAAATAAAAGGCATAAGCTTATCGAGTATTCTATGACAATCAGGGGTGGATCCAAACGCCTATTTGCCGGGGGGGCGACGGCGACGGCGACGGCGACTTTTGTTTTTGGTCTTTTTTTTTGTCGGAGGGGGGATGGGGGCTTAACCCCCCATAGCCCCCCCCCCCCCCCTCCCCGGATCCTCCACTGATAATGTGTGTCATTACGCAGGGCCCAATTTCATAAAGTCTACAAGCACAACAAATTACAAAGCACAGGAAAATCTTGCTGAGCAGAAACAGGTTACCAATACCAGCAAACCATCGAGTTTACGTTGCTGCAACTGGTGGTCCACTCATTTTTTGCACAGCAAAGAAGATTGCTGAGCACGTCTTTCTTTTGAACAGCTTTATGAATTAGGGCCCAGAGTGAAGTCGCAATTCTCGGGAAACACACACATGGCCCATTATCAGAGATATAACTGTTTTGTCTGACTATTGTACCTTGTATGTAGCTAATGGCATCATCAGTTTTCCCTAGTGTCAAATACGATGTATGTTTTTTTTCTTCAGAAAACTACATTAATACGGGTCCAACTTGAATTATGCCCATTACAATGTTTGAAAAGTACATACATGTAGATAAATTTTCACAATTTTCTCCGAAATAAAACAACACTATAATAATGTGCACGATTTTTCACAGGATAAAGATTTGAATTATTATAACTAAAAGGGAGTGTGAAAGCATTTCTAGGTATACAGTAGCAGTAGCGGAACAAGTTACCGCCGGGCCGGGGGGCAGAGCGCACGGTCGCCCCCAGGCATCATTCCCTAACCACACGTGATTTCCGTTGCCTTGTGAGCTGTCAAAGCATGCCTATTTCGAGTGAAGTCACCTTAAAATTAATAAATATGCTTCTGTCTAAAATGCTTGTGGAATTGACAAGTGTGGACTACAACTTCAAAAGACAAATGAGCTCTCCCCCCTCTCTCGTACGCGCACTGGCACACACACACCAGCACAAAATTGTGACATTAGCGCGCACCTCGAAGCAGATAAAAACATAAATATGGTGGCGACACCAGAAGCACAGATGAAAACAGCCCAGCTAATCATTATGATTATTTATTACTCTGACAGATAACGTTTCTCAATGAAGCACGCTGCGCAAATGACTGAAGCTGATGATGACGTAGCTACTGTACATGGTTGGCCAGAAAATTGATGAGCATCTAGCAATCATAGGCCTGAATCAAAACTGAATAAAATGATGATATAACAGCAAAATAAGAAAATACATTGCAAAAATAGCATTTATCATCAATATTTTAGACTTAGAGACCCGTCATGATTACACTTCATGTTTTCAGGGGAGCTCAAAATAAAGAAAGGGCCCGGTTGATTTGTGTAAGTTCCAGCTCGGGCCCGGTCCCCAACCACCCCCCACCCCCACCCTCCACCAGAATGTTAAAAATAAAAATCTTTGGGAGGGGTCCGGCCCTCCGGGCCGGGGGACGGCTGCCCCCCCAGCCCCCCCCTGACGGTCCGCCACTGTACAGTAGTTTGCAAACATTTATGACTTTAAATATTTGTAAGTATGATGTTTCGAAGCCTCTTATACAAGGCTACTGCGTTGTCCACACTTGACGGTGTGTCCCAACCAGATTCTTCCATGAGAAGACAACACAACTCGTATACAGTTTTATCACATGGATATGGACCTTTTGGGGTGCATTCTGCCTGGCATACACGAATTTGTCCATCTGTGACTCTGCAAAGGTGGCTTTCAGCTCTGTATAGGTGTGGCAGAGTATACATAAGCGTCGGTCGCCCGCTGGGATTTGCCCGGTTCCTGTATGGGCGAATACGATGTGTATTCCAAAGCTGAACCACTTCGTCAAGTTCATCCTTAAAAATCAATGAATAACCAGAGTTGTTTACAGTTAACAATTAAATCACGGCATTATGGTCATTTTCAAATAAAGTAACAATTTAAAGGTGAAATATAGGATTGGTAAAGCCGATTCCGTGTTTTTGTTCTTTTTGTTTGTTTGTTTGTTCGTTTCATTTTTTTAAATTTTATAAATGCTGTATTAACAATTATTACATTGAATATTTAATGTCAATCCTGGCATGGTGGAAAGGGAAAGCCGAGCTCCAAATAATGTTTTAACATTAAAATTCGTATGCGTGAGAATGGTGTATTTATCAAAATCGTCAAATTATCTCACCTGAATCATTTGCAGGAAGCAAAACTGGATCAAATTTTTATCCAAAAAATCACCAGAAAAACTGCCAGTATCTTTGAGGGTGTGGAATACATTCATCCAAAATTGACCGCACTGTTTGCGGAAGAAACCCCACCAGGATTCAATCCTCTGGTTATGATTGCTTGAACCGTACAGAAAAGTTTTGCGAGCATATTCATCTTGGTGGTCGTATCTTAAAAACGTTTGCATATGCTCCATGTGAGAGTTTTCCGTACCGCGGTCTGCTCTTACCCGTTTCGGGCAACCCTTTCTTGACTTAACAGCGTTCATGTAGTAGTTCGCAACCACAGCTGGGTCGCTATTGGTAGTAAATGCCTCCATCCAAATTATCTGTCTGGAAAATCCATCTATAGAACCATTTATGCAGATTCCGTATGGTTTTAATTTGTCGTATGAATCGACGTGCCAAATGAAATCAGGCCCCAGACTTGTATAAGTTCTTCTCCTCAATCGATGTCTCTTCCGAAGTGAAATACCTTCGGGGTCAATTATGTGAAGTAACAGTCTCACAGTATTTTGACTCACCACAAATCCCTCCTGTATGCATTTTAAATGCATTATTCTATATCCATGTAACTGTCCTGACTTTTCAACTTGTTCCGTAATGAATAAAGCAACATCAAGAATATCAGAATGATTTTTCCTGCGAAATAATTGAGCACTGGCCAGAATCCGCCGTAAACTACGGAGACTCAGCACAACTCCATTCATGCGAGCCAAGCACTCGAGTATTTCAGAATGATTAAACCCTAAACTGAAGTAGAATTTCACAGCATTTGTCAAGTCTGCCATGCTGACCCTCTTCGCCGTACGTACGACTTAATATCTCGTACGTACGACTTATTATCTCGTACGTACGACTTAATATCTCGTACGTACGACTTATTATCTCGTACGTACGACTTATTATCTCGTACGTACGACTTAATATCTCGTACGTACGACTTATTATCTCGTACGTACGACTTATTATCTCGTACGTACGACTTAATTGGGAGGAAAATTTATTTTTATGTTGGCAGCTATACGCTTCCGTACATAACAACACGATCCGCCATGACATGTAATTTATACTGACAATTTGCCTACTTTAACGTTATGCACCTATCAATTGCTCCCCCCCCCCCGGGCTGCCCCAGGTCTTATGTGGGGGTTTGGTCACATTTTTCAAGACTCAGGGTGGGGATTCACTTATTTTGCCATTGACTTTTTTCACATCATCAGAAGTTCAAAGCCATTAGGTGGGGGTGCCCCACCCATGTATGTCGGGGAATGTCACTAAAAATTTGCCCAAGGGGTGGGGATATTGTTACTTCAAAAGTGACAATCACCACATCTTGGGTGGGGCAGCCCGGGGGGAGGGGGAGCAGTTGATAATACGCCTACCGTACTGTACAAATGTAACGCCAGTTTGCACGACGTGTACGTGTGTCCGGTCACAATCACTAGTCTAGGCCTAATAAAAGTTGAAGCATGACATTTGGAGTCTATTTTGAAGAACAAGAGCTGTATTTAAATGTTACCTTAATTGTCAGCAGGATTGAATGTTTACCGACCATAGTATCAGCTTAAAACTTAAAGCCCGCATTTTTACGAGCTATAACAAACTCACCAAGCTCGAGGCGCGCCATTACTGTGCTCTAGTATCGTATCGTTCTCTATAAATCCGGTGCGTGCGTAAAACAAAGGCGGTATTTACTTGTGCATCAGAGAAGGAGGTTTCTTTTTACCTTGACAACGTTAAGCAGACGGCGCGCGCAGAACTTTCTCTCTTCGTGAAAACGATTTCACCAAGCACTGCGTAACATGACATGGTAAATATGCATTTTCGCTCTTCGTGAAAACGCTCTGCGCCGCTGTGTCGTTTTCACGAAGAGGCAATGTAAACTTTGGCTCTTCGTGAAAACAAAAAATGTACTTTGGCTGCTTTTAACGTTTTCTAAATGTCTATTTTCCCGCCAAAATAATCACTTTCCAAATTTAAAATCCTGCGAAATGGTAGATCTCAATACACTTAAGCCTACTGTATAAAAATTGAAAAATCGGTAATATGACGATTTTTTTACACTTTTGCCTCTTCGTGAAAACGGTGACGAAATGCAATGTGTCTCATAGTGAAGTGTGTTTGACCATTTGTACAAAATGTGAAGTGACATGAAAAGAGAATAGCGGTTGATCTTACCACATTTTTCTTCCTTTGAATTTAAAGAAGTAGCGAAACACTGAGTTACATGTATGTTCCTCTTCTCTTCTTTCACCTTCCTTTCCAGTCAGTGTCTCTCCTTGATATTTCAATAAGTAGTCTCCTTTACTGAAACATTTTTTGGTGAAAACAGCTCGGCCTAGTGTACAGAATACAAAAAATTTAATGGTTTTCATTATCAACAAAGGGCTTATCATTATGGCAATTGATTTGATTAGGCAGTTTCACGCAAACCGCCGAAAGTAGTGCTATTTTTTATGCCCATTTTTCTGTCCAAGTTGTGACCCGCTGAAAGTTTGTTGACGCGGCCGACCGTACACGTGAAAATGCATAGGCGCAATATAGCTATGGCTGTGCCAGGTATCCGGATACCCGACAGAAACGGTCATTATCCGGTTCCATTTTTCGGTTCCAATTACCTGTAAACGACTTTTTAAAATTCGGACTTAACAATTGAGTGGTGCGAGCAGAAATCTGACTCTTGAGCAATGTAATGTTTACACTTTTACAGAAAATTATCTTTAAATTCAAGAGATTACATTCCAATAAAGAAATGATCGATTTTTTTAATGGTATTCTCTGTATTATAAAGGTCAATTTGTTACCATTTACAGTACATGTATTTGTACACCACTGGAGGCATGTTTTCAACAAAAATGAAAACGGGTATCCAGGTATCCGAAGTTTCCTGATTTCGGGTATCCGGTTCCAAAAATATCCGAAAACGCACAGCCCTAAATATCGCTAGCGCCTGGTTACGCTGATGAGGCTTCAATGTTTTCCTGGACGGCATTTTTATGAGCACTAAATTGTGCAGTCGATAAAAATAAAATCAGTGACGGGAAACCTTTCGTTATTTTAATTTTTTAATTTTGTTTAAATGCAATTCGCCCCGCACAAGGCCAATGGCCACTCCAAGGTGGGGGCTACTAAGTCATTGAGTTGTTACAACGACTCCAGACTGAAGAAACCAGCCCCTCGCACCGAAACAAGACAAGTTAATAACCAGCCTCTTCACGGTGCGAATAGGACTGGGAGGGGTAACTAGTCCAGAACAAGGCAGTTGTTAAACTGCCTCTACCCCTATAAGCAATTATGGTTAAGTGTCTTGCTCAAGGACACAAGTGTCACGGCCGGGACCCGAACCCACATTCCGCTGCTAACACCAGAACTTGAGTCCAGCAAGCTAGACCGCTCGGCCACGACACTCCATAATGGAAATACAGGCAACTGAATTTCGATAAGTTTTTACGATTTTCTTGTCCAACATTCATGGTAAAATACTAATATAAAGGGTAGTCTATCGATGTTCTAGTGTCGATAAAAGGATATTACACATCGTGGTTATCTTAATTAATTGGTCAGTCGATGCCAACTGTAACGTTGGCGGAAAAACAGTGCAACTTGCGGAAAATGACCAACAGCAAACAAATAAAAAATTGACACGATTTGACACGCTGAATCGGGGTGTCACGCACAGGTGGATTTTGGTATTCAATGTGATTTTTTCGTTATAAAAGGGGGACATGATATATGGACACTTTGTTAGTACTACAAGGATACATTGCAGGCAAATTCGGTCACAACTTTTCAAATGAAACTGACCTCCAAAATGACCAAATATCTAAATCAACAAAAATTCGTAACTTTGCATAGGGTTAACCTATCATGACCATTGACCCCTTTCTTTCTAATTTTTTGCTCTATCCAGTGATATGACATTGAAAAGAATTGAAGCAACTTCAAATATTTATGAAACTGCCTAATTTGATTCATTAAAAATGCCATAATTTTATGTTTGCATATCCAGTTTTCTTTTTTATCCCTGCTAGGAGGGAGCGGATGTACTGCAGTTCTCAAAAAGTGTTTTTTTTTTCACTGCCCCTTTAATACTCGACCAAAAAACCAGACACCACTTGACTTTGTCATCTTCGACCCACTCTTCATGTATGAGAGCGCCGGAGTTGAAGGTCTATCGGGTTACATGTGGAATCTCGCATAATGTTCTGTTTGCATACACAAACCGTGTGTGTGTGTGTGTGTGGGTGTGTGTGTGTGTGTGTGTGTGTGTGTGTGTGTGGGTGTGAACGTACACACCATTCGTTGTGGGGTCCAAAACACAATAGAACAATTGGACCCCACAAGGTAACTATAGAAAATCTTGTACCCCACAGGAGAATTATAAGGAAAAGGGATAATAGAACGAACAAAGGAATACCCCACAAATCAATGTGCGTGAGGGTGTGTGTGTGTGTGTGTGTGTGATTATTTTAGTTTTTCACGCATTAGTGCTTTAGAGCCGGTAATGACAGGGATGTACCCGTCTACAAGCGTCACAATAAATTGCCAGTGCTTTCCTGCGAGACACGCGAAAATGCGAACGTTTTTTGTTTTCAGTTTATGACATGTTCAGTCATCAACGCTTCCCAAAATAGAACTTACTCGTGAGTGCTAGTAACTTGAAAGTTATATACGAACAATCACTTAATCATGCTTAACACTTTTTACAATCCGCCATCTTGAAACTATGCGTAGCCGATCACATGCACAAAGTTCGGTTTATGTTTGGTCGAACCATGATGTCATCGCAGCACAACCGAACTTGCAAAAACCCAACCAATGACCAAAGCCCAAACATGTTTCTGGTTACGGTCGCAAAAATTCACCCATCGCCATTGGCAAATCGTTTGCATAATCATTATGTGGGACGGTTACTGTGTCGTGCGTCCCAATCAAATCATCAGCCCGAGTTCACGTGATTCGCGTTCCACGTGACTGGCTCATAGTATAAACACGTGACTAGGTTTATTCCTGCATATAGTACCGTGGAGAATAAAACCATGTGATTCAGAAAATGTGGATTGTAGTCACACTATTTTAAATAAACGTCACATGGTTTATCAAGAGTACATGTATGTGTTTTGTCGCACGAGACAAGAGTCCCAGTACGGTACAACAGAATAGTGTCCTAATCCCTCAACTTTGATCGAGCCGCTGCCGATCCATGCTTTGATTTAATTCATGACTATGTGTTTTTAAGGCAACGCCCATATTCTGCATATATTTAATTATGTAGGATATAATATACTTGCCTGTGGTGCATCAGCCAGAGTCACAGACCACCATGGATAGACGTAAACATTGTCTCCACATTGTTGGATCAAATACGTCATTCAATCCCAACACACTTAAATCAGTATTAATAGATTTCTTTGAGTGGCGGTGGATTATTAAACAACACCCCGTCAGGCGGCTCCTTTGTGATCTGACAGTCGGTTTATTACAGAAGTAGTTCGATTTTGTTTCTCACGAAAGCTGAAAAGACTTCCCTAAGTTTTTTCCATGGAATTTCTGGCCCAAGTGACAATCGCGATATATTTTTTTCTTCACAATACATTTTGTAATTTTTTTTCATCGCGATATATTTTTTTCATCGCGATCTGCCGATACCTCGATGATGTAAAAAATTCTCGATATCATAATCGCGTAAAAAAATTCTCGCGATATTCGATATTATCGCGATATATTTTTTTCTTCACAATAATTTTTTTTCATCGCGATATATTTTTTTCATCGCGATCTGCCGATACCTCGATGATTTAAAAAATTCTCGATATCATAATCGCATAAAAAAAGTATCGCGATATTCGATATTATCGTGTCATCGCCCAAGCCTAACAATGACTGTCTGTGTTGGTCACCAATTGTGGAGTTTACAAGATCAGACTGACATGACTGAGGAAGTCATCGTATATCAAAAATGCCTGATTTTTCATTAAATAAATATCCTGGAATAATTTAAAGTATATGCCCATCATCATCCATATGTTCTCCACCTTACCAGGTAGGTAAGATTACATTATTGGTTATATTTAATGAAAAATAGTGGCGGCCAGATACGACATTCTACCCTAATAATGCACCTTAGTCAGGATTTCCTGGCCGTAAACTCATTTTTTTCACATTCGGTCAGTAGCCTATTGCATGTTTTACGGTCAGGAACCTTTATGCTGAACAAAATCGAAGTCAAACGAAATATATTCAGTGTCCAAATTTCTTATTTAAAATTATTTCCTAAGTCACCTTAGCCACACGCTGGTTACACACGCTGGTTACACACGCTGGTTACACCATTGGAGTGTCGTGGCCGAGCGGTCTAGCGCACTGAACTCAAGTTCTGGTGTTGCCAGCAGCAGAGTGTGGGTTCGAGCCCCGGCCGTGACACCTGTGTCCTTGAGCAAGACACTTAACCATAATTGCTTCTCTCCATCCTGAGGAAGACTATAAGTCACGATTGGATAGTCTTGACATTTTACCGTTGTCTTTTAGAAGAGAAATTGGTGATCTTATATATTTTTTTAATTGTAAAATTACACATTTTAATATTGATCGTTATGTTAGTTTTAATGTAACTCAAGGCCGTCCTACCACTAGACTTTCTTCTGATCCTTATATGTTAACTGTTCCTAGGTATAAAACTGAATCACATAAATATTTTTATTTTCAGCGGATTGTTCCAATCTGGAATCAACTTCCTTTGGCAGCAAGATCTGCCACTTCACTTTCGTCGTTTAAATCTCAAATATCTCAGTTTTACAGAACAAAATTTTCTTCCAGTTTTTCGGTAGATAATATTTGCACATGGATGTCCTTTTGCCATTGCTCTCTCTGTCGGCGTATTTAATTTGTTGCTTAATGTTGTCTTTTTCCGTCCTAACTTGCTTCAGCGGTCCTCCAGTGGTGTAACGGGGCGGGGAGGGGGGTGGGGGTGTAAAGAGGTATATAATGTTTAGTAGGTTTCTTGTGGTAGGATGGCCTTGTAGAGGTGCTGGTCACCTGTTCTATCTTACCATTCACTGGCTTTGTTTAAAATGAATTTTTGTGTATTTGTAGTTTATTAGGGTTTGGTTTTATATTTAATTGATGTAATCTGATTGCCAGTGTAAAATGTAATAAAATAAAAATAAAATAAAAATAAATGGGTACCTGTGAAGGCAGAGATGGTTTGCTCTCTATGCGCTAGAAATGGCAGCAATTGAGCTGTATACTCCCCAGGGAGCTGAGATGGTTTCAGGAATGATTTATGAGCCTTATGAGCCTTATGAGCAGGGATAATAATATAATGCGCCTTGAGCGCCACTTAGTTGGTGGATACGTGCGCTATATAAATCTATACATTATTATTATTATTGCCACTAATGGCAATATTTTGTAAATTCTAAGCACTCATATTGATGATATTTGCAACTATTTTGACACACTAGACATGCTAGACAAGCCTACGTTGCTTAATACAAGTTCAACTATCCGAGCTCCCACAAAATATCACCCCGAAAATATTACAGGAAAGAATTTCGGTCCTACTAAAAACTGACAACTCACGACAACACATTCTAAATGCACTGAAAGCTCAAAAATAAAGTTATAAATATGTTTATAAGGGACAGTGGCATACATACAGGGTTTCAGTTTTTTTAAATGTGGTTTTAATTAGCAATAAAAAATGATTTTCTTTGTGAGTTGTCGTCAGTTGTTGTGAGTTGTCGTCAGTTGTCTTGAGTTGTTTATTTTTAGTAGGACCCAAGAATGTTGTATCCGATCAATCTCCACTTTTTAACGGGATTTTTGGAATTTGTTTGCATCCACTAACCAGTTAAAAATTATATTGATTTTTAATGGTACAGAAAGCAAAAACTATCTTTAAAATCCACTTTTATGATGGTTTTTGGACTTGATTTCATTGTAAAAAAAAATCCTCCCCTTCAAAAAATAGAACAACCCTCTTGTAGTTGCCACTGTGTATATACCGTGTTGGAAGAGTTGACAAGATCAGACCGACATGACTGAGGAAGTCATCGTATACCAAAAATGCCTGATTTTTCATGAAATAAATATCCAGGAATAATTTGAAGTATATGTCCATCACCATCCATATGTTCTCCACTTTACTGGGTAATAATACTAATAATAATGTGGACTTATATAGCGCACGTATCCACCAAACTCGTGCTCAAGGCACATTATATTATTACCCCTGCTCATCAGGCTCATAAATCATTCCTGAAACCATCTCAGCTCGCTGGGGGAGTATACAGCTCAATTGCTGCCATTACAGCGCATATAGGGCTAATCAAACACAACAACCAACTCTGCCCTCACAGGTACCCATTTACCCCTGGGTGGAGAGAAGCAATTATGGTAAAGTGTCTTGCTCAAGGACACAAGCACCATGGTCGCGATTGGGATTCGAACCCACATTAGGTAAGATTACATTATTGTTATATTGAATGAGAAAAAGTTGGCACTCGGCACTTTGTAGGTTTCAAAGAGGGTGGCAATTTTGAAGAGAGGTAAACGGAAAAACAAACTGCGTGTGCAACGATTTTATGACGGCTGTCTTATGTGTGCATACACTTGCTGTATTTTATTAGCGCTATACGACCATGTGATGTCGCAGTAACCACATAACATAACCACAGTAAGGAAATTAAGATATTAAGAAAAAAGCAAAACTCGTAAAAATATAACAGAGTTACCATGGAATTGCCCTTAAAAATTAATTTTTCCCATGCAATGATGTGTGCAAATATTAATTCTCAACACTTTATAGAATTTTTGGGGAAACAAATGAAAGTTTGGCAGGTTAGCACACACCATATGTTCGTGCACACATTTTGGATTGAAGCTTTACATCCAAATCCATGATGCTTTGCAATACAAATGTAAGCACGTGCGCTGTGTCGAAAAAAAGAATAGGGCTTAGTTTAATCCTACAATGGGTTCGCTTGATGAGCGTGTGCAACAGAATCTACCTGATGACCCCCAAGAAGTTCAGGTTGAACAGAAACAGCAGGATAGTTTCAACACTCACCTTCACTTACATTATTTAGACTGTACTCACAATGCATGAGATTGCTATAAAAATGTTTTGTAAAATGTGAAATTTAATTTAGGGTTAGGCTTGGCAGGGAATATTAATATTAGCCATGTTAGCTTTTGGTTGGTTTGATATCATGAAATGAAAGACTGAATTCTCATTAATAATTACTTGTGAATATGAAAACAAAAGTTAGCAAAATTGCATTAAAATCAGCACTTTTTATTTGACAATTTGTCACGGAAACTCTGGATCCTAGATGAATACAGTCAGTGATCTGTCAACATGTATGTGTGCACTACTTCCAAAATTGCAAGGCTCATAACCTTTTGGTTTTGATGGATCCTTTTTGCAACATTGACTGGCCAGCTAAACTGTAGTCTATGACAAAAAAATTTAAAAACCTTGATTTGAGGTCCAAGTTACTTGGACTAGTGCATGGCCAGGTTTCAGTTGATGCTCAATATGCGGCAGTGTGCACCCCCTCCTCTCATTGTGTCTTCATTGTGTTGAAGGAATCTTAGGAATTCTTTATAGGATGTGGGGGGGGGGGTCCATTAACAATAGATCAACAGTGTTAGTGTATAGGGACACTTGGGAGGGGGTGGCACTCTGCTGCGTATTGAGCATGGTATATTAGGTTTACATGTTTTTATACAAACTGGTGGCCCCCTAGTAACTGTCTGGTATCCTGAATTTCCTCACAAGTTGTTGAACAAAAAGTGATTATTTTGACATGTCCAAGTTTGGCTTTATTCTTTCATTTTAGGTCACATCATTTTGTGAAGCTGCCTCCATTTTCTTTTTCTTTTTTTCTTTTATTTGTTGTGGCCACCATCAAACTTAGTCATACAAAGTCTACATTTTCATGCACTTCTTGCACCATTTTATGAATCGATTAATTTTTGTGATACATTGTATTTTAGACCTCTACCAAGTCACCAAGGGCCGTTTTGAATTGTTTTGAACAGCCATTTTGAATCTCAAAAATGCCGGCCATCTTGGAAAAAAAACGCACAAATAAAAAATTAAAAAAAACACACGATGGCTGGAAGATCAACCGTTATTATTTTTATTTAGCCCTATGCTACATGTATTAAACCCAGCTATATTTATCATTAATGTATGCTGCCAAGCCCAGGTTTTTTCAACACAAGTGTAGTGTTATAGATAGGCACAATCATCAGTGCTGCTTGAAGCAACATTTACCAGTGCCCACTTGTTTGGCTTTATTTCGGGTATTCTTGTTTTCCTTTTCCTCTTGTAATTTCGGAATCAATTGAGGATTTGTTTCTAAGACACATGTACATGAGAAAAATACATGACAATTTTTTTTTTTACAGAACGCCATGTCCCAAATGCTTGGTACATGTAGGACTAGGAGCAAACGTACTTGTCCACCCACATCTTTTCCTTGGAAGGATGCAGAAGATTACATCGCTGCTGCAACAGACAGGCCCGGATTTCAATGTCTGAACATCAGCAAATATGTTGGTAAGAAATAGGTGCACATGCCTAATACCAAAATACCAGGGTTCTTCATGGTAGAATATTAACATGGGGTGGCAACTTATCCGATCTGCAGCTTGATCAGTTGAAGTTGCATCATGGACATTGAAGAAACAATTATGCCTACAGGAAAATTTGTTACGTACTCTATAGCTCTAAGACTAGAGTACTTTGTTTGATCTTCCATGTGTAGTTTGTCGTAATTTTTCTCTATTTTAAATTGGTTAGTCCCAAGGCCAATGTTATGCACAGTACATGTACAGTACATACATATTATGTGTACATGTATATCATTTTCACATTTAAAGCGTGAAACAATTTTTATTTTGATACATGTACAACTTAACTTAATTTTCTATTTCTTTTTAAGGGCGAGGTGTTTTTACCACAAAAACATTTGCTCGAGGTGATTTTTTGTTGGAGTACATGGGAGACCACATAACCCACAGAGAAGCATTACGGCGTGAGAAGTCATACTCGGATAAGGAAGGCAACTTCATGTTTTTCTACAAGGACGGGGGGAGAAATAAATGGTAAATAAATACACAATTTGCCCCATCATAGCAGCCTGCACATATTTCTTTCTATTTTAACCCTTGTACATTTTGCCCTTACAGAACCTAACTAGGGCTGTGCGTTTTCGGATATTTTTGGAACCGGATACCCGAAATCAGGAAAGTTCGGATACCCGGATACCCGTTTTCATTTTTGTTGAAAACATGCCTCCTTTGGTGTACAAATACATGTAAATGTTAACAAAATTGACCTTTATAATACAGAGGATACCATATTTAATTTGATCCTTATTAAAGTATAACATCTTGGTGACAAAATATTGTATAAATTTACGGAAAGTTATTTTTGAAATAAAACCGTAAAAATTGCTACAGAAGTGTCTTTAATAACCCAATTTACAAAAAGAAAGCCCAAATGATCGCTCGCGCGCGCTTTGCCGGTGCATCACACAGCTACAATACAGTGGCCTCACACGTGACTGTGTTAGGGAGTGACTACCATCATCAGAGCGCGTGCGTATAGCAAGTTGACTTTGTGGGAACCCGTTGTGGGAAAACAATTCATGTGCTTCGCCTTGCCGCGCCCATGCCTTCTAAATAAGGATATCATGTACGCCATGTTGGCTTTGGATCAGAGCGCATGCGTATAGCAAGTTGACTTTTATGTTCATGTCACAAAACATGTGTTGAATGTCATTGGTCAAAGTCGATGACAAGTGAACTAACCTGTTGTGGAAATGACAGGTAGTGAAGCTTTGTTCGACCGTTCCGCCAGTTTGATCAGCGTCGATCAGGAGATTGAACACTGACGCCCAGATCCGGCGGACATATTGAAACATGACGATTTTTAGCTGTAGCAGATTGCAGTGAGGAAGATTGCAATATTTACCCTTATGATTTTGTTATATGGGCACATATTAGGCATGGACTTTAAACCTCCATAAAACAAACCGTGACGATCAGGTTGCAGTTTAAAGTGATCCTTCATGTTGAACACACACTATTAAAGTCCCGATGTATACACAAGCAATCCATGTTTACCCAAACAGTAACGGATCGTTCCCATAATGCAGGTCGGCATGAACAACGAGGTTTCGTTCTGACCAGCCCTCAAATCGACAACCCCGTCACGTATGCGTTAGCAGACAGTCCGTCAGCCCGCAGCGCAGCGATCAAACAACGCGACTGACACCGCCAGCCTGCAGGCGCCAGACCTGCACCGACGATGGACTGCCCAGCCATTGCCTGTTGCGTCATACGGTGCCGATCGCCCGCAGGCGAGGTTCATCTCAGTTTGTTTGCCAGTTCGAACCGACCAGTTCGTGGCGCCCGACGGTGGACACCGACACCAGACAGGTGTCGCAGGTATTAGCCCGGCCACGCCAATATCACAGCCGAGTCGTTGGCGCAAAACCTGCGGATGCTCAGCAGTGCAAACAGTTGCATCCAGGTGACGATCACCTGCACCTATCCAGGTCCCCCGGCATGCAGCACGACAGTTGCAGCCCCAAAATGTGCCAGAGCACGGATCATTGAGCTAGCCAGCCGTGATGGGGCATGCATTCACCAGACATCAGAGATCCTCGATTGCGGACTGAGCACGCATGTTGCCAGCCACGCCAGTTGCAGCTTGATTGCGTGCGGGTATGAGGCGGAGCATTGTGAACGTACGCATGATCAGACGCACATGCGTACCCTCATGCGGCGAATTCCCACAATCAGGAGCATTATGGCACAGACACTGATGACACATCGATTTTGACCACGCTGACGAGTCACCATGCAGCAGCCCGAGCCATAGGCCCAATGTGCCTACCTTTATCATTTCATTATTGTATGTTGCGCCCACCAGACCAGCACTTTAGCGTCATTTTACAACAGCGTTTTGCATAAGATAAATGACATATTTTGTCATATGTTATTACAGCCGATTATTGCGTACGAATTATTCAGCATACATCACCCAGCAAACAGGTTACTTTTGTCGATTGCCGATAACGCCTCGGTCAATCGGGAAGGTTGATTGACGGTCGACCATCCCACCGCCTGAGGAGGCCGAGGTCGTCATCATCGCGATACATAGCGGAGTACAGCGGCCGATTACCGCAAGATTCGGATCTCAACCACAACCAGCATAAATTCTGCATACACGAACAAAGCGCGGGAGACAGACACCATACCGTAGACGGTTCATTCACTGCGAACATGAATTATGAACGAATCAGCAGAAGAGGTCAAACGCACGAGGCTGCGCGTGAGACAGAATCATGTCGTGACGACGGGATCGAACGATCACGATCGAATCGGCCTCAACGGCAGCGCCAAACGCATGCCAGACGGACCTTTGCAGACCAGCAAATGAGGGCACCTGCCAAAGGCCACGAGCGCGAGGTGCCGGGGAGATGAAACGCATGATTAGTGGCCATCCTCGCCCATAATTACCATAGACACGACGACGCAGTGAGATACAGCGGAGATGACAAACGGTCGGATGACATCCGCACAGCGAGACGGTCGACTGCATGGGCAGGAACGAGCGCAGCAGAGATGAGATGACCCATGAACCCAGGATCACCTCCCATCAGGGCATGACGCACATAAACGAGGCTTCACGCCAGATGGCGGCTTGATGCGCACGGCGATACACGAGTCAGAAACAGCGCTGGGCAGCCATGCGCCATTCACAGCGCAGCCCTCAGCGGTGCCTCGCGCGATTGAGCCGTGTCTCGCGACGAGCGACCCGAAGAACCTGCCCCGCGTCCCCAGCCATACGGCCCACCAGCTCATCTGATCAAACGGACCATCAATACCGACAGGCCGGTAACAACATGATCAGCGGTCACACCCGCGACATTTCAGCCTGTTCGCCCTGAACGGTCAGTTGCGTTAGCATGCCCCGCCTGACCATTGTTTTCGACGACATTCACCACCACAGCGTTTATAACCGTTCAGCCGACGCCCCCTAGTACCAGAACTGAGTTCACCCGAACACCGTCTGTTTTGCCTGCGGCGAACACGATTACTTTATGCTCAAACATGGAGACCAACAAATTACAACAATATGGGTCAAAGTGATCCCACTATCATTGCACTGATTGACCGTGGTGACCGTAATCGCGTAAAGACGATATCAGAACATCACGATACACTTAACATTTGGCGTCATTCTGACCGAGGGTAGTCCGATTCCCGTCTTGACGGGACACGGCTACGGTCGGGTTACTACGACGAAACAGCTCAGACCAGAAACCAGTGCACGGTTCCCTTCCGACGACATGCAATGTGCCCACCTGAAATAGGTCAATGTGAGGAAAGAATACACCTTCGGTCATCATGCCCAATAGCCCCCACCGCACGTACTCGAAAACAACAAGATGGTTTGCGAACCGGCACATACAGTTAACCGGTCAACGTCGCGCTGACAGCCTGATGGCGCCCCACGGGACCGTTAGCATGAGGCATGATCTCAGCTGACCACCAACGATATCCTCATCGGCGATTAGCGCAAACAGTTCAGCAACACGAACAGCGAAAGCCGATCTGCCCGGTGATCAACCGACACGATTGCGAATCATAAGATGGATGCTGAGGCCAAATCTGACAGACCAGACCATTCACGAGCATGGAGCGTGTGCCTCATCCTCATCAGCGATCTCCAATCAGCCCGTCACATACTTCGGTTCCATGGAGCTTTGCCATCGTCTTTGTTTTCATACTGCCAACACGCCAGCCAGAAAACACAGACGGACGCAGTCTCCCCTTTCCGTCAGAGGATGGTCCGGCCTTCAATCCGGAAGTTCATCTGCCATCGCCAGCTGGCGGTCAACGGAATGTAGCTCACCACATCGCGTAACGTGACGCCATGCCGCGCCAGCGGTGTAAACAGTGTGATACAAAGTCGACACAAAATATAACTCGATGGTTTTTCGAATACTTATTTTTATTCACTCTTTGGGCCCGACGTACAACGACGATTATCGATACGTCAATATATAAAGAAATTGTCAACCGTTATAACCGCGCACACATCACGCAAGACACACATTAAACCCCATAAAACACGTAAATCAACATTGATCCCTGTGGTTTTCAGCTGGCTTGCACATGGCGCGCACGATGGATGAATAGATGAGGATGGCAGACCAGGCTAATCATCAGAACAGTCATGAAGGATTCATACACAATCAGAGTCAATCATCTGGTTTTGCACAGTGATTGTTCACCCTGCACAACACGACAACCACCGTTCATCACCGACAACACAGCACATGATTTTGATTATCTTCGACGGTCAGTTGATCCGTCTCGCTGCATCAACGAACCGTTCAGCCCAGTCCGAGAGCTCACACGCCAGTACCATTCACAGAAACCCCAGCTTTAAACGTCAGGCTCGTTCACACAGACCGTTCATCCATGAACACGCCCACCAGTGCCTGAATCACGGCATCATTTTCGAACAGCAACGACCGCCCTTCGGTTGTCGTCCGTAATAGCAACACCATGGCAATCATCATGACTGGCATCGAGGTGGTGTTATAGATGGTCCATCAAAACACATTATAGATGTTTTTACCGTTTAATTACATGGTCAGTCTTTCTGAACCATCTGGTTCATCGCCCTCAGCCTTTGCCGAAGTAGTCCGCCCGGCATGGATTGCCCAGACCAGCCAGCCCACCACGCCCCTATTTGCCGATCTTCCGCATCACTGACCGTGAGCGCCAGCCCAGATAAACCATCAGGACTGGTGACTCGCTGATCAACCAAAACGGATTGCGCACTGGCTGATCTTCAGCCTGGCTCTGACCACGCACCGACACGATTACCATCCGCTACCCTTCAGCAGTTTTCAGTCTTCTTCCAGTTCGCTTCCGGAACCAGATTGTCTTCCACCGATGAACCTCACGACTTCACCGCAGTATTCCCCTGAATCATCTTCCCCGAGTCTTCGTTCATCCCGCGTGCAGATCCACTGTTTATTTCGACCAAATCAAATGCCGCCGGTTCGACCATTGTCGACGTCAGAATTCGTCCAGATTGATATGCACTTCAGAATCATCGTCAACTTCATCCATTTTAGATTTCTTCACATAGTCAGAGCGCTCAGCCCGCCTGAACCAGCATTACCGAGCTTGACAGCAGAAACACTCTGATTGACCTTGACAGCATCCTCCGATTGAAAAGAACGCGAAATAGTTTACATACAGGCTCATAACCACCATTTTCGCCGCCTATTTCGCCGCTCGCTCGCTCGCCATTTCGCCGCTCATTTGCTCATTTTGTTGCTCATTACTAAAGCCTGGCCTGTTAAGTTTATTTCAGCTTGCCATTCGTTGTTGCGCCATTTGCCGCTTGCCGTTTGTTATTGCCAGCCATTTGCTCGTTTCGCCATGCTCATTTGCGATACCCTTTGCGATACCCTTTCGTGTTTGTATTTCAGTAAAAAGAGCAAATGAGCAGCAAAATGAGCAGCGAAATGAGCAAATGAGCAGCGAAATGAGCAAATGAGCAGCGAAATGAGCAAATGAGCAGCAAAATGAGCAAATGAGCAGCAAAATGAGCAAATGAGCAGCGAAATGAGCAGCGAAATGAGCAAAAAATGAGCAGCGAAATGAGTAGCGAAATGAGTAGTTATAGGCCCATATATAAACTATTTCTTTCGTTTCTTTTCAATCGGAGATTAAGCATCAGAGATTCAACATGAATGTTATTTCTGTCAAACCCCATGCTTGTCACCAGTGCAAAAAGCTTTGACGAGATATAACCATGGAGGCATGCAGAACATGTACATACCGAAGAGAAATCTAAATGGATGGATGAAGTTGACGATGATTCTGAAATTAAAGCTATCCAATCTGACAATTCTGGACGTCGATAATTCTGGAACCTGATTTTAAAAAGCGTAGATTTGAAGATTCGGAAATAGAAACTTGTGAAACTGAATCTCACGCAGGATGAAGACGAAGATTTGAGGAAAGATGATTCAGAATCCTGATACGGAGGTGGAATATGACGAATCATCGGAAGAGGATGAGTCTAGTTCTGAATTGGAAGACAATGCCACTTTTCGGAGACTGGTTGGAAGAGGCTAAAGAGGCTACTGAAGAGATGTGGTGTGAAAAATATGAAAAATACGTCAACGGGGGGTATGAGTGAAGATCAAGCCAAGGAAAAAGCCAATAGGAAAACCCTTTGGGCAGTCAAGCGAATCTTTTTCAACAAATACAAGGATTTTTTGTCAAGTTACCTACATCTGAAAGATAATGGCGCTCATCAGGATATTGCGGAAGATCTCGAAGAAAAAGTAAATAAAGGCATGGAAGTAAACAAAGCTCTGAACAGAGTAATGCCTAAACTCCATACCAAATTTGACGGACTACTTCAACTAAACGAGGATGAAGAGAACGAGGAAGAGTGATGATGAAAGACCAGATGTTTCAGAAAGACTATTGTAATTAAAAAAACAAAAACAAAAAAACATCTATAATAGTGTGTTTTTTTGGTAGGAAAAAAAAATCTATAAAATAGCCACCTCTGTTAGTCTTACAGTAATCCTTTATGGTTATTTTACACTATTACGTTACATCAAGGGCAGTGACAACTTAATTTCGAAGAAAATGAGTGCCTCTGCATTGGTTCTAAACTTCTGGTGACTTTCTATTCATCTTTAAATAGACAGTGTATTGTGAACTACAGGCCTGACATTCTAAAGCGGGCCGTTGTTTCATGTAAGATAGACAACTGTATTATGAGCCCTAATATCCGACTTCATTTACGGTTTCGTTGAGAGTACACGCAACGAAATTCCAAGTTCCTGAGCAGTTCATTGAAGCGGAAATATAATCCAAAACACTTCGTCCCATGTGCTCGGTATGAACGAGTGAGATGTGTAAATCTATCGTGTTACATTTATTGCAAGGAGTGTAGACTCTTAATCCCTGTAAAATTCAGTGTGAGTTGACTTTCTTTTAATTCTGTTATATTCCTTATAATTCACTTGACTATCTATTGATTACCCTAGTCCTATACATCCCTCATCATTTCCTCTCCCCAAAATCACCATATAACGTGTACAAAATTGACAAGCTAAGTCCAATAGATATTTGATTTACATTGTTTTTATATAGGGATTCTTGTTTAATGTGTATTTTTCTTGGTAATTATTAATACTTTGAGTTATAATAATTTTGAGTTTCTTTTATATAGTGATTTGTATCGGTAATCCATTCATTGTTACGTGAATTTAAAAAAAAAGAGTGAATAAAAAAAAATTACAAAAAAAAAATTATTCGGAGTTGAATGTGTTCTTTTGTGTTTATATTTTTGTGTCATTTGTATGTTTGCTTTTTTACACCTATAGGCCCCGCTGCATGCAGCGCGACATGAAACACATTTCCGTTCAATTACGCGAGTAATTGTAAAATGAAACTTTCTATAAATTAACAAAACCGAAGCAAAACAAAACTTAATTATTAAAAGGGAGACTTCATCCATCCTAATAAACAATAAAATGTTTACTGCAATGGTGTATAAACGAAAACGTTAGAATAGAAAAACAAAAAGACCTTGATAGCCAAGAAGTATATATGGAAAATATTTAGTGACCAGACTGAGTTGGAGATCTAACAAATGAAGGGATGGGAACGCACACACTTCCATACTCATGAATAATTCTGTCCTATCAAGATTTGGCCTCCATCCTTTGATCATACCATAATCCCTCGTGAATAGTTTTGTCCCACCAAGATTTCGAGTCCTTTTGTTCAATAGATGTCTGGGCACAACCACACCCTTTGGCGCGCTAATCATTCAGGGTTTATCAGGTGGTCCATTCTCTCGTATTGGGATCAATATCATTATAGCAATCCCGTAGGGGGGCCATCAGAACAGCTCTACACTGACTGTTATTAGTTAACTGTATCTTCACCAGTATGACCATCATCTGTTTATTCTACCAGTACGTGCGAGAATTAGGATTTATTGAAGCCGAGGATAAATGCTGAACTAAGAGAGTAATGTATTCCTTTCCTCACATTTAGGTTATTTCTCAGATGGAGCGCATTTGCATATGCTGTCAATGTTGATGGGAACCTAGAGTACGCAAGGTTTCTGGTGCAGAGTAACCCGTCAAAGTTCAAGTAGCCCGTGTACGTCCAAGACCATCGAAGCAACACACCAATAAATCAGAGGGGCCAAGGAGGGCCCCCCGCCTAAATCTTCCAAAAAGAGAATATTTTCATGTCTGTTGTAGCATGTTTGTTTCCCCAGTATCTCATCTTTACGCAGTACACGCAGTCAATGTAAGTACAATGACATAAACACAAATAGTCCTTTTTAGGACTTTATTTTACATATTGTTTGATTCTCCATGTTTTATTAATTTATGTACATAAAACAATCGTGTTTCAACACGTCCTTCTACCTCGGGTAAACGAAAAAAGATGAGGGTACTAGTACGATGACGTCGTACTTCCATAGACGGATTATAAACATATGGTGAGACGCGAGATACGTGTTATTAACGCCTTTAATATTCAATCAAAGACGAACGGGAATGAAAGATGCGGGTTATTAACACCTTTAATATTCATTCAAAGACGAACGGAAACGAAATATCGCGGGTTATTGGCACCTTTAATATTCAATCCATGACGAACACGGATGAACAAGTATGGATTAATTATTCCGTTTAATTAAGATGCGGGCTAAGACATGAATGGCGGGTGGGATATACGGGTTGCGAAAGAAGAACAAAGACTACGGGTCACTCAATGCGCGGGAAAGTACCGCTCACCGAACAAAGAACTGCGCTTGTGAATGTTCCAATAGGCACTATCGTACGCTGTTCCTTTGTTTCATCGATACATACATTATTACATCCATAAATTAAACGCATCCAAGCGCCATCTTGACGTAGTAAACCCTCGTTGTATTGCGTCATACGCCCTCTCTCGAGAGTGATCCCCCCCCCCTCTGTGACCTTAAGGTCATCCTACGGTATAAATTTTCCTATCTCCCACACGCTTTAGCGGCTCATTATCTGTTCTCGTCATTATCCTATCTACTTATGCAAATGAGGTCATCCGACGGTATAAATTTGTCCTATCTCCACCACGCTTTAGCCCCTCATTATCCCTTCTCGTTATTATCCTATCTAATTATGCAAATGAGGTCATCCTACGGTATACATTTTTCATATCTCCCCACGCTTTACTCGCCTCATTATCTTTTGCTCATTATTTTCTCATTTGCATATTTTAAAAAAGGTCATCCTACGGTATAAATTTTTCCTATCTCTACACGTTTAAGCGCCTCATTATCTTTCTCATTAGTATTCAATCGTTCAATCGTTCCCGCCCCCTAAGGTCATCCTACGGTATAAATTTTTCCTATCTCCACCACGCTTTAGCCCCTCATTATCTTTTGACCTCTTTATAATTTATTCATTTATTCATAATTTATGCAAATGAGGCCATCCTACGGTATAAATTTGTCCTATCTCCCACACGCTTTTTGACCACATTATTATTCATTTATGCAAATTTATGCAAATTTAGAGGTCAAAGGTCATCTTACGGTATATCAGCCCGCTATCACGCTGTTATGTAACCGCACGGTAATGATAGATGACGACTTCCTCAAATTTCCTCCTCAAAATATTGATTAGTTAGGCCTAAATCCAACCTTCCGATTGGCCGAGAGACCTCAACAATCGATAAAAATAACCTGTTTATACGGGTAGTACGTACTGAATAATTCATTTTACACATAATAATATTAATAAAAATAACATAATAATATTAATAAAAAATGTCATTTATCTTATGCAAAACACTTATTGTTTACTTAAAATGTACTTTACATGCTGAAATATCTAGTGATAAAGGGACTTATACAATAAAACAAAAATAGAGAAGTAAATAAAAACACATTGGGTATAGGCCTATAGATCAAGGCACAGTATTTTATACATAAATTATTAAGTCAAATGGAACCAAAAAATATAATTGTCATAATCCTTCTTGGTCTGTGCCATGAGAATCTCCTGGTTGGTGACAAATTCCATAGGGAATTATCATACACTTTGTGGGGATAACATGTATTCACATGTATTTTAGTACAGTAATTCTCATCCACCTGTACACTATCGATAATCCACTGCTCAAACATTGTACTAGCGACTATACAAAATGGCTCAAGAGTCCATCGATCGAAAGGATTACTGATGTCTATAGTGTACATGCCCCTCAACATGTACAGCAGCTAGCTCAATTGATCCATTATACAAACATTTTGGAATACAGCCATCATGCGCATGTATTTTGAGTTTTTTCGTGGATAGTTAAGTGACAGTCACTGGATACACAACTTTACGCACTACTGAAACATCTACACAAAGGACTTTGCACCAACGACTCTCGGTATAACTTGTCTTAAACGTGGCCGGGCTGCCGGTACGCTGCTGCAGTGGCTGCCTATGCAAGTATATCAGGTAATTGTGTCCACAATGGAAACGCCTTTGGTGTGGAACTGGTCAGTTCATAACAAAACTGAATGGGATGTGACCTACTCGTATCACGAGCGCCGGTATACAGATAACAATAGGCAAGTCCATCGTCCAGGCAAGTCCATAGACGTGTCCTAACACGAACTGGCAGTGTCGCGTTGTTGTTGTAACTTGTACGTAGATGTGTAGTCTGTTCCACTCTGCTTTGATACGTAGACGGGGTTTGTAACTAGTGATTTTGGGAACTAGATTGGGAAAAGACCCTCAGTTGCGATGACTCATTGCATTTATAGGAACGATCCATTCACGTTTGTAAACAATATCTTATTATGGTTATACATAGGACTTTATGTATGTATTTATTATTATTTTATGAAGGATCTTTTTAAACTTATTACCTACAATAAGTATACAGTTTTATTTTATGGAGGACCTTTTAAAAATTACATACCATAATATAATACCCCATATAATAAAAATCATAAAGATTAAAAATATTACGAAATATTACGTCCCTCACACATTTTTAATCACCCCTACAGTAAAAAATGTTTCAGTCCACCGGCTCCTCAAATTATGCTAATTAGGCATCACGTGACCCAAATCCGGCCTTCTGATTGGTCGAGAGGCCCTGAAAAACAAGCGGAATTACCTGGTCAGACGAGCTGCACTACTAACGATTCAAGTGCTTGCGCCTTGCCGCGCCCCTGCCTTCTAAATAAGGATATCCCGTACGCCATGTTGGCTTTGGATAAGGACATGATTTTGCGTACTAAAATAATATTTAATATTATAAAACTAACAAACTGCAAAATATTAACGAATTTAAAATCAGAACTTGAATATTAATATGTTTCTATCACAATGAACTTTAGTTAAATGTCAATAAACCTGTCAATAAACCTTGTTTCTTGAAAGAATGAATTTTACCAATTTAGCCCCCTTTTTCTCAAAATGGGACCAAACTTGACTATTCCTATTGAACGTGGCATCGTGTTGATCGGTCAGTCAAGAAACGAGTCTAAAATTTAGGATGCACAGAACATATCGGTGTAAGTTTTGTCTACTTTTTAATTACTATTCAGCCAATTTGTCCCCTCCATCAATGTTTGACGATCAATAATTCGCAGCTCATCATAAGCAACCGCATTTCGTCCCTCATAAACGTCTTTTCAACTGTTAGGAGATTAGGTGATTGTAAAAATAAGCTGCCCAATTGAAAGGATCAAACCCGCAACTAATAAATAAATACCTTTCAGTCAAATCCGACTGATTATGGATCCTACTGTTGGTTTCAAAGACAATGACCGACTTAACACCTCGCTTTTTATTTTTTTATTTTGAAACAAATTGTCACCTTGTCGACAAATGTAATACATGTACATAATTAAGAGAGCTCGGTATCGGTGGGTAAATAAATAGAAAAGTTGATGCTGAGGGATGGTCGGTGGCACTTCAAAATAATTACACAACAAAACCAATTTCAACACCACTTTTTTATTAGGACAACAATTAATGTGGACGTCCCCTATAATAAAATCCCCTCTATTAACATATCATGGTGCACACTCCAGGTCAGCAGTTATTGTCCCACTAATCCAATTACTGTGAACAATAGGCAAACATTCCGTCCTGAGCAGCTAGTTTGATACTTGTTTGTAGCATGCAGCAGCCAGCTATTTGAGTCATAATGATTGGATACAATGTATCAGTTGGACAAAAGTGTATGGAAAATGTCTGCAAAATACTACAAAGTCGTTATCTTGAATAAAATTGCTCCTAAAAGTGTAAACATTACATTGTTCAATAGTCAAAGATTTCTGTTCACACTGCTGAAATGGTAAGTCCCAATTTTAAAAAGTCGTTTACGGGTACCCGGAACCGAAAAATGGAACCGGGTAATGACAGTTTCGGTCGGGTATCTAGGGCCAATGATTTTCCGTTTCAGAAAAGTGCAAATTCCGTTTTCAAAAATCTTAAATTTCGTTTCAGGCTGAAAAATTCCGTTTCACATTTTTTCAATACATAAAAGTGCATTTAAACATACACCCTGTATACAGACAGTACATAAAATTGTAAATGTGAAAGGATAATGCATTGTTTAATAATTAACTAGCAAAGGGTCACAGTTTTATGCTAGAAATGTGTCTTATTGCCAGTAGTTGTTTATCAACGGCCGATCTATTTACAGACGTAGTATTTAACTTCCGAAACACTGCACCGCCCACCACCGCCACCACACACACACAAGCAAGAAACATACAACAGCCGTATACGCCACGACGTCACACACATCACATGTTGTAGCCGAAGCGAAATTTATGTCCGCCATTTTTTTCACGTTAACTAGTGTCAAAATAGGATAGTTTACGGTAGGTTTTTGGACCTGTATTAGTGAATAAGCACAACATACATTTCACTAGAGCCAAAGTTAGATATAAAAGAATGGTTGATGATTGAACGGAAAAAAATAAACCTGCCGATGTTGCAAAAGACACCTGCGAGAGCGTACCGTAAGTGTGATGATTTTCACCCATGCGCTGACCGAAAGCTACGGCGTACATGTCGGGTCTCCCCCATGTCTGTCACGCTCGCTAACGGCGATTCGTAACATGATTTGTTGCTCTAATCTTGCCAATGCGCATTTGTTATGTGGCTCATCTGTTGAATCTGATTGAATTAATCATCAACAATTCGTTTTGGACCAATAAATTTTACAAAATTATGTTTTTATCAATAAAATTGCAGAAGTTATTTCCTTCAGATTGAAATCCCGTTTTCCGTTTCGAGGAGCAAATTCTGTGAATTCCGTCCGTTTTCCGCGATTGCGGAAAATCATTGGCCCTAGGTATCCGGATACCAGGATACCCGGCACAGCCCTAAACCTAACAAATGTTGTGTACCAGTGCAATACACATTGATAATGTGTGTGGCTTACAAAACTTTATGCACTGATCTGATAGTACACATTTTGACCTTACAAAAAAGTCAATACCTTAAAATGTTTCTTTGTTTTGTAATTGGAAGATAAGCACACTCATGTTACAAAAACTTAAAAGGGATTTGTATGGAGCTAATCCCATTGTACTGTACATGCCCATGTTAAGCAATGTTAAATCTTTGTACATGTACTTAACGAATGCCTTGATATGAGAGATTTATTACTTTAGCAAACATACCAAAATTTACAGATATTGGGATGCCTTAGAGAAGATTGCACTACTTGTATACTTTGATCTTTCAAAACCCAATGAAAAATGAATGGGTTTGAGAATAGGAGGGTTGAAGATTATACATTCTGAGGCATTTCAAGCTGATATATTGGCTCTCCATATGCTGCGAGTTACATGCAAATTGATTGTTTTCTGGCTTTTCTCTACATTTGCCTTGTCTTGAAATTAGTCAATTTTACAGGCCCCATCTTACTCTAAATGATCTTTCTTTTTTAAAATAGGTTTTTAACACAAAGTCTGCATTCATCTGTACTGTGTATAATTTGTTTTTCCCTCATACTGTTCATATTCATACTGTTCAGTGTCCGATTTACCAAAAACTCCTACATGCGTCTGTGCATGTAACTAAACTAAACCTACATGCACAAAGTGGATGTTGCATGCACATAATGAGAGCTGAACCTGCATGCCTGTGTGCATGCAGTAAATCGAACACTGTATGAATGTCATTTACAGTATCTGCATTCTATTACTTAATATTACTCAATGCCCAATGATGGGCATTCTCCATCATCGGTCCTCAAAACTGGAAACTCTTTTCCCATTACCATCTGGAATGCTTCCTCAGTCAAACTGTTGTAAAGGCTCTTAACCCTAACCCTCTATTCTGTTAGGTACTCTGAATCCAACAGAATCCAACACCAGGAAAAAGTGAAGCCTGCTGAGTCTGACAGAATCCAACAGCTAGAACAAAACATCTTTTGTTCACTGCCGAGTATAACAGAATCAACAAATTTGTACCACTGATGGATCTTGTGGGGTTTAGCATGGATTGGGTTAAAGATACATCTGTTTAACAGTACCTTAATGCCAGTGCTCTCATGATTTGTGTGACTGGGGTTTGCTCCGGTATTTTCCCTTTGTTTTTGCTTTGTTTTTGGTTTGTTCTGTAATGTTTTCTAACAAAGTCCATTTGTATTTTTTGTTTAGTGTGGATGCAACAAAATCCACTGGACTGGGACGTATGGTCAATGACGAGACAGGCTCTCGAGTGAACTGCAAAATGCAGCTTTTGAAAGATCACCTTTGCCTGTTCGCAGTAAAAGACATCCCTATCAGCAGTGAGCTTCGGTACGATTATGGGATTTCTAATCTCCCATGGAGAAAGGTATGAACATTTTTGTTATTTGTCAACATGCATAACTGGAATGATGACAGTTTTCCAGCTATAGCCGGAATTCTGACTTCTTCATGTTTTAAAAAACCTCTGGCTTTACATCTCTCTCTGCACACCAGAAAAAAATATCGATCCTGAAAATTTTTTAGCACACATTGAAAAAAAAACTTTCATTCAAACCTTTCATAAAAATTATATTTCAGTAGCTAATGGTCTGGTGCACGAGCCTAGCAATATTGTATGGTGCAGCCAAGTGCTACATGTGTGTGTGTGTGTGTGTACATACTGCATGTACTGTACTTAATTTATGAGTGAATGAGTTCATTGTATGATATACCCTGTACTCAGTATCTAAGTACATGTATAGGCCTGGTACGGTACATTAGAAACTTTTCACAATAAATGGAAATTGAGAAGTTAGTATCTGTAATTTGACTGTGAGAATGGAGGTTGGGAGAGAAATTTATCTCAAAGTGATTGATTCTATTTTGAAAAATAAATTCAACTGGTAAAGACATGGAAGAACAGAGGATTACATGTACTTGTGTTATCCACTGAATGAGTTACCCAGGTTAAATAAGAAATAAACAAACAAGGTTTCTTCCAGAGCTTAATGTTATATACAACCAAACAGTGAGCCACATTTACAGGAACTGTAGTGCGCCTGTACACCCCATTTTCTCTCCATAATTTGCTTTTTTCCGGCCCTGGAACAAATTCCCACTGGCATCCCTGAGGGCTAAATCATAAGCATGGCTTTGTCTAGTCTTGGTGCAAGACGGATTTTCTGGTTTAGTTTATCGACGTGATTGACCCATAGCACTCCCACAGTATCCACCACTGGCGGCACTGTGCACGACAATCCTGAATTAATACACGAACTGCCACAAATCCATCTTGGGAATCTTGTGTGTGATTATGATCGTAACCTCTGTGAGTGTCATATACATTATGCAATATAAAGGTCAATTATGAAAATGCACATGCCCATGTAGATATATTTCTTGCTGCATGCATGACGAGTACATATGTACATATCTTCAACTGATCAGGTACTAGTCCACCACCATTCATGCAATAAATTATGCAAATAAAGTAACTGCTACGGCGGTGGAGATACGCTCAGAATTTTTCGGGCTGCAGATACAAGATTCACAAGATGGTTCTATGTGTAATGTAGTAGGCATATAGCTGGCTGTGCACTATATCATGCATGTGGATTGCAATGTACAAATACAATGTTATAAATGCGTTTTTGGATATTTTCGGAACCGGATACCCCAAAATCAGGAAACTTCGGATACCTGGATATATACCCGTTTTCATTTTTGTAAAGACACTGGAAGAACATTGGAGTGTAGTCTCTTGAATAAAATATAATTGTCTGTAAAAGTGTAAACATTACATTGTTCAAGAGTGATAGATTTCTGTTTACTCCGCTCAAATGTTAAGTGTGAATTTTAAAAAGTCGTTTATGGGTAATTGTAACCGAAAAATGGAACCATCAGGCAATGACAGTTTTGGTCAGGTATCCGGATACCGGGATACCCGACACAGCCCTAGTTATAGAACAGTCTTGGACAAGACTAGGCTTTGTCCAGTTTACTGAATGCCTACATGAGACCATGAGTACATTCTATATAAATTTATTTGTTTGCTTATTCAACAGAAAACAAGGTCTTTTGAAGACTGTGGTGAAGACCCATTTCCCAACTTGACTTTTTGCGGTTTAAGAAAGGTAACAAGTACATGGCTTGAAAGTGGGGATAAAAATGGGACAAAGGTATTTTTTTTTTTTTTTTTTTACTACTTAATTCACCACGGAATGTTTCAGAAGTTAACCAACACTGTAATAATTGGGGTTGCTATTCTACCATATACCAAGTTCTGTTTTTTGGCGAGCTGCTTTAGCAGAATGCAAGCCTATGTAATGGCAATTTCATTCTGTCCATCCGTCTTTAACTTTAAAATATTCAAGTTTTTCCTTCAGAGTTTATGAATGCATGTTGTAGGATGTTTTATATGCCATACATTCTCATATCAAGTTCGTTGGGAATAACAATTGCACATTCAGTGAAGACATTTATAAATGTTAGTTTTTTGTTCAGTAATGTTATAAAGTTTTTATTTTTCAGAAATGTTTAAGTTTTTGTTAAATAATTTTGATGGAAGTTTGAGTGAAATAATCCTTATGCAAGGGGCTATGGAAATAGAGGTCAAAAGTAATTTTTGCAATGTCACAAATATGTTAGTTTTATTTTTATAATTTATTTTTATTAATTTTCATCAAAGCCATGTTATTCATTTTATTTTCTAATATTGACAGACCCTGTTGGAATTTGCCATAATGGCAGTTAACTTGGAATTGTTACATGGGTAAGCTGATATCAAAGCACTAAAACTAAAGAGTTGTATCACAGCATGGATATAACTGTTGTATGGCTTGATACCATTTACTCATAAATCCTCAATGGTTAGTTAGGAAGAAAAGACTCAACAATTTTTTGTCTGTCAAATTACTCATTACTGTAGAAAGAGCCAGAGAACAACAAGTAGTGGGTGGTTCACAATGAAGAATGTTACGAAATCCTAGTTTTTATTGTTCAGTTTTTATTCAGAAATGTTATGTTTATTGCTTCGAGTCTGTGAATGCACATTGCAGGATGTTTAATTTTTGTCCTATAGGCCTATCAAACAGTTTTATTCAAATTTGTACCGTTTGTTTATTTCAAATGAAGATAACTGATACGTACCCAGCAGCTTTGCTGTTCCAGTTACATGTCATTATGCAGAAGATTGACTAAATTGTCTGTCTCTGCTGTTTCCAGTGTTTATGCATCTAACATGATCAGCTTGGTTCAAAGCCAGGCAGACAAGGCATAATTTTCACAGTGCTTGTTCCATCAGCTCAAATGCAGCTTTGACTCTGCTTGGTCTGGTTAGATGCACGAACACCAATCCCATATAATTGCAGATTACATGTGTTTGTTTTCAAGATGATCCTTTTTTTTTCCTTCAGGATTTGACACCAGTCAGCTTGCCATCAGGTAATTTATTTTTTGTTTTATACATTTATAATGTCTACACATGTTTTAAATTATGTTTTAGACATACATCCTTGTAAAAACATACTTAAAAAATCACTCCAGAATATTTCCCCTGTAAATCTGTTTAAAATGTATTTCTTCACTTCACATATTTGGTGCTGCCGTTAGGTGCTGTAAGCACACATTTGAATGCATTTTTGTTTATACCTGTAGTTCATAGTCAACCTGTAGTTCATAGTTAATTCATAGTTAATTCAGCCAACTTGTTCTTGCCATTGGCAAGTTGTGGAACCCAACCCATAATTAAAAAGCATGTACCCGTAGTTAGTGGCTGTTTTAAACTTTCATTTTCGGCCTTGGCTTTGGCTGCGGCTCCAGCCCCAGCCCCAGCCCCATTCTGAATTTTTAAAGTTTCCTGATGGCTGGCTTTGTTAAGCTGCTCTAGATTGTCTGTTGATGAATTAATTGAGAATGTTTTTGATTATGATATTGAAGCATCAAAATTCAATGTTCAGAATCTTTCCACAGATGGTAATGTGGTCACATGCTGAAATTAGATGAAATTGGAAGAATTTGAAGTTCAAATAATGCCATTAGTTTCTATTGATGCAGCATTTATGTTGATGGATACTGTGTTGTTAGCTCCACATAGGTGCATCCCTGATCTGGTATTCAGAATTGTCTTCACATCCCCCCCCCCCCCCCCCCCCAAAGAAAATGTAAAAAAAAAGAAATAAAAGTAATAAATATATTTAAAAATGTGAGGGATATAAATGACGGGGCATTAATAACATTACTGCATTAAAAATTACTACAATCCAATCTCAATGTTTTAATAAATAAATTTCATTTAGAAGAAACTACACTTTTTACTCATCCAAAATATCAGGAAATGAATGTCCATAAACTTAAAACTGTATGAACCCCTCAATATTAAACAAAATTTATTTTATGAGTAAATAATATCACGGTTCTAGGCTTTCACTATTGTAGACGGAACCACTTAACTTGCATCATCATCTACAACGTGATCTACAACAATGTAATTTACAAGTAATCAGGTCTAATCATAATCGGGATAAGAGAAGAAGGTTAACTTAAGTTAATTTTATGCTGAACAAATGTTATCAGATGCAGACACAATAAAAGGAGGAATAAGATCAATAAATTGCATTTGAAATTAAATTTGAAGATTCCTTATGATTAGTTTCTCTCTGTAGACATTACGTTATGAAATTCACTCCTGAAGTTTTATGTGAAGACTGATACATTGGACAACCATGAACCACATGCCATTGTTATTACCGTTGCCCCCAAAGTCATGATTTCAGCAATGCTGTGACACATATTGTACATTACTCTATTGTTCAGAATTTATTTACTCAAGATATTGTCAACAACTGGAAATAAACTACAGATGAAGCATTTGTAAGTCTTTTGAGCATCTGTATATTTCCTATTGATTTTGCATGTTAGGTCTGCACATTGATGTTCTGTCTCCTCAATTGCACTCCTGTTATTACCATGCAGAGCCAAACATTGATACCCTCCCTTCTGATTGCACTTCGTTAGCAGCATGGAAGTCTAAACATTGATTTATCCTGCTTTTTTCTTGCACTCCTATTGTCTGCCTGGAGCATGCATGTCCACACAATGATATCCTGCCTTCCACTTGCACTCTTGTCTAGCTGCAAGCAGCGTGTAATGATGTTTTCTTCCACTCACACTCCTTTTGTCTGTATGTAACATGCTGGTCCACGCAATGATGTTCTGTCTTCACTCACACCCCTCTTGTCTGTATGTAACATGCTGGTCCACGCAATGATGTTCTGTTTTCACTCACACCCCTCTTGTCTGTATGTAACATGCTGGTCCACGCAATGATGTTCTGTCTTCACTCACACCCCTCTTGTCTGTATGTAACATGCTGGTCCACGCAATGATGTTCTGTTTTCACTCATACCCCTCTTGTCTGTATGTAACATGCTGGTCCACGCAATGATGTTCTGTCTTCACTCACACCCCTCTTGTCAGTATGTAACATGCTGGTCCACGCAATGATGTTCTGTCTGCACTCACACCCCTCTTGTCTGTATGTAACATGCTGGTCCACGCAATGATGTTCTGTTTTCACTCACACCGCTCTTGTCTGTATGTAACATGCTGGTCCACGCAATGATGTTCTGTTTTCACTCACACTCCTCTTGTCTGTATGTAACATGCTGGTCCACGCAATGATGTTCCGTCTTCACTCACACCCCTCTTGTCTGTGCTGGTCCACACAATGATGTTCCGTCTTCACTCACACCCCTCTTGTCTGTATGTAACATGCTGGTCCACGCAATGATGTTCTGTCTTCACTCACACCCCTCTTGTCTGTATGTAACATGCTGGTCCACGCAATGATGTTCTGTCTTCACTCACACCCCTCTTGTCTGTATGTAACATGCTGGTCCACGCAATGATGTTCTGTCTTCACTCACACCGCTCTTGTCTGTATGTAACATGCTGGTCCACGCAATGATGTTCTGTTTTCACTCACACCCCTCTTGTCTGTATGTAACATGCTGGTCCACGCAATGATGTTCTGTCTTCACTCACACCCCTCTTGTCTGTATGTAACATGCTGGTCCACGCAATGATGTTCCGTCTTCCACTCACACCCCTCTTGTCTGTATGTAACATGCTGGTCCACGCAATGATGTTCTGTCTTCACTCACACCCCTCTTCTCTGTATGTAACATATGCTGGTCCACGCAATGATGTTCTGTTTTCACTCACACCGCTCTTGTCTGTATGTAACATGCTGGTCCACGCAATGATGTTCTGTTTTCACTCACACCCCTCTTGTCAGTATGCAACATGCTGGTCCACGCAATGATGTTCTGTCTTCACTCACACCCCTCTTGTCTGTATGTAACATGCTGGTCCACGCAATGATGTTCTATTTTCACTCACACCCCTCTTGTCTGTATGTAACATGCTGGTCCACGCAATGATGTTCCGTCTTCACTCACACCCCTCTTGTCTGTGCTGGTCCACACAATGATGTTCCGTCTTCACTCACACCCCTCTTGTCTGTATGTAACATGCTGGTCCACGCAATGATGTTCTGTCTTCACTCACACCCCTCTTGTCTGTATGTAACATGCTGGTCCACGCAATGATGTTCTGTTTTCACTCACACCCCTCTAATTGTCTGTATGTAACATGCTGGTCCACGCAATGATGTTCTGTCTTCACTCACACCCCTCTTGTCTGTATGTAACATGCTGGTCCACGCAATGATGTTCCGTCTTCCACTCACACCCCTCTTGTCTGTATGTAACATGCTGGTCCACGCAATGACGTTCTGTCTTCACTCACACCCCTCTTGTCTGTATGTAACATATGCTGGTCCACGCAATGATGTTCTGTTTTCACTCACACCGCTCTTGTCTGTATGTAACATGCTGGTCCACGCAATGATGTTCTGTTTTCACTCACACCCCTCTTGTCAGTATGCAACATGCTGGTCCACGCAATGATGTTCTGTCTTCACTCACACCCCTCTTGTCTGTATGTAACATGCTGGTCCACGCAATGATGTTCCGTCTTCCACTCACACCCCTCTTGTCTGTATGTAACATGCTGGTCCACGCAATGATGTTCTGTTTTCACTCACACCCCTCTTGTCAGTATGCAACATGCTGGTCCACGCAATGATGTTCTGTTTTCACTCACACCCCTCTTGTCAGTATGCAACATGCTGGTCCACGCAATGATGTTCTGTCTTCACTCACACCCCTCTTGTCTGTATGTAACATGCTGGTCCACGCAATGATGTTCTGTTTTCACTCACACCGCTCTTGTCTGTATGTAACATGCTGGTCCACGCAATGATGTTCTGTTTTCACTCACACCCCTCTTGTCTGTATGTAACATGCTGGTCCACGCAATGATGTTCTGTTTTCACTCACACCGCTCTTGTCTGTATGTAACATGCTGGTCCACGCAATGATGTTCTGTTTTCACTCACACCCCTCTTGTCTGTATGTAACATGCTGGTCCACGCAATGATGTTCTGTTTTCACTCACACCCATCTTGTCTGTATGTAACGCATTAGTCCACACAATGATGACCTGTCTCCAGCTACAAGCTGTTTGCTATTTGGTAACTTACCCATTGCATTCATTTAAATTATATTGATGCATGGTGGTGAAATAAATTAAGTTATTATCATTCATTTATTCCATCAGTGTTGTCTACATAATAACATGCTAGTCTATTCAGTGCATAATATATCAGATCAGCAAACAGTAGTGCAGCACAATCCTGTTTGTTGGTAAATTCACAGTTTTGTCATTAATTTTGCAATTTTCGATCTTGCATTTCATATGGCTTCATACGCTTGCATACAAGAATGGAATATTGATGAAATTAATAACGCTTGTGCCACACTCAGGACTCAGTGCTTGGTTCATCCCACAATACATGTACAAAGTTTTACCATGTAGTAGAATCCTTCCTCTCAGTATTTATTCTGAATCTTGGAGTCTGAATGTAATTGATTCCATTTATTTGCTCACTGAAACTCATTATTTGTTTATTTTTTAATTTTCTTTGTATCGTAGAGTTGGCAGAGAATGAGAATAAAGCAGATGAGGTATGTAGAAATAAAGGAATGTTATATTTGACAGGAATGCTTTGAGCAGAGACCCTATGGCAGGCCTCGAAAAAATGTTTCTTCTTAATTGCCCGATCGGGCAAGCTTTGGTTGCAGATTGCTTGCCCGAACTTGCCCGGTGAAAAGAGACCCAATTGAGACATGCATTTTGAGGAATTTATATCAGCAAATTAAGTGTCAACATTGCCAAACCTGGACTTATGTATTTTTATTTTTTAATTGAAAACATAGGCTTACTATCGTAGAATAAATAAGTATGTCAAATTTGAACTTTCCTACATGTAAACTCTGTCATGCACGTCACCAGCACGTCGCACGCACGTCGCACGCACTCGCACGGAACAGGCGCGCTGATGACATGGACATCTTTATGCTTGCACTGTGCATTGAACACGTGATGCCGAGTACCGGCTATATAAGCCAGGCACTTCATGTATGAGGCCCATTTACGAATTCTCAATTCGTCAAAAAATGACATCATTTTGTAATATTTACACGAGTTGTCACAGCTACAATTCAATTAGCTGACACGCTAATTGTCGCGCCAAAATTAAACACAATCAAAATGGAGTGGATCCCCAGCTGTTTCCAAGAGAGGATACACAAAGGAAACTATATTTTTGGCTTGGCAAATGGGTTCTCAACTGGGCGCCGCACAATACCAGATCAAACACAGTGACGTCAGACACGAAGTGTGCCTGGCTTATAGCCGTATTCGAGTACCGGCGATGTATTTTTCCACAATAGGTTAATTCACATAGAATTGTGTTGCTATGCTGAGTGCAGCAGCCGACTGCAACGTTACCAAGTACTTCACTCGGTCCACCGCCTTACCAATACGGTGGGGCCAAGCGAACCATGAGTACAAGATTAATTGTTTCCTTGGCTCCCCTCGATTGTGCAGACAAATGCATGTAATAAGGAAATCAGTGTCAGCTAACCAGTCCGCGTCGGGAATAAAACAGTTTTTCTGGGCCCCTGTGTGGGTTTCTTTTTCCCGCACAAACACGTTTTTGTTTGCGTGAATTTTTTTTGGGTTACGTCAATGATACTGAGACGGGACACCCACATTTAGCTTACGAGCATATAAATTGGCGAGTTTTCCTTGGGAATTATAGCCAGGAGGGCGTATTTAGTGTTGCGTCTTTAGAAGTCCACCGAGCCCTCTAAAGAATTCTTCACCGTATTTACGCGTCATCCGAGCATGGAGGAAGGACTCCTTCCTCCATTATCTGAGCGGCATTGTACTGAGTAACAATGGGACAATGGTGCACAGAAATTGGTCTATAGAAATCTTGATTCGCCAGCTTTACAGATTTCAATGGAGAACAAAGAAAAAGGTGTGGAACAGGTTTACGAGTGCCCAAACCCCACAACCACCAATGCGAGCGTGTTTACACGGCCCCCGCTATTGTACCGAACAATTGTTGTGCAATAACTCGTCGACCAAAGCAGGAGCACTGCCAAAATGGCATGTTTCACGTCACCCGAAAGGACAATGGAAGCTTCCACAGCATGTGGCCACATCTTCCGAGCATGGCACTTTACGCACGTGGCTCGTTATCACGTCAACCGAGCATGCATACAAAGCTCTCCGACCTGCAGTGCAAAAAAGAATTGCGTGTATACACGGCCTCCGATGCGAACTGGTTTTAAAGATGGCGCAACCACGACATGCACGACAATTTGAGTGGATTTTTATAAGCTTAGATTTTATTAAATGCTTTGAATACTTTGTAGGAAATCACCAGTGGAATTAAACGATAAAATTTTTATTTAAAAAGTAATATAACTCGTTATAGTGTTTCAATAAGAGTACTTGCCCGATCGGGCAGACCATTCAGACGTCCAGGTTGCCCGACAAAATTTCACTGTGTCCCGGGCAATCGGACAGGCGATGTGTCGAGGCCTGCCTATGGTGATATCAGTACTGTAAAAACTCATTAATCATATTGACAAACATTTCATGCTGGTAAAAACAAGAAGTATTTCTTAGGAAAGTTTTCGGAAGCACCATGTAACAAATCTCTAAAGTAGAGGTGTTGGCTCTGAGAAGAGTAAACTAAGTTGTGACGTCATAGTGAGGTCATTAGATATCGAATTACACTAAATCAAACTTTAATATTTAAAAAAATTATATCACATGAACCACAGAAGATATTTTCCCAATCTTTGCATCATCTGAAAGATCTTGAATTATGTGATTTTTCGTACACAGACGTGACCCCAATCTGACATCTCCTTTTGGTTGAAACCCGGAAGTTGAATATTTCAAAAAATCATATCTGATGAACCACAGAAGATATTTTCACAATCTTTGCATCATCTTAAAGACCTTGAACTATGTTACATTCGTTCACAGACATGACCCTAATCTGACCTCTCCTTCCGGTCGAAACTAAACGTTTAAGTGAAAAATATTCTGAATCACTATTCTGTAAATGTATTTGTACAGCCAAAACATAGTTGCGGAGTTCAAAGAACCTTAAAACTTAACACGTAGTTAGACCTTAACATATAGTTCCAGGTAATGTTGTGACGTCATGATGAGGTCATCTAATGAATTATTACGTTATTAATTATAATTAAAACAATATATTTTATATCTTGTGAACCACAATGGATACTTTCTTGCTTCCTTCGTAATCATAAATAACATTTGAGACACAGACATGACCCTATTTTGACCCATACTTCCGGTCCAAACCGGAAGTTCAAGTTAAAAAAAAGCTCTTAATAAATTGATGCAAATGTGAAAGAGTATTAAAAAAAATAAAACATTCTGGGTTTATATGTGAAGTGGTATCAGCTCTTTTCAAAAATATATTTGGTGACGTCATCGCTCTTAACAGCACCCTCTAGCGGCAAGTTTTAAAAAGTCACGTTTTTGCTATCCTGAGAATTTTACCAAATTTTGGCACAATTGACACCCATATTATGAAGAAACAATTTTTGTAAAGTATGAATAACGTCACATGATTGAACCGGAACTTACGGTTGGAAGAATTAAAAATTATATCGGATGACTGAACTGGAAGTTAATGTATTCAGTGTAGCATGTTATATGTTATGAAAACTCATATCTCCTGAAGTAACTCTTTTTTTTCCCATCACTTGCACTCGAAAGCTACAGAGTGCTAATTATTATATAATACTACTATGTCGGGAAGGGCAACGCAAGATCATAATAACAACAATCATAAAGATCAGTTTTATACATGATTTTTAGAGCCATGATACAGGCTTTAACTTTGGATAAGTTGGAGCAATTTCCATTTTAGATTTATGTACCCATTTGCACATTCATCCCTTCTGCTAAAATGAAACTACATAATGGGAAAACAGTGTTTAACATAGCTGCAATTATATACATGTAGGAGAGTACAAAACTGCAGACAAAATGTTACAATTTGTTTGACGTTTGTCAAAAACCTGAAGGTCAATGATCAAGGTCAAGATGATTGCGATAGTTGCATATTTAATTCTAGTCACAAATGATTGCCTGTAATAAAAAGTAAATCATGTAAAATGCAAGAGCATTATATGTAACTTCTAATAATTGTCAAAATAGTTTAGATTAAAATTTTTGCTTTTTTGATGATTTGTACTCGGTATCCTAACAACAGCAAAAAGGTGCATTAAGATCATTCATTAGGCATATAAAGTGCATGAAGTTTTAGATAAATTTAAAAAAAATCATCACATTCCTGGTTTTTGTTCACTTGTATGCAGGACTTTGAGGATGAGGATTATGTGCCTGAAACTGATGACACTGAAGAAAGTGATAAAGACGATATACCAGTACCTAGGCTTGGAGGTATGAAAATGGTCATGCTTTTAAATGTAAAGAAATTGTACATGAACCTTGATTGCTAGATTTTAAGATAAGCCCTTTTCACACGAGCACCGATAACAAAGGTCCTTGGTAATGGGCGCCAGTTGTCTGTCACCTCGGTCGTTTGCGATTTTTTAACAAACTTTCACATGACTTCCACTCACGCCAAAACGAACGTCCCTCGTTTTCCATGGAGGGTCAAAGGTCATGATTGTGCAATCCAATATTTCACTGGTACCGCACACAGCTTATTCACTGAACGCTTTCTTCTACGTTACCAGTGAAGATATACGCGTTGTGCGAAGTCAAACGTTACTTTCTCCCACATTTTGTTTTCATTTCCTTCCCATTTCCTGACAATTTGATTCTCATTTTATTATGGATATTGAAGCAAGTATACTTGCAACAATTCCGACGGATTCACATAGCCAGATTTCTAACGTAAGGCCACCCAACAAGAAAAATAAACAGTTGTAAGAATTCTTCTTCTGGAAGTCCTTTGCTCTTTTCGACGATTTCATGGACTCAATTTCTTTCATGAAATTCAAGAGAAGTAGCACGAACGCATAGAGTTATATATAAGAACAACTCTATGCATGAACGTTATTTCTTCAGATGTCGCCATCTTGGAAGGACGTACAACAAGTTCTTTACTAACACACATCCGGGATTTATTGCAAGCTGATTAGTGACGCGTTCTGCGCATGCGAAATGATACCGCCAAAGCAAGGGTCCCCTGTTTGGGCGCACTAAGCGTTTCACACGACCTATCGTGGCGATTTTAACATTGTTGCGATTTTTTGGAGGAGGTCTTGATCTCTGTTATAAATAACGATGGTCCATGTAATTATTTAACAAGGATAGCTTTCACACGACTGGGATTTGCTATTTTTTAACATGGATGCGATTTTTAGTCAAGGTCCCTTGTTAAAATGGTCTCGTGTGAAAAGGCCTATACTAACGTCCTCTAGATTTACTTCATCCTCGCTGTAAACATCTTACTTATTTTAATCTCTAGTATGGTATTTGCACTCGTGTAATTCCGAGGGTCTCTTATCCCCCCCCCCCCCAAATCGTGGTCTGTGAGCATATCCAAAGCCCTGTGTCTATTGTGCCCACTCAATTCATATTAGCAATAGTACAAGTGTTTGTGTGTAGCCCTTCCCTTTCGCCACTCAGCAAAGAATGTCCTTCCGACTTAAACTTTCCATGTGTCTCTTGGAACTGGAAAACCAAATTGACTACCGAAATTGACTACCCTGTACAGCTAGCGAAGCTGTAACGACATGTTCCTGAGCTGTGCTCTAATAACTCACACAAACAGGTGCTAGAATTTCCACCATACATGTAGCTTTGCACACATATTGCAAATAGCATGCAAATGATAGCAAGTGAACTGTAGTTTGTAACGGCCAGTTCACTAGGTTGTCAATCATATTCCTAGCTCCAACAATTGCTCCATATATGGTAGTGAGTTGGTTGTCAGATTCTGCATAAACCCTAATAATAGGGAATGCAACAATATGCATTGTAGGCTACATGTAGATCTATGCAGGCATACTTGCTGCTGATTTATAAGATGTTTCTGTTAGGCATAGTGTCAAATGTAATCCAGGAGGTGCATCAGATAAGTATTAGCTTAAATTTCTTTCCAACTTTGATATTTTTTCCTGATGCAAATAGTGGATCTCAGCAGAAAAGTTATCTAGGATTGTATGAGTACCTGATTGTATGTCATTTTCTATACTTTCACATTAAATAAAAAAGTATTCGTTTCATTTCCATTAGAAAAGTGAGATCATAGGTTTGTAATGATGGAAGTAAATACAATGTTTTCATTCATATTTTTTGTTATGTTCTTTGTTAACACCCACCCCCCACTCCCGAAAAAAAAAAACCTAGACCTAAGGTAAATACTCCTAGTAATCGATCATTTGTAATTGCTTTGACCTTGATCCTTGTGGTAAATACATGGAGATTCATAATATGCGTGTATATTGATGGTACATGCATTCGTTTCAGCACTGGCTCCAATGCTGAATTCATTCACTGTAATTGCAAATACCTTGAATCTCACTGTTCTTGTTTTAACCATTCAAAGGTAATTTAACTACAGAAACAGACGTAAGAGTTTTCAAGCCTTTACAATACATATTTTGTAATAAAGTCTTATACTTCCAAATTCTTATCTTATTCTTGGAAAGAAAGCAATGCAGTTTACTATGGCAGCAGATAGGTGGTTGGAGCCAGCACATGTTCATCAGTGGGCGCAGTTTGTTAAAATTATTTAATACTTATCAAGAGGATATGTTTGTAAAAAGCAGCACACACATTGATTGTTTTGCCCACATGGGAAATTAGAGTTTTTCTCAACCAGTCACATATATAACTAAGAATTTTGTTTTTGAGATAGTTTACTGTTATGCAAATTCCATCTGTTTTCCACAGTTGCAGAAAATGATTGACCCTAAAATATCTGATCTACCATAGAAGCGAATACAATCGTTGATTGACTATAATTTGAGTATAATTTCAATGACAATAAAGAAATAAACAACTTGAATAGCCAGATTTGTTTTTGCTTTAAAACATGCATTAGGTACATACATGTACTTTTGTGTGAAATCCTGTCTAAGTGGCTTTAGAGAGCAAGAATGATCAAAGCACAATAAATTTTGCTAGCACACATGAAATGATGAAAAACCAGTTGAGTATTAATGTGTACCATGCTCTCCTTTTAATTGCAGGTTCATGTCAGTCATCATCGGTTGCGGTTTCATGTAGCTCAAGAGAGAAAGCTGCACTGGTAATTTAAAAAACCTGATACATGTAGTCCAACTTTATACATAAGAAAAACTGTACACTCTACAGTCAAAGTGAATTTTCTACGGTTGTTCTGAATGGGCCAAATATCATCTTATGACTTGCACCCATCTTGCATCTTAGGACAGGGACAGGGCCACATTTTTTTTTTAATAGAAAATAAACAAAAACAGAAATGTCTCCAACAGTTATACTTTTTTTTTCGGCATTTGGAAAGTTGAGATAAGTATTGCTATACTGGATATAGATTTTTCTTTAATCCTGCCTCTTTTGTAGGTTGGACCAGATAATTTAAAAGTTGGGGCATAAAAATGAAACCAATAATCTGACTCCACCAACTTGGTGGCACTCCAAAATATTTAAAACTGTTGAAGGCAAGTTTTTCCCTGTTTTGCTTTATTCCCCCATTTTTAGAAAAACATGGCTTGTCCCTTAAATATGCAAAATCCAAGATCGGTCCAAGTATGAAAATATATTATTTGGAACCCCAATGGCAAATTTCATGCTTTTACCATAAAGTGCACAATGGTTCAACTTTAAGGGACACACTGCCTTTGTTGGACTGTATTTGTATGAAGAAGTATCTCATGTTTCATGTGAAAAAAATTAAAAGGTAGAATATAATTATCTAGAAAACTAGAAATTCTATCACAATTCTAAGTAGCATGACCACAGTGTTTCATTTGACTGGAGAAAAATACATTTCTTGTCTGTTTCACCACAGTGACGGTTCCTCTTGGTAGGTAGTATTCTTTTTCAAGGTGCGAGCAGTCATACTGTTACAGCATCAATGCAAATGCCACGATGTTGTGTGGTGCGATATATGCACTGCATGCATGCCTTACTACTCGCAGGATAAAGAGTTTGCCTTGATCAACGTCTACATGTACATGTACTATAGTTGTGAACGATGTGCCGTGCGTGACCACTGCAGCGTGGCTTGCAGCAGTTTGGGGCTGGCAGGCGGCGGTTTGGGGCCGGCAGGCACCGGTACAGTTGAGAATTTGTTTTCCTTCACCGACATATTACTTTATTTTACAAACTATGAAGTATGATTGTGCTGGAAATGTATGCCGAGGCGTATTTGTGGCAAAGCTTTTAGACATGCGATCGCAACCACATGGACTGGATACTGCACTGCCACTATGATACAACATGACTTTCCAACTTTGAGCAGTGGATTCACTTCCAATTAACATACAAAAAGCCTATATGCTTAGCACACACAATAAAAATAAAAAAAGTGATTATGTTCTTAAGTTGTTTTTTCATGAGTATTGGTTTACAAATTGTATTTTTTCAGTCTTTCTAATATATATATATATATATATATATATATATATATATATATATATATATATATATATATATATATATGCTTACTATTTCGGACTTAGGGCGACCGACTTCTATAGAAATTGCTATTTCACTGCGTTAGGGGAACCGTTTCCGGTTGCCTTAACGCCTAGCTACCCTTTAAAGTCATAATTTTGTTTCGGAAATAGCCTAAATCGCTTCCTTAGCCTGTAAACATCTTATTTCCAGAGTTTTGGAAGGTTGGAGGATATATAAATAAGGGAAAGGGAAGGGGGAATTTTGTGCACGTTTCTATGGAGCGGTCGCCCTAAAAGTGAATCGAGAGTTATATATATACAGGGTGTCCCCATAAAAAGTATACCGAGATAAAAATTACTGTAATGGCAAAACTACTTTATATATGGGAAAGAGAAATATATCTCTAGAAAGGGCAGAATGTCTTCTTTGCAATGGTATACAGCTTGTGATGTTATTGACACAGATAAGTGAACAAATTAGACAGATGTTAAGGGTACTGAAAGCAGGACTGTGACAAGTTTGCATATTTTAATAACAAAGGTCCAAAAAGCATTTTAAAAAACCTGCACATTAAACTTTTGAGGTAAGTAGCGAAAACAAAGCAGATTACATTGTTTTAGGTACATTCCTTGTTTTCAAGAATGTGTTAAAAAAAACAAAGGCATTTGGTATTCTGCATACTTGCATGGTTGAGATTTGTTATTCAAATATGCAAACTTGTCGCAGTCCTGCTTTCAGTACCCTTAACATCTGTCTAATTTGTTCACTCATCTGTGTCAATAACATCACAAGCTGTATACCATTGCAAAGAAGACATTCTGCCCTTTCTAGAGATATATTTCTCTTTCCCATATATAAAGTAGTTTTGCCATTACAGTAATTTTTATCTCGGTATACTTTTTATGGGGACACCCTGTGTATATATATATATATATATATATATAAAAATATATTTTTTAAAATTTAATTCAGGACCAAACTGATGCTTTGGATTTTGTCCCTAATTCACTTGACCACAAAGACGGTGAAGATGGCAGTGTTAAAGGTATGTACATGAATGTGATGAAAAAATTGTGTTGTTTAGAAGAATTTAAGACTTTTACTTATTACAAAAACCTTTCAACATTTCAGAGTGCAACAATACATATCAAAAGATATCAATCAAAAATACATCATTTCACAGCTTATAATCATTATTGATCATAACAACCACTGAAAGACATACATTTCAAAGGTAAAATTATGTCACTTTTGGAAAAAGTACATGACCGAAAACTTAAGCAGTCCAAATCAAACACTTGAAACACTGAAAACATTATACATGTACTACACAAGTTTTGATCGGTCCAGGTTGGCTGCAGCCAAATAGTGCGTAACAATTTTGCCATTGGCTTAAGGCTTTCTCCTTGGTAGTCACGTGATCATGAGCATACACAAGGTATTTTTGTGTGCCACACATGATGTCGTTTGGCAAGACATACTGAAGTTGAAGGTTCAAGTGATAATTAGAACTTGGTTCATTATGGGAAACTCCCGTCATGGAAGGTAAATTAACCTTGCCAACTGAAACCTGCTGGAAAATTCAGGGTATTTATCAAACATTGATGGTATACCTTTTCCTTCTGATCCCAATTTTTACAAACCGGACGTGAGGGGAACTCACTGCAGAATATTTTTCCCACGGTGGTACGCTGATATGGTCAAATGGTCAAACTCGGTGATAAATCTCACAATATACTGCTAGTTACATTTTGTGAAATAAGAGATGCCACAAAGGATCAAAATGGAAGGTTGCATTTAAAAAAATGTTGGGTTTTTCGTGAATGTTCGGTCCATGTGTTTCACACGTTAACGTTAGACATATGAGAGTCACATTCCTGGTGCCGTATTCTAGTAAAATGCCCATGTAAAAGTGTAAGTCAAATGCAGATGACACATATCATCAAAAGAAAAGATTTTTCCTTAGAAATCGATGAGAAGTTTTACAAATATTTGTTCTGTGTTGTGGCAATGCTCATACACATGTACATGTACATGTACATTTCCAGTGTTTACAACTGTAATATACAGTGAGTTATTCATTATTGCAAAATTTGCACCAAAATATGCCAAATTTACGTTATTATTCTTGCCTACTATAGTATGAAAAATAATTACAGTTCTTTGAAACCATGCATTCAAGTCACTCCTAACCATAGTGCATCATATAATATTTTCCCAAAACTCACTAAACACAAATTACCCAAAATTTGGTATTCAAAATCATCAGCATTGAAATGGTCTCATATACATGTATCTAGAGAAATTTCACAAAATATTTTGCAAGATTTAAACTTAAAAAAAGAGCTAAAAACAGTGCTGAGTTTAATGCAGTCTTGACAAGGTGGGCTTGAAGGTGGGGGTGGGGGTTCTAGGCGATGATGGGCTTTTCACTGAAGATCTGTTTAAGTGTGTTGTCATCCTAGAGTATGGGGTTGAGTTCATTAATGATGCATTGTAGTGGCTTCAGTTGGGGGCTGTATGTAACCACAAGTGGCGTTCTGTGTGTGTGTGTGTGGTCACATGACTTGTACTATCGTAAATCATCACGGGTAATGTATTTGGTAGTGTTAGGGGCAGGAGACTTGAAGCATGCAGGTAACGGTTGCGGTCAGTCTATTTCTTCTACAGGGTTGTGGCTAGGCATCCACTGTCGACATTGACAGTGGTATATCTACAAAATTAACATGCTGTGTTGAGTGTTCCATAGTGAACGTGGGATAGAAGACATTCAAATCTTGGTGAAACTGTTAGTTTCATTACCGTGTGTTCAGATAATGATTATGTTGTCATTGAAGTGGACATTCAAGAGGGGTTTCAAGGGTTCACTTTGAAGGAAGCATTGCTTAAAATCAACCGTGAAAATTGCATATTATGGAGCCATGCGTGTACCTATTGCTGTGCCACTGATTTGTAGGTAGAGATTGTCCCTAAACTTGAATTAATAATAGGTCAGCACAAACTTGACAAGTTGACAGGTTCAGGTTTTGATAGGTCTCCAGCATGATAATGTGAAGGGCTTGCAGTTCGTCAGCATTCAAGGTGTTGGTGTACGGCGATGCAACATCAATGGTGGCCAGACTTCAGGAAGGTTGTCATCAGTGGTCTGGAGTTGATGTTGAAAATATGTTGTGTCCTAGATGTGACCTAAATGTGTCCTAAATGGGCGGATAACACATGAAAATATGGGAAAGTGCAATGTTGGGCCATTGTACTTTTTGTATGTAAAAACGAACAATATATGTACGTATAATGTATGCAGGCCAAACAGCACAACACAGGAACACAACCATTACCAACCAGATTTATCATGGATTATTTCTGAGAATTTGCAATTTGGGGAGCTGTGGGGGTTAGTGATACACTGAACATGCTTCTGAAATAAATATGGGCTAAATTTCAGCAGTTTCCCGCGGGCAAGATTTGAAATAAATTAATGCAAGTGTTTTTTTTTTGTATTTTTTTGCCCACACATTTAATAATGTACATGTACAATAATGTACATGTATGTTGGCCATTTGAGAGAGAATGTACACTGACAGTCCACAAGGAACTTGGCCAGTGAGGTATAAACCAAAATTTCAGTATAGAGTTGGAATCAATTTGGTAAATAAATTTGTAATATGTGACGCCGTACATGTATGTCAAAACCAGGCACAAGTAATCCCCAACTCCCCAAACAATTTAACCCACACTTCCTGCTCTTTGAATTTGCAGCCAAGTTTAATCCAGTTACTATACATGTAGTCCCCTTCTACCCTAAATCAACTTTGTGACTTTATGCCCATAATAACGCTGAATAGGTTAATCTGGCTACCTACATACTGTGTACAACCCTGGCAAACTATTTTCATATGAGTGATTTTTAATGTTGATTTATCATCTAGCATGGTTTTTGAAAAGCATGTGTTGGGCTAGTGTCAATATTTAAAATAAAAACATGGTGTTCCAAGTCACACTTGTTAATTTCGAATTTATTGCTTAAAGGCACCTGGCAATAGGTTTTTTATTGATTTAAACAATAAAGTATATGTGTATTAACAATAAACAAATTGTTTGAGTGATTATTTGTCAGGATTTATATGTTTAAAAACAATATGAAGTTGTTTGGAGGGTGACTCCGCCCATCCCTTTTTGTGACGTCATTCGAGGAAGGATTCGCCGCTGATGGAACATCGACCCCCCTCGACGCCCTCGAGAATTGCCTGTGTTTACACACGTGTGGTTTGGTTTGTTATAAAAAAAGAAATTTTTCCGGCATTTTCCCAGCAATGCCGACCAGGTGTATTGCTGCTGGATGCAACAAAACAACTAAAGATGGGGTCAGCCTGCATCTGTTTCCAGCTGATCCCAAATATAGGCGGTTATGGGCAGCGAAAGTCAGGATAACGAGGGCAAAGTGGTCCGTTCCGAGTCGTTTTCAGCGCTATGCAGTGACCACTTCGAGCCGTCGTGTTTCGAATCCGGGATGTACCACACATTTGACATGACAAAAAAGTAATTCTGAAACATGACGCCATCCCAACCATATTCCCAGTTAGTGGGAAATCTAAGAAGCAACCCGAAGACGTGACAAACCTACAGGAGCATTTGCCAAACGTGAAAAATCCATGTGCATGTTGTGTTCTCTTTATACATGTACATGTAACGTTATAGTCAGTAGGTACCGTTTTCGTAGCACTAGCGGCATTGCTGCACCTATATCGTGAAAACTTGCATGCTTCCCATTGGGCCTTGTTTTACGTTGTCGTTTCATCTGAAACTAGGTTACAGGTTAGGCATACATTTTGTAAGTATGTGTGCTGGCAGTTCATGACAGACTTGACAGTTGTGTATAGACTATAGTGCAATGACCAATGTGTCAGACTACACATTTTCTCTTCAAATATCCCTGCCTCGAATGACGTCACGAACAGCGCCACCATGTGTCAATGTAAAGGGGGGGCCTATTCTAAAGTCGTAAATACAATAAAACCACTATTTCTGTAACCTTAGTTACTTGTTTATTCACATTCCACTCATAAAAATGTATATATTTATGACAAAAGCTACATTTGGACAAAATACCAGTGCCAGGTGCCTTTAAATCTCACATTTCCAAGTTCAACAGCCAATATCTCAAGAACTAAATGACCTATTAGGAAAAAAAAAAACAATTGAATTCCTTACATTAATAGCTTGTAATTCTTGTGAAATGAGTTACCATAAATGCTTTGCCAATGGTCCAATTAGTGGCACACGAAGTAACAATTTTTACAAATTTTAAAAAGGTCATATCTCATAGCTTCAATTTGATATATAAGTTGACAAATTTGTTATTTTTTCATATTCATGAGGTCATATATGACCTTCAAACCACCTAATGTGACCTTTACTTCCTGTCCAAACAGGAAGTTCAAATTCAACACATTCTAACGCAAAATTGATATGTCTTTTGAATATGAAATTGATATTGTTATTATAAAAGATGATCAACCCTTGCACAATATGATATTGACATCATCGATGATAATTTGATTGAACCGGAAGTTGACTCGAACACCGTGTGTTTGTTCTAACAAACACTTAAGCTCTAGTTAAGATTTGAAATCGGACTGTCCGAAACATCAAAACTGAGACAATAGCCCTTTACGGTTTAAGTTTAAACAAAACAAGGTCAACAATGTTACCTTACCTTTCAAATCTTAGTAACTTCGCTACGGAATATCCGATTTAAAAAAAAAAAGCGGCATTGTAAAGTGGAAGGTCTATATTTTACAAATATATTTCAATAACTCAAAATTGACCTCTTGCCCAATTGTGCCTGGTTTTGACATACGGTGTCACATGTAAGCAGGGATGAAAATTATTAGTTCTCTTTGGATGTGGGGGGGGGGGGGGTTCAGATCCCCTGTCTTAAACTTTTACTCACAAATTTATACATATATTTAATACTTAATTATTGATCTTTTTTCAGGAGGCTCTAACAGATCATATGAAAAAAGGCAAGCATGTTTGTTTTGCTCCCAGTTAGTCTCAAAAGCAGCAAGGCATATGAAGGCAAAACATTCCGACGAGCCAGAAGTCAAGCATGCCAAGGCACTAGAAAAACTGGAGAGGAACAAGTTCAAGCGGTCCCCAGAATTCGAGAAACTCAGACTGCAAGGTAATTTTTATCACAATATGGAGACAATTACTACTGGGGAAGGCAGTCTAATTGTAGTGAGATCTCCGCCTGGAATGTGCAAAGCTTCGGATTATCTCCCTTGTCCCCACTGCCTTGGATTTTATGTTCATTCGGACCTTTGGAGACATAAACAAAAGTGCTTGTTCAAATCGGAGAGGCAAACAGATGAAAATAGTGAGCCCACTTCCCACAAGATCCAGCAAGAAAGTCGCATAATAATGCAACCATTTATGAAGAGTACTGGCTCTACGGAGGATAGCTTCAATCATCACATCCTGTCACCCATGATGCACGATGACATATCTTTGGCCGTAAAGAATGATGGGTTGATTAATGCTTTTGGATGTTCTTTGTTTCAAAAGTTGGGACGGCAGAAGTCACAATACATTTCCCAAAGGTTACGGCAGCTGGGACGCCTTCTTCTCACTTTGAGAACTCTTGGGGAAAAGAGCTCACTTGCTGATTACCTGCAACCAGAGTCTTTCGATATAGTGGTATCTGGAGTGATGCAAGTGGCTCAGAAGAGAGAAGGTTCTGAGGGAGAAGCTCCAGAATATGGCATTCCATCATTGTCACTAAAATTGGGTTACTCCCTCAAGAAATGTGCCCTGACCCTGCTTGGTCTTGCTCTACGGAACAGAGACAGTGACCAGGTGCAGCAGTGCAAACTGTACCTAGAATTGCATGAGAATGAATGGACAGACAAAGTTTCAGCACATGCTTTGAACACTCTGGTCAAAAGGAAGTGCAATCAGGCAGAGATACTCCCAATAACCTCAGATCTTGTAAAACTGAAGAGGTTTATGGATGAAGAATCAAGTCGCTGCATCCAAGCCATCCAGCAGTCTCCATCCGCAGAATCATGGAATGCCCTCGTTGAAGTGACAGTGGCCAAAATAATTCTTTTCAACAAACGAAGGAGTGGCGAGGCAGCAAGACTGCTACAAAAGAATTATGAGGAAAGACCAGTTTGGCAAAACTTTGCCAATGCTGAAATCTCAAATTCTTTGAGTGATTTGGAAAAGAAGCTGACCAAGAGGTAAATATTTGAATATTACTTAATTTTTTCCAACAAATGAGATCGGGTCCTATAAAACTTAATTCAACTTTATCAATCGAAGTTAATGGTTGTGTGACACATCTGTATGCAGAGTTTGTTTCTAAAATGCAATGATTGCCATTTCTTCAAGCTTTTTAAATTTTTTACCCTACTGCTTGGTTTCCAATGGTCTTGCACATGAGAACTTCAAAAATTATATCAGTTTGGGTCTCAAACAATGGGGTATGCTGCCTCAAGAGCCCTGAATTCATGTGACTTCTTAATAATGGGGAATTAGGTTGTTATTGCTAAAATAGCCCTGTAAGTTGGTATAATGACCCTTCAAAGGCAAGTGATTTTTATTTTGCAAAGTCGCTGCTGAAGAAAATATAAAAACTTTGAAAATCATAGGGGTCATAACATGGGTCAAAGTTCAAAATTGTAAATTTTGGTGTATTGGAATACTGTTGTTTGGTCTTTAACTACTCGTATAAAACGTGGGAGGAAGTGTAATAATATATGATATCTTGTAAATTTGCTGTACAAACACAGACTAGTATTTAATTATTATTTATGCAGAATGGATATGGTCCAAACCAGGGGAAAGCGGGGACGCACTGTCCCAATTCTTCTCGGCAAAAATGACAAGCTTGCCATTGAAGCACTTCAACATCACCGGGCAGCTGTAGGAGTACACACTGCAAATCCATATGTCTTTGCAAGGCCTCGAAATTCACTCCATGCAGTACGAGGCTGGGACTGTCTCCATACCATAACTCAAAAGGCTGGCCTTCAGCAGCCTATATGGCCATCACAAGTACCCGTCTTAGAAAATATGTTGCTACCGTATCACAAATAGTGGACCTCACAAGTGGAGAGCTTGATTGGCTGGCAAGGCATTTGGGACATAATATTCAAATCCATCGGGAATTCTATCGTCAGCAGGAGTCAACACTGGAACTTGCCAAAGTCAGCAAGCTGCTGATAGCCATAGAACAAGGCAACATCTCCAAGTGGGCTGGAAAAAAACTTGACGAAATAACATTAGAAGGTATTTGTTTTTAGTAAAATATGAGCCTTGGTTGAAAGTAGAAACATTTTGAGTGTTTCCTATTACAATTGGAAGAATTTGCACATTTCTATATCACAAAGAAAAGCTGTGTAAAACAGAAGGTACAAGCTTTAAAAGATATACATGTATTTTTCCATTGTACAGAGAAGGCACTCATTTTTGTTTTTATAATTCACACAATCTGCCTATTTTCTATAATGTACCATGGATAAACTATGTCACGGGCACGGCCGCGTGTGAATGCGTTCTCTTGTGTGCAAGCTCAAACAAAAGAAATCAGCCAGAAATATCACGCAGTGGCCCGCGTGTCATGAGACGGACCCATTCTGGCAGAGAAATCACTGCATAACAAAAGAACAATGAGACCATCAGTCACCCAGTGCACATCTATTGTGGTGTTTTAATCCACTTACAACTGGTAAGAGTCCTTGAAATGCTTGGACGTGTTTAGATAATACAACAGTAGCATTTTCCCCCTGCCCGTTATGTGAGTTGGCCAACATCGCCATTAAAATTAACGTTATTGGCCGCCTTCGCTCTTTCCCGGCGGCAATCATTGTTGCCAACTCTGATAAAATACGAGAATCACAAACAAAATCCCTTTTTTTATACAATGTCTTTATACACGATTTATAATTGCCATGCGAAAGGCCATGCTATTCTTTCGCTTATCATCATCGATCCCCCATCCAGTGTGCATGAACACATGTAGTAGTTTTTGGGAGCAAGTCTGGCACAGCACAGCGTGGCATAGACTGGTCCCCTGTCTATATCCTATCAAGGATATAGACAGGCTCTAGGAATACCACTCAAATGATTTCATTGGATATGTTAACACATGTGCTACTGAAGATCTGACGTCACACTTCAAGGCTTGTGTGCTAGCTACCAACCAAGGTCAAAGTTCAGCATCGGGAAAATATGGCGGCTGCACGGCCAGAATCTGGCGTAATTCACGCGCCCCTAGCTCAAAGTGTGACACCAGATCTTCTGGCTAACAATTTTACTGCATAATCTTTCCCGCCCACAGTCCTAGCAAAAATGGGTTCGAGTTGTCATCATGATAGTCGAGTTGTCTCATGGGTCACGTCGAAAGATAGAAGTGCCAGCATAGAAGCATGACATCATGACATACATACTTTGAATGCTGATACGGCCTGCGATTTTCTGCAGTACATTTCATCCACTATATGCTTTTGTGTACTAAAAAATAAATTTTGACATTATCATGGGCGGATCCAGAACATATTTTAGGGGGGCTGAGAATCAAAAACAATTATTTTTCAGTACTACAAAGGGTGCCGCCAGTACAGTACTAAGTAGGTCACATCCTTATGTTTATCCCGCACACTGTGGGAATGGGAGTGCGTTCATTTATCCATGGTCCCTAAGTTTCGTAGAGTAATTTCACAAATAGATTGTAATTTTAGGAAATTTAATTATTCTATCATGGGAATTTTTTTTTTTTTTACAAATTATTGTTTTGAACAATAAAAATTGGATGAACAAGTGCTGAACAGTGGGGTTGCAGAAATTGCTCATGATCAATACAACAGGCGGCCATCCCATAGTTAGCCACTCATTTTCCTGACAAATTTTTAATAATCAGTTAAACTCGGCAAAATTCACTTTGAAAAGAACACGTCATAGTCGGCAATTTGTTTTCGTGATATTACCTCTGTTTTGGCGATATAGCATTGTAAACAATAAAGAAAATACACAGAGGACGAACTTTCATGAATGATTGCAATAATGAAGAAATTGAGGTAGAAGAAAGATACACATGATTTTTTACCACCTTGTGGCCCAATTTCCGGACACTAAAGATTATTATTTCTGGTAAAATTAGTTATGATACAACCTGTTCTGAGAAACGGCAGAAAAAATTACAAATTTGTACAAATCGCAATGTTGTGATCCTCCGGATTTTAAAGATTTAAGCAAAAAAGGAAAGCAAAGCAATGCTCCAGTGCTGCTGTTCACAGCAGTGGCCCCAATACCCATAGCAAAATTTACATGGATTTTTCAAAACTGCCCAATCACACCCCTATTACAGTACTAATCATCCGTTTTGAATTTAATTTTATGTTCCCTCGCACATTTCTTAACTTTTTTATGCTTAAGTGTAATTGTAATGAAACATAAAGTGATATAATACTGCTAAATTTGTGGATATATATTCATTTATATCCTTTAATTAAGGGATGTCATTAACAATAGCGAACACTGTACTCATCATGGATAAAATAAAAATACTTAAAGCATTTACAAACATAATGGAATTTGAAGCAAAACAATTCTACAATTTTGTCCAGTTAATGGGACAATTATCATCATGATCAACAGGGCATGGAATCGGATTGCTAGTTTTACATTAACTCAGTGATTGAAAATAATACCTCGCATATTATTACCGTTAATGCTGAATAAATAATTTTCAGTCACTGTGTCTATCTTAATCTAGGACACCAATTCCATGCCCTGTTAAAAGTCTGCCCTGATCGTGATGATATTATCCCTTTAATTGATGTCTTCTAAATTGTGTGAGTGAAAAAAATGTGTTTGTATACTCTTTAAGATATGGACGAAGAACAAGAACATGCATCAGGTAATGAAGACGAGAATGAGTCTGAATCTCTCGATGATGGTAAGTGTCTCATTCTTTCTAGACGCAATGACTTCCGGGGAAAACTAATTTGTGTGATTTATCTAAAATGAATCTTTATCAAAATCTTAAACAAACGGATGGGGTAGGGGGTTGGCCCTGTATATATTGTTCACATACCCTTAATTCCCAGTACGCAAGCTTCTTATTCATGTAGTCATGCAGTCATTACTTAGCTATATTATACATGTATACATATCAATTCACTTTAGACAAAAATACAAATAACTGACCCTGGAGACATGCTCAACAGGACAATTCTGTACTTGACAAGGAACAAAAATGACACATGTATCTGCAAAATGTACTCTTTATGTGAGGACTTGTTCATTTCTATTCTCAACAACAAATACCAGGGACATGTTCCCAGTCTGTCAGGGCAAATCCACTGATACAAACATTTCCTGTTATTCACAAATATTTACCCCTTTATTCTAATGCAGCCCACTATCCTGGAACATCCAAATGCCAGTCTCTAAAGGTAAAGATAAAGTGGTGACGTCATCAGATATCAAATTACACTAGATCAAATTTTAATATTTCAAAAAATCTTATGAACCACAAGATATTAAAACAGTCTTTGCATCATCGTACAGATCTTGAATTATGTGACATTTCGTACACAGATACTTATGTGAAAAAGTGACAAGTGACATCTTATCTTTAAAAAAAAATGTTTGATCACGTCATCAAAGTTCAGAGCGCCCCCTAGTGGCAGTTTTAAAAGGATTATTTTCCAATCTCGGAAATTGAACAAAGCAGGTACTAACATTAATTTTTCATGATCATGAGGAAGTCATATATATGACTTTCAAATCACATGATCTGACCTTTACTTCTGGTCCAAACAGGAAATTCAAATTCAACACATTCTAATGCAACATTTCTGTCTTTTGAATATGAAATTGATATTGTTATTATAAAAGATAATAAACCCTTGCAAAATATGATATTGACATCATCAATGATAATTTGATTGAACTGGAAGCTCACACGAACACCATGTGTTTGTTCCAAATATTTGTTATTGCCTGTTTTTCGGGATAAGAACAATTTCACTTGCTCTATTTGAATACATGCACTTGGATCTTCAGTGACAAATGTTTGTGATTATTTTTTTTATGAATTCAAAGAAATTGAATTGTTTTTGTTATTGTCAAATCACAGAAAACAGCCCACATCAATGTCCATCGAAGAAAAGGTATGTTAAGTTAATTGTAATGGCTATGTTTAAGTAGGCTTTGAATCTTTGCATGGTGGGAATACAATCTAGGTTTGAGGTAATACTATTGAAATAATCTCTCTATGAGTTGTGGTGGCCCTGAAAGAAATGTCGGTGTAACAACTCAATGTTTTGATCAGTATGCTCTGATCGTCTTCAGGAGAAAAACTAGACTCTGATGCACTGGAGTCAGTGAGCAGCGGCATAGTGATCGAAACGTAGTTCTTTTCAGAACCACCACAACTCTTAGAGAGATAAGTAAAACTAATTGTGGTGACACCACGTAAAATTCTCTATTGAGTAGTAATTAGTTCTGAAAAGAACTGGAGGATTACAACTCGACGTTTCGATCAGTATGCTCTGATCGTAGGCTTGGGCGATATCGCTTTTTTTCATCCACAATATATCGTCAAACATATATTGTGATTTTCGATAATATCGTGATTAATTTTTTTCACGCATGAGTGCTTTAGAGCCGATAATAACAGGGACGTACCCATCTACAAGCATCGCAATAAATTGCCATTGCTTACCTGAGAGACACATACAATCGCGCCGTTCACAAGTGCACCATGGCCGGCCAGCCAGCCATTGACAAATTCGTTTGCATAATAATTATGTGGGACGGTTACTGCGTCGTGCGTCCCAATCAAATCATCAGCCCAAGTTCACATGTTTCGCATTCCACGTGACTGGATAATAGTTTAAACACGTGACTTGGTTTATTCATGCATATAAGTACCGTGGAGAATAAAGCCATGTTACTGTGAACGTCATTTGCACTTCGTAAATGTGACCAAGTTTGGATTGTAGTCACACGATTTTAAATAAACTTCACATGCTTTATCAAGAGTACGTGTATGTGTTTTGTCACTAGACAAGAGTCCCAGTATGGTATAATAGGATAGTGTCCTAATCCCTCAACTTTGATTGAGCCGTTGCCGATCCATGCTTTGATATAATTTATGACTAAGGTCGATTTTTAAGGTAACGCCCATAGTCTGCATATATTTAAATTTGCATGATATAATGTACTTGCACATTGTGCGCCAGCTAGAGTTACAGACCACCATGGCTAGAAAGTAACACGAAAAAATTGTCTACACATTGTTGGATCAAATACCCGTCCAACTCCCCAAAAGTCTTAATAGGTTTCTTTGAGTGGCGGTGGATTATTAAACAACACCCTGTCAGACGGCTCCTTTGTGATCTGACTGTCGGCTTACTACATGTTTTTTCCATGGAATTTCTGACCCAACTAACAATGGAGGATTTTTTTTTAATGGCGATATATTTTTTTCATCGCGATCTGCCAATATCTCGATGATTTGAAAAGATCTCAATATTATAATTTAGTAAGATGACAGGATGCTGGAGGATTAGTAGGGGGAGAGGAGTGTGTGCTCACTGAATTGAATCAGTTGATAACAAGCACAGGGGAAGGAGGGTGGTTGAGATACATGTATATTAGAGAGATATTTCCATGGTGCTACCACAAACCTCTTTTACAATAAGCGTGTGCTCCTCCTATCATCCACTTGCCTGTAAATGTAGCCCTCATCTCCCCACCTGAGGCATATGATCTCTTAATTATTTACACTTCAAATGATTATCACCTGTTAGCATTACATACATGTATTTATGATAGAAAAGCCTCTGTTATGTTTTTTTGGTCACATTTCATATTTTGTCTACAGTGAAGACCACCCGAAGACCCTGGTCTACGCTGGAAAAGCAGGCAATAAATCCCTTGGGACATACATAAAGCGAAATCGGGTCCCAGGCAAAGCAGCATGTGAAGAGGCACTATCCGACAATCCTGTCCTACGATCTAGGGACTGGAGAGCACTGAAATACTGGGTCAAAAATCATCTGGTGTCTGTTAGTAATAGAAAAAGGTAAAGAGTCTGCAGTATAATGTGTTTTTGGATTAGAAGGGACAGTATCATCATGATAAAAACAGATTTTCAACAGGACATGGAATCAGCATCCTAGTTTAAGAAAAACACAGTGACTGAAAATTAACGGCTCCTTTATGCAGCAGCTACGGTAATAATGGCCTTATCATGTGGGGTAATATTTTCAGTCACTGAGTTAATGTAAAACTAGCAGTCTAATTCCATGCCTTGTTGATCGTGACGATACTAAGAGCCCTGTGATATGTGTCTACTTTCATCTATTGGGAAAATGAGTGCAGCATATCTGAATTTGACCTTAGAGCCCCTTTTTAAATTTTGAATAGTTTTTTTCACTGAATTTGATTAATACATCTTAAAGAGATGTACAATTATGATGACATACAAAATGGTCTTAGTTTGTCTGTGGTCCACAATATTAAGACCAAAAACACAGGTTGAGGACGCTTCTCTAATAATATGTAAGTAAAGTTAATTTGAATAAAAAGATAATTTACAAGGGTTTCTTATTTTGGACTTTGCACATTTAATAATCATTACATAACGTCATAAAGAAATGCAAAAATCTAATTCCATTCTTGTACACATCTCCTATGAATTCATCTTTGTAGAGTCACACACAACTGGCCAAATTTAATTTTGCATTTTTTCTGTGAAGGAATATGCAGTGTTTGGTAGTATCTACACTATAATTAGTCCATCATGAAAAATAAAATGTGACTTCTTCTCAAAGTGGAATAATATCTTAAATTATACACATCTCACATGAATTTATCTTTGTAGAGTCATATACAACTGGCTAAATCTAAATTTACATTTTTTTTCTGTGAAGGAATATGCAGTGTTATATCTACACTATAATTAGCCTGTCCTGAAGTATAAAATATGACTACTTCTCCAAGTGGAGTAATATCTTAAATTTTTAATGTTACCCTAAAAAATGCTGAGGTAATTGAAGTATTTTGATATAATATGTGTTTGGAATTAAGATTGTTCATGAGTTTAAATTTAATATTTAGCAGAATTCAGTTTGTGTAAAGATAAGGTACAGGATTGGTAATCTGCCATTCTACTGTGACTAATTATTCCCTGTAAAATCATCAACTTGTTTCTTACAGGCGACGGATCCTTATTTATAGACAAAGATATTTTCCAAGAGGATTTGGTCCTATACTGCCATCACAACGAATCTGAATTTTGTATATCAATTTAACATTGTTAGCAGTACCAATCCTGTACCATATCATAAATGTTGAAATTAATGTACCAATGGTACCAATACCGTTCTATCTTGTCACACATATCTGCCAAAGTTTCAGCTCATTACATTTTGTAGTTTACAAGAAAATAGTGAATATCTCTTCTTCAAAAACAAAACATTGTGCATCATAATGTCACTGTTCTTAAAAATCAGTTTTGAATGACGAAAGAATAAATTTTTCTTTAGTCACCCAAAATTTATTAAAAGAACCCAGTCAGTTTCCCTTGCAGTTGATAAAAATTATCAAAACCGACAGCACCTTATTATACAATAGATATTTTCCAAGAATATCGGTAATGTCATCACTATTATAGTGACTTTGAATTTTGTATATCAATTTAACAGTTTTGTTATTTTAGCAGTACCAATCCTGCAATCCTGTACCATCATTAATGTTAAAATTAATGTTGCAATTCTTAAAAGGTACCAATTCCATAAGGTCCGATCTTGTCATACAATATCTGCTGAAAAGGCATGCGTGCGCTTCGCCAGCTTGCTATTGTTTCGTTATAAGCTGATTCAAAGGCAGTGCCCGGCCTGATGCAATACATCACGACAAGATAGGCCCTTTAAATGTCAAATGTTCTGTGATTTAAAATGAATGTTGCAATTCGTAATTGAACTACACTTTGTAGGCCTACAGTCTTTTGATAATGTCTCAATTATAGAGTCCTTCAACTCTGAAATGTATGTAATTATTATATTTGCAAAAAGGAGAAGAAAACATGAAAATACTGCATTTAAATACTGAAGCAATACTATTTTTATTATTAGTTCCTACTCAGATATCTTGTTAACAAAATTCATCATAAATTCATTTTAAATTTGAAATGGTGGTTATACACATAGAACATTGTTTTGGAAATCAATAAGGCCTATTTAAAGAGGGACTCTAAGGTCAAATTCATTTTTGTGTTGCACTCATTTTCAAATAGTCTCTAACCTTATGTTAAAATGGTGTAAAATGTCATTTTATTTCATACTCTTTCAGTGCGAAATTTGAAACATAACGTCATTGGATGTTAACAATAAATGGGTCTGTACATTCCATACAGGAAATTTTTGTTTGTGAAAAAGTCAAATTCAATGCCGTTTTGATTGAATATCATGGAGATTCAGGAATGAACTAAAAATTCCCCGTAATGTACAGACCCATAGACATCATCGGATGATCATGTTTTTTATGTTAACAGATTTCGCACTGGAAGGGTATCAAATACAATAGAATTTTAACGTGAGGTAAGAGACCTGTGATATGTGTCCACTTTCATCTATTGGGAAAATGAGTGCAGCATATCTGAATTTGACCTTAGAGCCCCTTTTTAAATTTTGAATAGTTTTTTTCACTGAATTTGATTAATACATCTTAAAGAGATGTACAATTATGATGACATACAAAATGGTCTTAGTTTGTCTGTGGTCCACAATATTAAGACCAAAAACACAGGAAATTCTAACAGGTTGAGGACGCTTCTCTAATAATATGTAAGTAAAGAGGATTTACAAGGGTTTCTTATTTTGGACTTTGCACATTTAATAATCATTACATAACGTCATAAAGAAATGCAAAAATATAATTCCATTCTTGTACACATCTCCTATGAATTCATCTTTGTAGAGTCACACACAACTGGCCAAATTTAATTTTGCATTTTTTCTGTGAAGGAATATGCAGTGTTTGGTAGTATCTACACTATAATTAGTCCATCATGAAAAATAAAATGTGACTTCTTCTCAAAGTGGAATAATATCTTAAATTATACACATCTCACATGAATTTATCTTTGTAGAGTCATATACAACTGGCTAAATCTAAATTTTCATTTTTTTCTGTGAAGGAATATGCAGTGTTATATCTACACTATAATTAGCCTGTCCTGAAATATAAAATATCACTACTTCTCCAAGTGGAGTAATATCTTAAATTTTGAATGTTACCCTCAAAAATGCTGAGGTAATTGAAGTACTTTGATATAATATGTGTTTGGAATTAAGATTGTTCATGAGTTTAAATTTAATATTTAGCAGAATTTAGTTTGTGTAAAGATAAGGTACAGGATTGGTAATCTGCCATTCTACTGTGACTAATTATTCCCTGTAAAATCATCAACTTGTTTCTTAAAGGCGACGGATCCTTATTTATAGACAAAGATATTTTCCAAGAGGATTTGGTCCTACATGTATACTGCCATCACAACGAATCTGAATTTTGTATATCAATTTAACATTGTTAGCAGTACCAATCCTGTACCATATCATAAATGTTAAATGTTGAAATTAATGTACCAATGGTACCAATACCGTTCTATCTTGTCACACATATTTTCCATCATGAAAAATAAAATGTGACTTCTTCTCAAAGTGGAATAATATCTTAAATTATACACATCTCACATGAATTTATCTTTGTAGAGTCATATACAACTGGCTAAATCTAAATTTTCATTTTTTTCTGTGAAGGAATATGCAGTGTTGTATCTACACTATAATTAGCCTGTCCTGAAATATAAAATATCACTACTTCTCCAAGTGGAGTAATATCTTAAATTTTGAATGTTACCCTCAAAAATGCTGAGGTAATTGAAGTATTTTGATATAATATGTGTTTGGAATTAAGATTGTTCATGAGTTTAAATTTAATATTTAGCAGAATTTAGTTTGTGTAAAGATAAGGTACAGGATTGGTAATCTGCCATTCTACTGTGACTAATTATTCCCTGTAAAATCATCAACTTGTTTCTTAAAGGCGACGGATCCTTATTTATAGACAAAGATATTTTCCAAGAGGATTTGGTCCTACATGTATACTGCCATCACAACGAATCTGAATTTTGTATATCAATTTAACATTGTTAGCAGTACCAATCCTGTACCATATCATAAATGTTAAATGTTGAAATTAATGTACCAATGGTACCAATACCGTTCTATCTTGTCACACATATCTGCCAAAGTTTCAGCTCATTACATTTTGTAGTTTACAAGAAAATAGTGAATATCTCTTCTTCAAAAACAAAACATTGTGCATCATAATGTCACTGTTCTTAAAAATCAGTTTTGGATGACGAAAGAATAAATTTTTCTTTAGTCACCCAAAATTTATTAAAAGAACCCAGTCAGTTTCCCTTGCAGTTTATAAAAATTATCAAAACCGACAGCACCTTATTATACAGTAGATATTTTCCAAGAATATCGGTAATGTCATCACTATTATAGTGACTTTGAATTTTGTATATCAATTTAACAGTTTTGTTATTTTAGCAGTGCCAATCCTGCACCATCATTAATGTTAAAATTAATGTTGCAATTCTTAAAAGGTACCAATTCCATAAGGTCCGATCTTGTCATACAATATCTGCTGAAAAGGCATGCGTGCGCTTCGCCAGCTTGCTATTGTTTCGTTATAAGCTGATTCAAAGGCAGTGCCCGGCCTGATGCAATACATCACGACAAGATAGGCCCTTTAAATGTCAAATGTTCTGTGATTTAAAATGAATGTTGCAATTCGTAATTGAACTACACTTTGTAGGCCTACAGTCTTTTGATAATGTCTCAATTATAGAGTCCTTCAACTCTGAAATGTATGTAATTATTATATTTGCAAAAAGGAGAAGAAAACATGAAAATACTGCATTTAAATACTGAAGCAATACTATTTTTATTATTAGTTCCTACTCAGATATCTTGTTAACAAAATTCATCATAAATTCATTTTAAATTTGAAATGGTGCTTATACACATAGAACATTGTTTTGGAAATCAATAAGGCCTATTTAAAGAGGGACTCTAAGGTCAAATTCATTTTTGTTAAAATTTCCTATATTTTCAAATAGTCTCTAACCTTATGTTAAAATAGTGTAAAATGTCATTTTATTTCATACTCTTTCAGTGCGAAATTTGAAACATAACGTCATTGGATGTTAACAATAAATGGGTCTGTACATTCCATACAGGAAATTTTTGTTTGTGAAAAAGTCAAATTCAATGCCGTTTTGATTGAATATCATGGAGATTCAGGAATGAACTAAAAATTTGCCGTACAAAAATGTAGACCCATAGACGTCATTGGATGATCATGTTTTTTGATGTTAACAGATTTCGCACTGGAAGGGTATCAAATACAATAGAATTTTAACATGAGGTAAGAGACTTGTGATATGTGTCCACTTTCATCTATTGGGAAAATGAGTGCAGCATATCTGAATTTGACCTTAGAGCCCCTTTTTTAATTTTGAATAGTTTTTTTCACTGAATTTGATTAATACATCTTAAAGAGATGTACAATTATGATGACATACAAAATGGTCTTAGTTTGTCTGTGGTCCACAATATTAAGACCAAAAACACAGGAAATTCTAACAGGTTGAGGACGCTTCTCTAATAATATGTAAGTAAAGAGGATTTACAAGGGTTTCTTATTTTGGACTTTGCACATTTAATAATCATTACATAACGTCATAAAGAAATGCAAAAATCTAATTCCATTCTTGTACACATCTCCTATGAATTCATCTTTGTAGAGTCACACACAACTGGCCAAATTTAATTTTGCATTTTTTCTGTGAAGGAATATGCAGTGTTTGGTAGTATCTACACTATAATTAGTTCATCATGAAAAATAAAATGTGACTACTTCTCCAAGTGGAATAATATCTTAAATTATACACATCTCACATGAATTTATCTTTGTAGAGTCATATACAACTGGCTAAATCTAAATTTTCATTTTTTTCTGTGAAGGAATATGCAGTGTTATATCTACACTATAATTAGCCTGTCCTGAAATATAAAATATCACTACTTCTCCAAGTGGAGTAATATCTTAAATTTTGAATGTTACCCTCAAAAATGCTGAGGTAATTGAAGTACTTTGATATAATATGTGTTTGGAATTAAGATTGTTCATGAGTTTAAATTTAATATTTAGCAGAATTTAGTTTGTGTAAAGATAAGGTACAGGATTGGTAATCTGCCATTCTACTGTGACTAATTATTCCCTGTAAAATCATCAACTTGTTTCTTAAAGGCGACGGATCCTTATTTATAGACAAAGATATTTTCCAAGAGGATTTGGTCCTACATGTATACTGCCATCACAACGAATCTGAATTTTGTATATCAATTTAACATTGTTAGCAGTACCAATCCTGTACCATATCATAAATGTTAAATGTTGAAATTAATGTACCAATGGTACCAATACCGTTCTATCTTGTCACACATATTTTCCATCATGAAAATAAAATGTGACTTCTTCTCAAAGTGGAATAATATCTTAAATTATACACATCTCACATGAATTTATCTTTGTAGAGTCATATACAACTGGCTAAATCTAAATTTTCATTTTTTCTGTGAAGGAATATGCAGTGTTGTATCTACACTATAATTAGCCTGTCCTGAAATATAAAATATCACTACTTCTCCAAGTGGAGTAATATCTTAAATTTTGAATGTTACCTCAAAATGCTGAGGTAATTGAAGTATTTTGATATAATATGTGTTTGGAATTAAGATTGTTCATGAGTTTAAATTTAATATTTAGCAGAATTTAGTTTGTGTAAAGATAAGGTACAGGATTGGTAATCTGCCATTCTACTGTGACTAATTATTCCCTGTAAAATCATCAACTTGTTTCTTAAAGGCGACGGATCCTTATTTATAGACAAAGATATTTTCCAAGAGGATTTGGTCCTACATGTATACTGCCATCACAACGAATCTGAATTTTGTATATCAATTTAACATTGTTAGCAGTACCAATCCTGTACCATATCATAAATGTTAAATGTTGAAATTAATGTACCAATGGTACCAATACCGTTCTATCTTGTCACACATATTTTCCATCATGAAAAATAAAATGTGACTTCTTCTCAAAGTGGAATAATATCTTAAATTATACACATCTCACATGAATTTATCTTTGTAGAGTCATATACAACTGGCTAAATCTAAATTTTCATTTTTTTCTGTGAAGGAATATGCAGTGTTGTATCTACACTATAATTAGCCTGTCCTGAAATATAAAATATCACTACTTCTCCAAGTGGAGTAATATCTTAAATTTTGAATGTTACCCTCAAAAATGCTGAGGTAATTGAAGTATTTTGATATAATATGTGTTTGGAATTAAGATTGTTCATGAGTTTAAATTTAATATTTAGCAGAATTTAGTTTGTGTAAAGATAAGGTACAGGATTGGTAATCTGCCATTCTACTGTGACTAATTATTCCCTGTAAAATCATCAACTTGTTTCTTAAAGGCGACGGATCCTTATTTATAGACAAAGATATTTTCCAAGAGGATTTGGTCCTACATGTATACTGCCATCACAACGAATCTGAATTTTGTATATCAATTTAACATTGTTAGCAGTACCAATCCTGTACCATATCATAAATGTTGAAATTAATGTACCAATGGTACCAATACCGTTCTATCTTGTCACACATATCTGCCAAAGTTTCAGCTCATTACATTTTGTAGTTTACAAGAAAATAGTGAATATCTCTTCTTCAAAAACAAAACATTGTGCATCATAATGTCACTGTTCTTAAAAATCAGTTTTGGATGACGAAAGAATAAATTTTTCTTTAGTCACCCAAAATGTATTAAAAGAACCCAGTCAGTTTCCCTTGCAGTTTATAAAAATTATCAAAACCGACAGCACCTTATTATACAATAGATATTTTCCAAGAATATCGGTAATGTCATCACTATTATAGTGACTTTGAATTTTGTATATCAATTTAACAGTTTTGTTATTTTAGCAGTGCCAATCCTGCACCATCATTAATGTTAAAATTAATGTTGCAATTCTTAAAAGGTACCAATTCCATAAGGTCCGATCTTGTCATACAATATCTGCTGAAAAGGCATGCGTGCGCTTCGCCAGCTTGCTATTGTTTCGTTATAAGCTGATTCAAAGGCAGTGCCCGGCCTGATGCAATACATCACGACAAGATAGGCCCTTTAAATGTCAACTGTTCTGTGATTTAAAATGAATGTTGCAATTCGTAATTGAACTACACTTTGTAGGCCTACAGTCTTTTGATAATGTCTCAATTATAGAGTCCTTCAACTCTGAAATGTATGTAATTATTATATTTGCAAAAAGGAGAAGAAAACATGAAAATACTGCATTTAAATACTGAAGCAATACTATTTTTATTATTAGTTCCTACTCAGATATCTTGTTAACAAAATTCATCATAAATTCATTTTAAATTTGAAATGGTGCTTATACACATAGAACATTGTTTTGGAAATCAATAAGGCCTATTTAAAGAGGGACTCTAAGGTCAAATTCATTTTTGTGTTGCACTCATTTTCAAATAGTCTCTAACCTTATGTTAAAATAGTGTAAAATGTCATTTTATTTCATACTCTTTCAGTGCGAAATTTGAAACATAACGTCATTGGATGTTAACAATAAATGGGTCTGTACATTCCATACAGGAAATTTTTGTTTGTGAAAAAGTCAAATTCAATGCCGTTTTGATTGAATATCATGGAGATTCAGGAATGAACTAAAAATTTGCCGTACAAAAATGTAGACCCATAGACGTCATTGGATGATCATGTTTTTTGATGTTAACAGATTTCGCACTGGAAGGGTATCAAATACAATAGAATTTTAACATGAGGTAAGAGACTTGTGATATGTGTCCACTTTCATCTATTGGGAAAATGAGTGCAGCATATCTGAATTTGACCTTAGAGCCCCTTTTTTAATTTTGAATAGTTTTTTTCACTGAATTTGATTAATACATCTTAAAGAGATGTACAATTATGATGACATACAAAATGGTCTTAGTTTGTCTGTGGTCCACAATATTAAGACCAAAAACACAGGAAATTCTAACAGGTTGAGGACGCTTCTCTAATAATATGTAAGTAAAGAGGATTTACAAGGGTTTCTTATTTTGGACTTTGCACATTTAATAATCATTACATAACGTCATAAAGAAATGCAAAAATCTAATTCCATTCTTGTACACATCTCCTATGAATTCATCTTTGTAGAGTCACACACAACTGGCCAAATTTAATTTTGCATTTTTTCTGTGAAGGAATATGCAGTGTTTGGTAGTATCTACACTATAATTAGTTCATCATGAAAAATAAAATGTGACTACTTCTCCAAGTGGAATAATATCTTAAATTATACACATCTCACATGAATTTATCTTTGTAGAGTCATATACAACTATCTAAATTTACGTTTTTTTTGTGATGGGAATATGCAGTGTTATATCTACACTATAATTAGCCTGTGCTGACTACTACTCCAAGTGGAATAATATCTTAAATTTTGAATGTTACCCTCAAAAATGCTGAGGTAATTGAAGTATTTTGATATAATATGTTTGGAATTAAGATTGTTCATGAGTTTAAATTTAATATTTAGCAGAATTAAGTTTGTTTAAAGATAAGGTACAGGATTGGTAATCTGCCATTCTACTGTGACTTATTCCCTGTAAAATCATCAACTTGTTTCTTAAAGGCGACGGATCCTTATTTATAGACAAAGATATTTTCCAAGAGGATTTGGTCCTATACTGCCATCACAACGAATCTGAATTTTGTATATCAATTTAACAGTTTTGTTATTTTAGCAGTACCAATCCTGTACCATCATTAATGTTAAATTTTCTGTGATTTAATAATGTTGCAATTCTTAAAAGGTACCAATTCCATAAGGTCCTATCTCGTCATACAATATCTGCTGATGAAAAGGCATGCGTGCGCTTCGCCAGCTTGCTATTGTTTCGTTATAAGCCGATTCAAAGGCAGTGCCCGGCCTGATGCAATACATCATACAACGTGGCGAGATAGGTCCTTTAAAGGGGCAGTCATCACGATCAGAGTAGACTTTCATCAGGACATGGAATCGATGTCCTAGCTTACGTTGAACACAGTTACTGAAAATTACTGGCTCGATCATGTATACAGTATGTGCAGCAACATTAATATTAATTACCTTATCATGTGTGGAATTATTTTCAGTCAAGGAGTTAATCTAAAACAAGCACTCTGATTCCATGCCCTGTTTATCGTGAGGATACTGTACCTTTAAATGTGAAATGTTTTGTGATTTAAAATGAATGCTACAATTTAGCTCCACTCAGTGGACACGCTTTTGATAATGCCTCAATTAGTGTCTTTAAACTTAAACTCTGATACTGAAATTTATCTTGTGAACAAAATTCATCCTCACAAATTTAGATGATATATATACCCCTCTGTCTATTTCTCATCAGGTACAAATTAGTTAACATCTTATTGAAAAAGGTTCTGAAAGTATTTATCTCATTTTAAATCTTTCAAAGTCGCTTCACAAGTGTAACCAGATAGCTGTATCACCATGAAAATCGTGGAAATGCTGAGTTTTTCTCATCCCAAAAATGCTGCAACATGTAAAAACATTTTAAAATTTAAATCAAAGTTTGCTGGAGCAGAGATAAATGTGATTTTTCAATTTTAATGGAATTAAATAAACAGTTTTTGTTTTGAGATTTACAAATGTCTTTGCCATTTTCTTTGCCCTTCTCCTTGCCCTTCATCATAAATTATTGTCTGCCTCATGAGTAGTTAATCTGTCTAGCTGTAGCCTCATAACGCATATCACCTAAGCTTCTCTATACCTGTATTGTTCTGTAAACTGACTACTTTATGGATAAAATTCCACATATATTGAAGAATAGACTTGGCACAATAGGTCTAAATCAGTATATGCACATACTGTATGAAAGAATAGCCAATTATGGCACATGTCCACACAATGTATGAGTAATAGCGCTGCACACACAAGTCCACATACTGTATGAAAGAATAGCCAATTATGGCACAAGTCCACATACTGTATGAAAGAATAGCCAATTATGGCACATGTCCACACAATGTATTCTGTGTAATAGTGCAGGGGGTGTTTCATAAAACTTTACAATTAATTTTATCTCCAAATAATCAATCTTATCTCTAAACAATTAATCTTATCTCTGTTTCATAACTTTAGCAATTTAAGATTAATATCAATCTTAACTGTACTCTCCAATCGATCTTAATTTAGCCCTACACTTAATCCAAATCAATCGTAGAATCAAAACAATTAATCTTAAGTCTCATGTGACAAATTGGCAGGAAATTTAACAGCACTTAAATTCAACACAGCTGCAATTTCAGTTATTTGAGGTGGTATGAATACATTATCTCGACAAATTATGGCATTTCAACTTCTTGTAAGGGAAAATCGACATGCTTTGCACAGGGAGAGGGTTTTCAGAGATAGGAAGAACCCACTAGATGAATTTGATGATGTGCAGATGTTCAAAAAATATCATTTTACACGGTTTGGATGCATGCACATCATTGATTTGTTAGAGGCAGGATTGCAACATCCAACAAGGCGAAACAGAGCACTACCAGCAAGTTTACAGGTATTCATCGCCCTCAGATTCTATGCCACAGGATCTCTCTTCGACTGTGCAATTGAGATGCACGGCTGCAGCATTGCCACTTGCTCCAGGGTAGTATAGTAAGAAGAGTACTCTTAAACTTTGTCATCTGAGAAATGAATACATTTCATTTCCATCAAACCCAGCAGCAGTGTGGGATATGCAGAGAGGTTTCTTCGCCATCGCAGGATTCCCCCAACTAGTTGGTGTGGTAGATGGTACCCACATTTGTATTCATGGATGTAAACTCGGAGACAATGAACACCATATACAGTGTACATGTATGTCAACCGAAAAGGCAAACATAGCATAAACGTCCAACTTATGCAATGTTAATTATCGGATCACCAGTGTAGCAGCAAGGTGGCCAGGCAGCACCCATGATAGCCGCATCCTACAGTACAGGCAAGTCGGATAGGGCAGCTGTTTGAAGGTGGAAGGCCGCGCTACAGGGCATCCTCTTGGGCGATTCTGGCTACCCAGTACGGCCATGGTTAATGACCCCACTAGCATATCCTGACACCAATGCGGAGAGGGAATACAACAGGTAAATTAGGAAATAATTTAATAACAGGATTACAATGTACTGCCCAAAAGTCCGGGGGGGGGGGGGGGGTTCAATCAATCATTAAATAAAATAAATAAATACTAAAATTAAGATAACAATTCTATCGTTGCCAAAGGTCTCTTATTTAATGTATTTATTCATACTTTGTTATTTTTTATAGGGCCCATGCTGCCACACGAGTGCTTATCGAGCACCGTATCAACACTAACACACAGCAGTATTTTGATGGGGCACTAAGCACCGCTAGCCCCGTCGCTGTCGCTTGCCGATTCATGCTGCTATAAAAACAGTGTAAATCAAAACAACGAATCCCATATTTTTACATAAAGGAAAGCTTAGTCAACCCTGTATGCATTGAGTCATATTATAAGTGTATACACCTCCTTATCTAATATAACTTATCAAAAATTGAATACATTTTCTACTCACCACTCACACTAAAAAAACAAGATGGCCGACTTGAGAAAAGTTTTGACAGCTGAAAAGTTGCTCTAGGTGAAAGGTTGCGCTTTAGCCTCTGTCAATATTATTGAAGTCTTAAGATACATTAATATTAATCTTATTTTAAGCTCGATCAAACTTTTGAAAAGATTGATTTTATGAAACAGAATTGTATAATTAATTGTGGTCTAAGAATAATTCGGATTTAAGATTAATAGTTAAGATTAATTGTCTCATGTTCTTTATTAAATTCACACAAGTCCACATAAGTCATGCAATGTTACATCAAACTGAAAAAGGTCCCCACAATGAATGTACAGCGCCTCTCCTATAGAAGGTCCACACAAGTTATGTAGTGCCTGTATGTGTGTGGGTGTGTGTGTGTGTGTGTGTGAACGTACACACCATTCGTTGTGGGGTCCAAAACACAATAGAACAATTGGACCCCACAAGGTAACTATAGAAAATCTTATACCCCACAGGAGAATTATAAGGAAAAGGGATAATAGAACGAACAAAGGAATACCCCACAAATCAATGTGCGTGAGGGTGTGAACGTACACACCATTCGTTGTGGGGTCCAAAACACAATAGAACAATTGGACCCCACAAGGTAACTATAGAAAATCTTGTACCCCACAGGAGAATTATAAGGAAAAGGGATAATAGAACGAACAAAGGAATACCCCACAAATCAATGTGCGTGAGGGTGTGTGTGTGTGTGTGTGTGTGTGTGTGTGTGTGTGCTTTTCAATCATCATTCAGTTAATTATTCCTGAATTACCATATGATTACACCATGTTGTTGTTAATGAAATCATTACAATACAACATGAATAGCAAAAATAATGAACACCATTTCAAAACCATTTTTTTTTGCACCCATAAGGTTTTGCAAAATTCAATAGGTTGACAGATCAATTCAAGACTGCATTCAGCATTTCTGTATTTGCAGCACTCAATAGCCCATAGTGTACAATTCACATTCACATGAAGTAAAATCATTCATACAGTTCATAAGACTGAAATAGTACAATCATCTTACCATCATTAATCCCATCCTGCTTCACAAAACTTGCTTGAAATTTCACTGCTTCCATTGAAAAACTGCTGTATACTGTAGATCTGCTTCTTCCAGTTTGAATTTAGAGCATACACCGCAGAGGCATAGCTTGACCATGAATGTCCAATGATTGGCCAGACAGCTATGGCCACACAGTGCCAAGTTACACACACTACCCCATAGGCCTACAGTGATAGTATTACATAATGCAAATTATGAGCACTGCACTAGAGGTAACAATTACTGCTTGCTTGCCTGTAGTCTGTGTAATTCCAATAAGTGGGTTACACACAAATAAACAACTTACTTAATGTATTTGGGTATGAGGAAAGTCATCATGGAGTTGTACATGTATAGTATGTATTAATGTACACCTGTACATTTGATAAATATATATGCTGCCTCCACAAATATACTCATCAGATCACAGGTTAGTAAAATGATTGACCATCAGGTTGTTTATTTATTCTGCATGTATAGGCTAGAGAATTTCTGTCATGATGAAAAAAAACTTAGTTGGTTCAAAATCACTTTGGTAGCAATTAGAAATATGGTTCATTTCAAACTTGTGTATACTTTAGGCCTGAACAATATATGATTCTGCTATACATTAAAGGAGGCAGAAGGTATAGAACTTCTGTTCTTTTTATTACTATAGATTTCATGATTTGCCAAACAATATTGAGGGATTTAATATAATACATAAATTGAATATTATATGTTATTTCAAAATTGTACATATGTATGTGCTTTCTGAAAATAAATTACTCTTTGGACTATGAGTAATTCACTGATTTGAATAAAAAATTTAATTGCATTAATTTTGTTAAATTTGTTATATATATTATAAGGCTGAGAATTATACATGTATTTCCTTGAAAAAGCATATGATTGTAAAATGCAAGATGAAGTTTAATTACAGCAAAAATAAAATATAGTACAATATTATTAACAATCAAAAAGCTTGCAAGAAGGCAAGCTTGCCGCAAACTTGGCAAGCTGGCCGCAAGCTGGCCGCAAGCTTACCACAAGCTTGCCGCAAGCTTGCAGCAAGTTAGTACTAACCTTGCAGAAAATAGCGCAAGCTCATATAAGCTTGCGGCAAGCTCTTTATGATTGCGGCAAGCTCGTGGCAAGCTTGCGGCAAGCTCTATTTTCTGTAAGGGTAGGCCCTATATGTGATGTTACTTTTCCTTTTTGCTATTTCACTTAAGTTATAAAGTAAAATTTTATGAGATGCACTAACATGTATTGCTAATTTAAATTTGTCCAACCATTATAATTATCAAAACACTTATTACTTGGTGGAAAGCAGATGACAGTACAAGTCTCCCCAAGAAAAAGTGTTGTCTGAAATGCTGTTATTAAAAAATAATATTAAATAAGGTCCAATTTTGGAAAGGGTATGATGTACCCTTTCCAAAATTCCCCAGTAGTGCATAATTATCTTCATCCCAATTGAGCAAGCTTGCCAGAAAATTACCAATGCTGTACTACATCTTTAAATGAAGTAAATATGCATCCTGTTCGAATCAGTTGAAATAATTTTTGTACACCTTTGCAGCCAGCTTTGCCCCACGAACAGTTGCCGTGCAAAACAAATCATTTGTAACAACTAATCTACCATCAGATAAAGTGGTAAGTAAAAACTATTTTAATCTCTACAAAACATGAAACACTTTGAATAAAATGCCTTTCTAAATATGATGAGTTGTGCATACACTGCTTTAAACAGGATTTAAACCAGCAAAATGGGGGGCGTGGGTGGTTAAAACTCCTGAGTAGACAATGTGCTTCACAGGCTGGAGGAGCATAGGCCTATTGCTTGCATTGTCTTTCCCTTAGGATAATCATTTCAATTTTAATTAATTATATATTTTTTTCTTATTAAACTAGAACAAAGGATTACCTTCAGAAATTGTATTGTGGTATTGGGGTCAAAAGATCAAAGGTCGAGATAACCACAGTACCTGTACACTATGAGCTATAACAAATTGTATTTGGACACTGCAATTTGTGTTTTGGCCTACCATGAGTAAGGTAACCATGAGGGAAATGTTGTATTGGATTGGTCTCACTGGTTCAAACGGACAATTAGGTCATCGTTCGTTGTAAGTGGTGCATGCTAGGAACTGGAGAAGGCACATGTACTATCATTATTAACCTGTTAACTTCAAGAAGAAACATTTCTCAGGGTTATTTGTACTTGTACCAGCTTGACATGTACGCTCAAATACTTATATTTGATAAACTTTGTTACCAATGCTGTATCATCTCTTTAAACTTGAGTTCTTAGCTTTTTTTGCAAACTGAACATGAAAAGCAACCCATGCATTTACCAAATTGTATACATAAAGCATTACATTACAGTACGCACTTATTCTGTAATGCTGCATTTGCCTCCACTATGACCACAGGTTGACAATCATTCATTTGCCTCCACTAATGACCACAGGTCAACAATCATGTGAGGATATTATTACAAGTCCAAAGAAAAATTGTAAACGTGGAAATATTATGCAATGGCAAAAATAATGTGCTGAAGATATATAAGTATAGTCATTGAGAACATTACCAATAAGTAGGCCTATTATTGTTTGCTCTATTTAACTATCTATAGTTTGATTGATCATTGTGCAGAGACAAGTCCAGTTGCTTGCAAGAATTACCAACAGTCAATACACCAAGACCTTTGACAGCTTCACAACCCATGTAATTACTGTAACAGGTAACATTTTTAATCAAAGACAAGTCTCCCTTATTTAAATCACAGTTGTCTGGCTAGAAAGGTGGTTTTGCTCACAAGACTTGTCATTAGATAAGCAGGACAAGATCATCAAGTTCTAAAATCACAGGTTTATCTCAGAGCTCCACATACAAAAGAAAATGCTTAAACATTTTGGTCAATTCTATCATACAAATGGATGGTTGTTTCTAAAAGAAGTTAAAATCTTCCTCAATGTAAGAGATATAAAGTAGTAAAATGCACCTTTTGATGAACCAGATCGCTCTTAAAGCTTTATTAGTTTCACATTTCGTCACGTGATTTACATAATAGTAAGCATGTTTCTCATTTTATACCCACAGATGGTGAAAAACTTGCCCAAGAAAGGACGCTTAAACTTTTTGAGGGAATTTCTGCTAAAGTGTGGGTGGTTAGCTTCAATTGTAAGTTAATTGTATACATTTGCTGAGGTTTTTAAACAATATAAACAAACTATTAACCCATGTTGTTCTGAACTCTTGATTTAACAATACTGTAGATTATGTCTTGTCAACTCAACATTGGATAAGACTATAGTAAAACAGAAGACCAGCACTAAATTTGGCTTGTTGGTTGGTTGGATTCATACAGGGACTCCATGTTGTGTTGTATACAATTTAGCTTTTAATTCCTTTAAATGTTTAGATGTTTCATATAAAAAGTTTTATTTGTATTCCTTAATTTTTCAGGGGTGAAGTCTTGCTTGAAATGTGGTTGTCTGCTTCCAGAGGAAGACTTTGAGGTGCAGGGGGATATTTTATCTGGCAGATCACTTGCGCCACAACGTGCCCGGTTATGGCAGGGAGTACCACTACTGCACAGCTACCATATTTTTTTGATGGGCCAACCCTCAGGAATGACCAAAGGTGTAGTTTTCATTGAACCATCATTCTTGTATTCATATAACTTTTTACAGAAACAAATATATATGGGTCACAAAACTTGCCCTAACCTGTTGGAATGACCCAAGGATGTGCACTCATAATAAGGATAATGAATAGTACATCTACCCTACGTAACGAGGACACCATTTCACAAAGCTTGCCCCAACCTGGTGGAATGACGCAAGGATGTGCACACGTAAGGATAATGAATGGTGCATCTACCTACTAACATGTAACAATTAAGGACATGTCACAAAGACTGCTCCAATCTGGTGGAATGATATATAATGTGATTTTTCTAGGACTTTTAACTAGAAAATCATGTAAACTACATATACAATTAAGTTTTACATTGAAATTTTTCAACCTTTTCTTTGATACATAGCCTGGGCGTACCTTGAGTGGCTTTAAAGGGAAAATATCATCACGATCAACAGAGCATGGAATTGGAATGCTATTTCTTCGATTAACTCGGTGATTGCCATAATACCCCACATGATAAGGTCATTATTACTGTTGCTTACATGAGCCAGTAATTTTCATTCAATGTGTTAATCTTAAACTAGGACATCAATTCCATGCCCTTTCGAAAGTATGCTAGCTCTGATCGTGATGATATTGCCCCTTTAAGCCTTGTTCGGGGTGATGTTGCTTTTAAAAATGTTTTCTGCTAATAAAGTAATATGCCATGTCTTTAACAGGAAATGTAGAATACATACTTAAGTTGTGTGGAGCAACCATACAACACAAAGAGGACTTGCTCGGCTCATCAAGCACTAATATAAAGTGTCTAATAGTTTACCTCCCAAAACACCTGGATTATGTTGATGAACAGAGATTTAATGGTAACTTAACTTTTTAATTACACTTTTATGAAGAAGATGACTACAGTTGGTTCAATGTTGGATGAAAATCTTTGTCCAAAATTTTGGTTTTCATCGGGTGCAGTCCTTTTCTTACCTTTAGGCCTATCCCATATTTGATGATTCTTTTATTGCAAACCATTTATTTCATACTGTAGGAGATCAGTTAATAAGTTGGTATTGTGATATTAAAGAGGGGTTTTAAGGTCAAATTCAGTTTTGTGATGCACTCATTTTCAAATAGATGATTCCTTATGAAAGTGGAACAAATATCACAAGTCTCTTACCTCACATTAAAACGGTGTAAAATGCCATTGTATTTGATACCCTTGATCCAGTGTGAAATTTGTTAACAACCAAAAACATCCAATGATGTCACATTTCAAATATATGGGTCTGTACATTTTTGTACATAGAATTTTTAGTTCATTCCAGAATCACCCATAATATTCAATCAAAACAGCACTGAAATTGACTTTTTGACGAACAAAAAAATTCCTGTATAGAATTTAGCCCTACAGACCCATTTATTGTTGACATCCAATGACGTCATGTTTCAAATTTCCCACTGAAAGAGTATCAAATAAAATGAAATTTTGCACTAGTTTTAATGTGAGGTTAGAGACTTTGTGATATTTTTTCCACTTTCATAAGGACTCTATGTATTGGAAAATGAGCGCAGCACAAAAATCAATTTGACCTTAGAGCCCCTCTTTAATCAGAAAACTCTGTTATGGATCTTGCATATCAATAAGCCTTATCGGAATTGAGCGCGCAATGAATTATGCTAGTTCGGTCAGAAAATTAACGTTTTTACGTATCATAGCAAAATTATGGAGAAAATGATTAAGAATTGGTTAAATTACATACATAACATTTGTATAATTAAGAATTGCCATTTGCCGTTTGACAAAAGCTAAAATTAATACAAAATTTCACCCGAGGGGATTAAAACAGGCAAGTTTAATTTTAGATTTTAGATTGATTGATTAATTTTTAATTTATTAATTTTTTAATTTTTTTATGTTTTTAATTTTATGCTCAACCAACACCCCAAATTCAAAATCATCATTATTTTAATCTATTGTGGGTTTAACCAAAATATTGCCTAATTTGTTTTTTAAAAATGATGAAATTATCTGCAATTTACCCCTTTTTTAGAAGAAAAAAGACTAAAATATGGTCGTCGCACCCGGGGAACAGAAATCAGCTGATAATTCCTCCATTTGCGTAGTTTTCGGGGGGAAAAATCAATTCTGTTCTTAACTTGTTAAAGATGTTCTCCATAATGTTGCTATAAAACGTAAAAAAAAAAAATTCTGGCTGACCACCTTTCTCCTCCATTGACTTTGTGCACAAACATGTGCGTGTGTGCATGTTCGTTTGTGCACAAACATGTGCATTTCCAAAACCCAACTCCCATAATTCATTGCGCGCTCAATTCTGATAAGGCTTATTGGATATGCATGAATGAATAATCTGCTTGATGTAAGGCATAGATTTTGCTGTTCATCACTGAAAATATTTGGTTTGTAAATTATAGCCAGTGTTATCATTGGCGGATCCAGGGGGGCTAATAAGGGGACTGTAGCCCCCCCTAAAATCTTAAAAAAGAGGGGGAGGGGAGGGGAGAACGCACTCCCATTCCCACAGTGTGCTTTGTTTTTATCTCCCTTTTATTATTTCATTGTAATTTTTGTAGTACTGAAAAATAATTGTTTGTTTTAAACAGCACCCCTAAAAAATGTTCTGGATCCGCCCATGGTTATGGGCTTATAAAATGAATAAATGAATAAATGAATAAACGAATAAATGAATAAACGAATAAATGAATAAATAAATAAATAAATAAATAAATAAAGGCCCTTTCCTTCATTTCAAGCTGTACAGGATAAACAAATCATTACTCGATGACACTGTTATTACTGTCCATCGGCCATATGACAGTATTATAACTAATTAATTCAACTGCCTACAATTGGAAGAAATTATATTTATTTGTAATTTTGTTTTTTTACTTCTTTATGAATTTCAAAGCTATGAGAGCCAAGTACCATGTACAAGTTGTTGACATGCAATGGATGCTAGACAGTGTTTGCTTGTACCAGATTCAGCCATTGGAGAAATATCTACTGTGTAGTCGTAAGTTGCATTCCAATATTTTTGGTATTGCTTCCATGTTATACTAACGGAATAATAGTTTGTCACTTGGTCTTTACCGTAGGTTAATGACTGGTTTTGGGCATGGTCACAGGCATTAACAATTCAAGGTCTTCAACGCACGTGAGCATGCACAAAACTGGTCATTAACCTGCGGTAAAGACCAAGCGACAAACTGTTATTCCCATTCATAATTTTCCGGATCGGTTTCGTTTTCAAAATGAAAAAATAAATAAAAATTTGTGTTGAATAACTGGCAAATAGAAATGGGCAAATTCACATTTTGGGGACACACGGAACACTTCCAAAGTACATGAGTGATGCCAATCTTTGTCACTCTGATTGGCACAAAACACCCGGTGAACATCTGGTACATACGTGCTACTCTGATTTTGATAAGCCATGTCTTGACCATCTGCCCACATGATTATATTTTGTCCAATTATATTGTCTGAACTGTCATGGGAATTTATGAATGTCCATTAGTGACTCAGTGACTAACTTGATATTAGTACTTGTAACATGAAATTACTACCTCAAATATTTATCTTTTAAATGTTTAACATGAGCAGCAACTTTGCACGAGTGAAATGACATAATACCTGTTTGAATTCATTATGAGATTATCTAAATTATTGATGACAGGGAAAAAGTTAAGTTGGTTGCACGTGAGGGGAACAAGGAAATTGGTCCAGTCTGTTAAAGCAAGACTAATCATTGTAGTATATCATAGTTGTTGAGGCATCAACACAGCTAGATCAGATGACTGATGAGTTAAATTGTGAAATTTTATAGAAAAGTCCTTACTAAGCAGTTACATGATTCTTAATAGAAGTGTGAAAATGTAAATGTACTGATTCTCTGATTTTTCTCCTCAACCAGCTGAAATTTCCTCAACTAATGACCAGCTAATGTCTGAAATACATTCTACTTCTACTAATGTGTCCACAGACCAGGTAAGAAACTGTCAAACAAATGTTTGTGCTTCAAAACGAATTATACATGTAGTTTCTTTTTTGGAGGCTGTTGCAATGGAACTTGATGAAGGGCATCCACATACATGTACAACTTGTTCTTACAAGTTTTTACAAGAGGCATGTAACTTAGCTGTCTGCATGGTGCCTATTAGGCTAATGCACATGAACCTAGAGCACTAGGAACCCTAATATAAAAAAGGCATATTTCTGCTCGGTTTAAAAAAAAATGTTTCAATTGCCATTTTTACTGAAAATAAGTGTTTTGACAAATAATTTCCAGTCAAACTCCTGCATAAATACTACTCAGTAATTAGGCTCACTAAATGCAAGTGAATTCAAGAAATTTTTCCAATGTGGGGGTTTCACTAACTACATGTATAAGTGTTTCGGAGGTGACAGTTAACCAAATGTATGTGTTTTGGAGGTTACAGAGATGTCAACATTTTCCTACAACTCTTAAAGGAATCAGACCATTGAAATAAAAGCTTGATTTTCATTAAAACACTTTATAAAACATTCACTAAGACAAGAAAACATCCTTTCCGTATTCAGCTATCCCTACAAGAAATATGGACTACAAGCAATTGTATGCATGGTGTAACTGCAGCTCTATTTCCTTCAAAACATTTTCAGCATTAGTGTTCATTGACAAACTATTATCCACAATGTAACTTTCCAAAAATCTACTGATGACTGCCTGTTCTATGTTAGGCATATGTTATTACATGTATATGTACATGTGCACATTGTGCAAGAAAATCTTATTTTTTGTTTAATGATAACATTATGTCCTTTGTGTAGAGGAGAGCAGCCTAAAATTCAAACTCACTTTAGTTTATACCTCCATTATAATTAATTTTATGCATTTTCCTTTCCCTCCATTTCTGTTTTTGATTGTGTTCTACAGTAGATTCAAGAGAAATGTGTTTCAGAGGTTACACACATGTGTTAACATCAGTGTTACAATGATACATTGAATAGTTTGATACAAGAAAGATCATTCCGACAACTGATACATGTGGAAAATTGGCTCATAGATAATAACTTATTTTCTTTTGAAGGAAAAAGCGATGGGATGATACATGATAATCTAACCATGCTTCACTACCAGTCTGTAAATGTACATGTATAGTGTATACTTTGCGTTCATTAACATATATGCTCGCTATATATACATGTGCACTGTGTGAGTGTGCACTGGAGTTCGCATAGCTATATAGCAGGGCAAAATAATGCTACCAAATCGTTCTGACGCGGCTTGGTCAAGGCCTCAGCAACTCACAAAATTATAAAATATTGCACAATTTCACAATACAAATAGGAATGAGACCCAAACAAAATTCTGATAAGTAAATATTATAATAGTCATCAAATTACATGAACAAATGTTAAAACTTAAAGTTCAACACTATACATTATTGGACATTATTTTTCATATTAACAATTTCGCAGTTTATGAAATGATGTTGTATTTTAAATGCAAACAGTTCAAGCACATCTGAAAGCTTTACAACTCCCACAATTAATAATTCAAATGTCCTGTTACTGTGCAGCTGAACGAGTGCAGCCTATTTGACATTCAACTTAGAATGATCACTTTTTTTCCCACACAGACAGATGATTTAGATAGTGACTACAAACTGCCAGATGACAGTAGCAGTGACAGCAGCAGCAGCATCCAGGTAGATGAAGAGTTGACTATAGGGGACCATGGAGTGAAAAGAGAATGTAGAGACAACAGAGAGGATGCAGATGATAGAGACCAACACAGATTGATTACAGAAGGTACCAGAGAGAGCACAGAAAACAAGGAGGATGCAGATACTAGAGACCAACAAGTATTGAATACAAAAGGTACCAGAAAGGGCACAGAAGGTAGACTCAACAGAGGGGATGCAGATGGTACAGGTATTACTTATGTGGTAGACACAAACAAACTGAAAAAAAGGAAGTATAGTTACTGCCTGTACTGTAATGAGCAACAACAAAAACTCCCACGCCACTGCAGAAGATATCATTCAAAAGAGTCACTTGTTGCTGAGGCAATGGCTGTATCCAGAGGAGAAACAACTTAAAAGACGAAAATGGCTTCAAATTAGAAATATTGGGAACCATGAGCACAACCTCATGGTGTATAAATATGAAGCAAAAGATCTTGTTGTTCGCAAAAGGCCAAGAGACGGCACATCAGCCAAGCACACAGTACATGATTACATCCCATGTACTACCTGTTACGGCTACTTCCATCGGCAATCTTTGTGGATACACAAGAAATCATGTCTCTGCCACTATAAAAAGACCAATGCCAACCATGTAAAGGAAGGGAGACTGATGATACCATCAAAGTTCAGTACTTCTACTAATCTGAAACGTGTTCTGCACAACATGATATACGATAAGGTATCACTTATTGTTAGAAATGACAAGGACATATTAAAAGTAGGTGAGAATGTACTAAGTAAAAGTAATTCTAGCAGAAAGGCAGACAAAGCTCGAGAGAAGATGAGGACATTAGCTAAGGTGCTTGAAATAGCTAGAGGTCTTGACCCTACCATTAAACAATCTAGAGACCTTGTAAAGCCATCATCTTTTGATACAGCAGTCCAATGTGCCTTGACCTTGGCAGGGTATGATGAAGCCAATCAGTCATACCATGCTTATTCCACCGCCCTCAGAGTGGGGTTTGCATACACAGAGTTGGGCATAGTTGTCAAGAATGCATATATAAGGCAGCATGCTCGTGACAAGATTGCATTAGTCAATGACTTTCTTCACCTACGGGAGACTGAATGGAAAGTGCAAGTCACTGCAGCTGCTCATCGGCAGCGCCAGGAGAGAAACTGGAAGTTGCCTAAGCTCCTTCCACTGACAGAAGATTGCACCAATTTCAATGCATTCCTCCAGACACGTGAAGTTAGTGTAAAAGAAGAGATAAAAAAGAACGGGATGTCAACAGAAGCTTACGTACAGCTTGCTAAAGTAACCCTTGTACAGGTGATCCTGTATAATCGCAGAAGACCAAAGGAAGTTGAACTGTTAACAGTGGAACACTACATGGAGGAGGTGGCAAACAAGAGGCCTGTGCATGATGAGGTTATGCAGTCCTTAACAACACTAGAGAAAGTTTCCTTGAAAAGGTTAACACTTGTGATGGTGAGAGGAAAAAGAGGCAGAGGGGTGCCCATATTGCTTCCTCCCAATCTTAAGGAAAGCATGGATACACTGGCAAAACAAAACTTAGAAAAGACTTATGTCTTTTCTAGGCTCGCCGATGGAGCCGCCACACCCATGAGAGGGTCCCATACTGTTTCTGAACTGGCCTTGGGTGCAACTCAATTTAAGCATCCTGAGAATATTAGATGTACGAAACTAAGGAAACATCTTGCTACACTTTCTCAGTTACTGGACCTAAAAAAAAAAGAGCTTGTAGTGAACAGCTAGCCAACCACATGGGTCATGACATCCGAACTCATCGTGAATACTACCGGCTTCCAGTAGAGACTCTACTCCTTGCTAAGATGAGCAAACTGCTCAACTTAGCACATAAAGGAAAGGTGGCTGCATTCAAAGGAAAATCATTAGCAGATGTCACATTGGACCCGGAAGAGGAACTACCATTAGTATCTGATGATGAGCAAAGTAACAAAGATGAAAGCGAGGAAGAACAGCAGGTTGCAGTTCAACATGACAAATCTCACAAAAAGAACAAATCTCCAAAAAGGAATGAAAGAAACTATAATCGGTGGAAGGAAACTCAAGAACAATTTCTCCTGGCCCAGAGAGAAATCCAGACTCTTTTGAAGACTCAAAAAGCTCCAAACAAGGTTCTGTGCTTATTACTAATTAAAAGAGGTGATGGGCTCCTCCAGGATAAAAACTGGAAAGATATAAAAAATAAAATACACAACCTAATTAACAAGGCTAAATTTCATTTGAAAATGCATGAACAAGTAGCACTTCGGGTATAGATTTGTACAGATTAGGCAGAAAAGTAACCTTTGAATTTTTGTCTCGCTGGTTGAAATTTTCTCTTTGAAAATCAGAGTTTTTAATCAACAGGTTTTGTTCAATGATATCACTTGCAATATGCTATAAAAATGTCTTCTGGTTATAATTATTGTCCTCAGTAATTGGCCATCGGAATTTTTTTTTATCAGTCTTGCTCCCTTTCCCATCAAGTCCCATGTGCTTTGCTAGATGTTCAAGCTCATTGTTTTGAAACTTGCAATATTCATAATTTGGATTTTCGATTTTTGAAACAATGAACATTTTGTATAACGATTACATGTCTTTCATGTTTTTATTTGGCAACTTGTTTTTTCACATCAGGTCCAAAAAAGTCTCCGGTTTCTGGTCTCAGACATATCGTCTCAGACCCTCGGGTCAGCATGTTTATTTATATTTAAAAAAATTGTTTTTTTTGCTCTGAAACAATGTCAAATTTCAGTCAATTTTGCTGGATCAATTGGAATTCTGGCGTGCTGTGTTTAAAAAAAATGTTTTCCACATATAATCATGTTTACCGATTTGTGAGGCCTCTCTTAGCCACCATACTTTGTACATGGGAAATTTGGTCTGGTTCCAATATTATACATGTATCACGTATTTCACTGGTTGGCAAAAATAAAACCATTTCCAAAAAAAAAAGGGGAACAAAATGTGCATCATCACCGCACCGGTTTTGAAGCTGCCTTTTGACCAGAAATCAGAGACTTTTTCTTTTTCTTTTTTTTTTTTTGGGGGGGAGCCTAACAAGCATTCTTGTGAAGTGTAGTTGTTCTGAGGGTCATTTGTTCCGATTTGAAAGGCAAGGTACAACCGTTCAATCCCCCCAAAAAAGAGGGACATATGGTCTTCTTGTAGTTAAAACCTTGCACAAAGGTGTTATGATTAAGTTTTACTATCTGCACTGGTAAAACATTTTTGCATCCAGTAAGTCTTACCAAACATGACTGTGTGTTTATCAAACACGAAGAGTAATTTTACTCTTGAGTTGTATTACAATCTTGCCCAGCAAAAACTATAATGTATACATTCATTTGCACAAGAGTGTGGTGTTGTTTTACCAATGATTATGCAGGGTTATGACATGTTGTGTACTCAATGGAAAATGAGGGCTGTTTATGCAAAATAAATGCACAAAATGCATTGAAGTAGTCTGTGGTGAAAGAATAGCCTTCTTTTTTTAAATAAAAAATATGCATTTGAACATAACTTAAAATAACTAGTGATTCATTTAAAGTTCCACACGGAATGTCATGTTTTCTTTTGACGTTTTTTTGCAGAATATGACTGATACTTCTTGCATATGAAACATTTTAAATAAATAACAAACTCATTATTTATTAAAGAAATATTAAAACAGACAAGCCTCTCAAAAATGTAATAACTAAATCAATTAATTTTGTTAAACTTAGTGCACTGCTAATAAATACTACTAGGGGCCTATGTATTCATGCGACAGTCAATGAAAATCAAAATAACAAGAATTATTCAAAATACTATTATATTATATTTGGAAAAATTTAAATTCAAAAACAATTTCTACAACGTTCAGGAAAATTTCAGGCAAAAATATAAAAGTTTTATTAACATTTTCTTAAATAATTATTCATGTTTTCAGCTCATATCTAAAGGAAACAAGTTTAAATTTTCACTTTTAAGCCAGATAGAGACCCAAAACAATCAATCTGTTTTGCATACAATTAAAAAAGTAAACGAACTTAACAACTAAGTATCAAATAACTAAATACAGTTTCGATGTATCTGGGATTTTCCATACTAAAGGGCACAAGGGGAAATATTGGAGAAAGATCAGGGGAGGTGAGGGTGTCCCATTTTCCCCAGTACATTGCTAGCTCATTAAAGACTGCTTATACCAATCAACAATTTGGGTGAAGGGGTAAAGGTATTTTCAATTCAGGGTTATAAAAATGTAATGCAATTTATGACAATGAATCCACATGACCATGCTACGAATATTACATCATGAACAAGTACTACACTAAGTTATACATGTACACAAAAGGCATGGGGTGGTATTGGATATGGGCTGCAATGCAATGCCTTCAAACTATGCAGAGCCTTTTTTACTTAATCCCCAAGACTAAAATATACTTCTGTAACAACACATGGTCATGTAGATAGCACTACTACAAATGTAGGGATATATGACGCCTCTTTACTTGCCTTTATTCAAGATGCCAATATACTTTCAGAGCAAAACATGGTCCTGTAAATATAGGTAGCATGCCTGCATGTGTTTGTCAGTTTGTCCAGTAAGGGATGATACCTGTATACTTGCCTTCTGTCCTCGGTATGCCCACTATTCGTACACTTCTGCAGGTCCTGTAAATATATTTGGCAATCCTACTTGTGTTTGTCAGCTGGTCCTCAAAATGTAGGGATGATGCTTATTTCCTTGCCTTCAATCCTAGTTCTCACTGGCCCTATTTCTGTATAGCATTTGGCCCTGTAAATTTAGGTAGCATGCCTAGCTATATGTCAGTGTTTGTCAGCTTGTCCTGTAAATGTGTAGGGATGATACACTGAGCCAAAAAAGAAACTTATAAAATTTTAACAGATCACCAAATAAAATTCTGTGCATGAAAATGTACCAAATTTGGATACAATATTACTGCAATGTATTGCTTCAAATGGCAGTCAATAACCAATTGTTTGCTTCAATGACACAAGAGAAATGTGCACTGACCCAAAGGACTTGCTGTTCCACATGTCACAATCATTCCTATCGCCCTTCCACGCTGCTCATCTGTTAGCCATGGCATATCTGTTTCATTAGCAATACTCAGAAGGACTAGAGCAACCCTGTATGAAGACTTGCAATCATGCAGGTAAGGGGTGCAAATCCCTTTACAAATTCTTTTGTTTCATTCATTGACATGCATGTGTGTACAGGGCTGCAGCTGAATAATGTGACATGTGGAACAGCAAGTCCTTTGGGTCAGTGCACATTTCTCTTGTGTCATTGAAGCAAACAATTGGTTATTGACTGCCATTTGAAGCAATACATTGCAGTAATATTGTATCCAAATTTGGTACATTTTCATGCACAGAATTTTATTTGGTGATCTGTTAAAATTTTATAAGTTTCTTTTTTGGCTCAGTGTACATGTATACTTGTCTTCAATCGTCAGTATAATGCTCACTGTCCTGTATACACTATAGTAGGAATGCAAGCTATATCAGGACCATACAGAAGTGTATATACTGTGGCGGATTTACCAAATGCCCCGGACTGATTACTCCCCGGTGGTCACCCCAAACAGTGTGGTATCCCTTCAAAGTGACCCAAGACCGGTGGTGCAGGCCCGTTTGGCGGAAATGTACCGCCTGATACACAGGACAAACAACTGTACCCTCTTTCTTCTTTACAACTAGGGGACAACAGGACAGACAATTGAGAGGACAACAGTACGAGTTATGCAATAATTAATTTCGATGTGTACTGGTTTATTAGGCAAGAATCAACTGCTTGAACCTCTTATAAATGATTAGTTCCCCTGTACCCGCATTATAAATAACCCCAAATTATGGTAGCCTCTCGCGCACAGCTAGCTTAACAAGCGCCTTGTATGTGTACACTCACAGTTGCAAGCCAACTAGCCCCCTCCTCTATGGCTAAGCCCTCCTGGTTTGGATCTTCCTTGCTTAGTAGCCTCCAAGCTACTACGAGTGCCTCCCCTAGAGCCTCAAAAAGGATCACCCTTTCCCGAGTTGATGGACCAGAAACTAATCCCTAGTTCCCCCATGGCATCCCACCGTGGTCCCACTCTAGTGTCAAGACTACCCTGCAGTGGCAAACGCTCAATATGAGGTAACGCACACTTACTGTAGCCTCCTGTGTACTCTGGGGCAATCACTATAACACGTCCGTCCCGGACCAGATCCAAACGGCAACTGTTCGCTCTGATCGCACGCGCACACGGCAAGCACTGCGTACAGCACCAAATGCTGTACCGCCCTCCTTTGTTCACAAATGGTTAGCAACTGCGCCCGCTTGCGCTCGCCTTGCACAAGCCATAGCTCCATTTGCGCCACAAAGCCTCCTTATTTGCCTTGACCGTCCCGGTCAAAAAGCCAAATAACAAAATAATTAAGCAAATGATTTAATGACAAGCTATCTGAAGAGGTTCAAGGATACATCATGGCGCATCCACAAATTTAAATAAGCGCCTCCAAAATTTAAAACATCGAGTAGACAACACCTCAAGCACCTCAAAAACAGATGCCTCTTCTTTAATTTTAACAAAATGAGGTGAAGTCTTTTTATGAAAACTTTAACAAACCTTTAGATAAATATAAACCTTTAAGAACTTACGATAAAAAATAGACTTTAAGAAACTTAAGATCACTATGAACTTTTAAGAAAGGTAAACTTAACAAGTCTAAGCTAAGGACCCTAGATGCTGTTGCTCTTGAAGTCGTGGTCGAACTCGACATCGTAAACTCGGTGCTGCTTGATCTCTTCAATCTTCTGTCCGTTCTCGTTGTACCGGGTGGTCGTTGTATCCTCCACCACTTTCCTCACCTTCCCCCTCATGGTTGGCAGTTGAATAGGCTGGGCAGGCTTTATTTCCTGCGGTGACATCGGCTCCACCTCTGGGGAGGTTCCAGCCTCGGCTTCGCTGTCCCCCCTCGTGGCGTGCCTCCAGATCCACCAACCACAGGTTTGGACACCCCCATGACTTCCTCAAACACCGACATCGGGGACGGGGACAAGGATTTTTCCACCGGCATCTGGACTGTAGCTGGAATAGAGAGATCCAATGGAGCACTAACCTCCGCCTAGCTCAATGAGGACACCGTCGCTGACGGGGTCTGGCGGCGTCCAACACCTCCCGTACCTACTAAGGGCAGTTCCCCTGCCTTCTTCTCCTGGGGAGGTCGGCTCCCATTATCGGCACTACCGCTTCCCGAACGAGAGCGATCACTCTTCTCCCGCTCAAGCATCTCTCTTGCCTCCTTCCAGGAACCACAGTCCCCTAGACCCTCCTTGACCAGCTTCAGTCGCATCGTCCTCGGCCTCGCCTCTCTTTCTGCCTCCGTTTCCAGCATTATCTTGTCCACCTCCACCAGATTTCCTGGGTGTTCCTTGCCGTAGTGGCGCCTAAGGTTATCCTTCCTGTTGGACCGAAATGAGCACTGGCGACACCAGGCAAACAGAGCTTTATCTAGGTGTTCTGTCCGGAAATGGCGGGCTAAGCTGGTCCGCTGTTGGTAAGTGCGCTTACACTTCTCACACTTGTACTCTCGAGGTAGCTCCGGTCCGCCCATTTTCGTCTGTATACCAAAACGAAACAAAATAACGAAACATCCAATTAATTAAAGAAACAATTACTAATTTTACACTGAGGACACACAGACAACACCAATTATCCCTGCAGAGGTTTATCTGTAATGAGGGGGCAGTCGCCTCTGCCTCGGCGGATTCCTCCTCACACGCTCCTTATTTGTCGGAGTCCCCTGGCCAATATCCTCGTCAAGCCTCATGGCTTCTGTGTCCTTAGCCTGTGGTGGTCGCTGGTGCAATCCTTCATCCAATTTCTCTCTACTTTCAACTGGCGGGGGATCCATCAAACAGTCATTTGACACGTTTGGTTCAGGCTCCTCTGGCATCTCTGGTTCAGACTGGGCTTGTTGGTCCCGGTTATGCCGACCAGGTGAAGGTGCCGGTTGTGGCGGCTCTGCCAGCCACGACTCCAACGGCTGTCCTTTAGTCTGTCCGAATGCACTACTTGCATTCGCCCCCTTGCTTTTGCCTGTATCCTAAACGTAACGTCCGAAAGTCTCTTGATTACTAGGTAGGGGCCTTTCCATCGGCTCACCAGTTTGGGTGATACCCCCTTCTTCTTAGAGGGGTCATACAACCAGACGAAGTTTCCCACCTTGTAACTCGCTTCCATCGCTCGCCTATCATAAGTGCGTTTTTGATGCCTCGCACTCAACTTGAGTTCCTGTCTGGCTCGGTCATGAGCCAATTGCATGCGATGCCTCAATTTCTCCCCATAATCAGTAATGGGCTCATCTCCCCTCGGAGGTGGCGTTTGCATCGTCAAGTCTATTGGCAACGCAACTTCCCGTCCGAGCATAAGCATATTCGGTGTCTCTCCTGTGGACTCCTGAGGAACTGACCTATAGGCGCTTGTCGCAAACGGCAACTGTTCGACCCAGTCCCTCTGGCCACGGCTCGTGTCCAGCATCATTGACACTGTGGTTATTAGGGTACGGTTAAATCTTTCGATTAATCCATCAGATTTGGGGTTGTATGCTACGGTTCGGGTTTTCCTTATACCAAGGACCTTGCACATTTCTGTAAAGATAGCAGACTCGAAATTCCGTCCTTGGTCTGAGTGCAACTCCTGAGGTACCCCATACCGGCACACAAAATTCTCCAAAGCCATCCGGAAGGGCATAAGCCTCCATCCACTTGGAGAAATAGTCTCCAACGACAAGCACCCATTTGTTACCCTCCGTTGTTTCTGGTAGTGGACCGACAAGATCGAGGGCCACCCTTTCCATTGGAGCCCCAACTTGATATTGCCGAAGAGGCGCCCGCCTCTTCCTGGGAGGCGACTTCCGCTTGGCACAAATATCACATTTACGACAGCAGGCTCTCACATCTGCTGCCATTCCACTCCAGTAAAACCTGGCCTTTAGCCTAGCTAGTGTACGACTTACACCAAAGTGACCTCCACTTTTTCCTCCATGTAATTCCTCTAGTGTCGCCTCACGGAACTCGCATGGTAGAATCACCTGCCAACTTATAGCATGGCCATCATTGGATTCCCAACGTCTACTCAGTACTGAGTGTCGCATCTCCAATTGGTCCTACTGTGACCAGTAGACCTTAGCAGCTCCTGCCTTTGAGGACACCTCGTTCCAATCCGGGCGACAACCAGACTCTTCCTTTGCCTCTATCACCCAAGCCATCATCGGATCCCTCAGTTGGCCTTCTCGCAATTCTCCCATGCCAACGTGAGGCTCCAATTGGGTGTTTCTTGTTGTCAGGTTCTCAGATGCCTCAGTCCCCTTGTTCGGGAGGCATTTCTCAAGTCTACTGTCAGTATTTGAACCCTCGCTTCTCACTTCATCAGTCAAGACGGGGTTCTGAGGTTCCTCGTTCGAAAGTCCGCACTGCTTGCATGGCTGGCGGGAGAGAGCGTCGGCATTTCCGTGTCTTTTCCCAGGGCGGTGAACAATCTCGTAGTAATACTCCCCTAAGACCTCCAACCAGCGAGCTACTTGGCCCTCAGGATTTTTAAAAGTGACAAGCCAGCGGAGCGCTGCATGATCGGTACGAATTAGTATCTTCTGCCCATATAGGTACTGCTTAAAGTGTTTCAGGAACACAATGATCGCCAGGAGCTCCCTCCTAGTAACGCAGTAATTCCTCTCAGCTCGATTGAGCGTCCGGCTGCCATATGCAATAACACGCTCTTGTCCCTCCTGTACTTGCGACACAACAGTCCCAATACAGACGCCGCTCGCATCCGTGTCCAATACGAATTGTCCCTCTGGCTTTGGGTAGGCCAGAATAGGTGCCTCCTGTAAGTGTCGTTTTAATGTCTCGAAAGCGTCCTGGCAGTCATCGCTCCAGATGAAAGGTCGCGCCTTCTCTGTCAGCCTGTTCAGTGGGCGGGCTATATCCGCGAACCCTCGTATGAACCTCCTATAGTAAGAGGCTAACCCTAGGAAGGTCCTCACACCCTTGACATCCGACGGGGTTTTCCATGATTTTACTGCCTCTACCTTTTCAGGGTCCGTGGATATCCCATTGGAGGAAACAACGTGTCCCAGGTACATTACTTCCCGCCTGAAGAGATGGCATTTCTTAGGTTTTAGTTTGAGGTTCGCAACACGAAATCTCTGCAGAAGCTCTCGCAAACGACTGATCTCTTCCTGTACAGTCTTTCCATAAACAATGACATCGTCCAGGTACACCAGTAATGTCTCCCACTGGAGCCCCGATACTACCCTCTCCATTAGTCTCTCAAATGTGGCGGGGGCATTGCACAGGCCGAAGGGCATAACCCCCCAGCTATACAATCCACCACGCACAACAAAAGCAGACTTGCGTTTTGCGTCCTCATCTAGCTCTACCTGCCAGTAACCAGAGGCTAAATCTAGTAAAGAAAACCATCTGGCACCGGCAAGTGCATCCAACGTGTCATCGATCCTGGGCACCGGATAAGCGTCTTTCACAGTTTCCGCATTGAGCCTCCTGTAGTCGACGCAGAATCGTTGGGTTCCGTCTTTCTTCCGCACTAAAACCACATTCGATGCCCAGGGGCTATCCGACGGCTGAATGATGCCTCTCGCAAGTAAATCACTCACTTGCTTGTCAATCTCTTTCTGATTACAGGCCGGCTGACGTCTCGGCCTCTCCCTAATAGGGTGGGCACTGCCTGTATCTATACAGTGTTTTACCAGGCCCGTCTTCCCAATATCATCATCTCCTTTGGAAAATACATCAGCATAATCGATAAGTAGCTGAGCAACGGTGGCATGATGACACGGCTCCAATTCCTCTGTCGCACGATTAAACAAATCCCGGAGGTGGGCCGGAACTTGAAGTTCCTTTGCAACGACTCCGAAAACTTGGTGTGACTCCTCGATATCCTCATCGTCCACAGGTGTTAAGTGACCCGCCGTTAACCCATATCGCAGGACACATTTTTGCCTCCCAGGGTTAAGAACCCGCAAAGCAACTGTGCCCCCTTCCGTGTTAACTAGAGTCCTTGCCAAGATTAGTCCCTTCTTCGCTAGATCTCCACCGCCCCGTACTGGCTCTACAATTCCGGCACTGGAAACCTCCAATGGAGTGACCATTTTTCCGGGAACTATAGTCTCGTGTCCGGGTGGTATAGTTGTGGTCTGCGAGACAACAATCCTAGCGCATAACGATATTCCATACCGGCTTGTACATTTCAGATGTTCCCCATTGAGTACCATTTCGCGCCTCTTGAAGTCCAATTTACCTCCTGTTGGGAGCAAAAAGTCCATTCCAAGTATTCCCTGAACACTTACTTTGGCGAATACTACTCGAACGGGATAAGTTGTCCTCCCCACTTGCACTTCAACCTGTGCTACGACTAGAGTTTCCAGAGGCTTCCCGTCCGCCTGAAGTACACTCACACCCTGGTCCTCCAGCTTTGGTCTCCTCTCAGGCGGTATCATGTAGTAAACCTCGGTCGATATGATTGTGTCCGTAGTTCCAGTATCAACCAGCATCAGAATTTTTAATGATCGAACCTCTCCTTCAACAAATAATCCAGCCTTGGCCGACACTAGAGGTGCTAACACCCTCCTTGTTGTATCGGTCAACGGCGGGCCTAGTCCTTTTTGGTTATTTCTTGTTAACCCTTCTGTACAGCCAGCCCCTCCTTGGGTCCCAGGATGGGCTGTGACTCGTTTCCCTGTTCTCTTTTGCTCCTTTTTGTCGGGCACTCCCATGCAAAATGCCCATGTCCTTTACAGCTAAAACAAATGTCGTCTGGCGCTGCCTGACGCTTTGGCCTCGGACGGTAAATTCTTGTATCATGTTTCCTCTGTGTCGGTGTAGCCTCGGGCTGTGACAGTGGCCCTCTGGAGGACACAGTGGCCCTCTGGAGGACAGCTGTTTGTCAACTAGGGCTTTCACCGTATCACGGACCTGCTCGTCCAAATCGTGCATCCTGCACTTTTTCCTTTGTATCTCCACAATTCCCGACCTCTGAGCCTCCATCCGTTCGAAATTTTCAGTTGACAAGGCTGCTCTTATTGCCTCCTCCAAAGTCGATGGGTTGGCTCTGAAGATTCCCTCTCGAATCGTCTGGCTAGCGATCGCGTCAGAAAAGTGGCCTCGCGCGAAGCGGTCTTTCCCTGTTTCTGTAAATTCGGGGTATGCCATTGCCGTCAGTTCGGTGATAGCCTGGCCTAGTTCCTGTATAGTCTCCTTTGGACCTTGTTGTCTAGTTCTCAACTCCATTAGGAAGTTCTCCGCCTTCTGTCCAGGCCCAAACCTCGCATTCAATAGGCCAAGCAACTCCTTATATGTCTGTCTTTTACCATCCTCCTTGTGCTTAAGAAGCACCTTTAGTGCTGGGCCCTGGAGGCTCGCCGCGAGGAATGCAGCCGCCTCCTCGTCTTTCCACTCGTTGGCAATTTTACAGGCTTCGAAGTGTTCCATGTAATCTTTCCAAGGCTCTTTCCTCTTGAATCGGTCCGGCATAATCCGGGGTCGGCCAACCCCACTAGGTAATTTGTCATCCACTGGTTCTTTTCTTTTTGGGGTTCCCTCCTGAGCACTTCCTTTTTGTAGAGAAGGCTCCTTTGCCAGACCTTCTGTATCCTCCACCATCACAGTGGATTTTGCCCGAGGCGTCCACGGTCTGTTTTTCTTCATTATTCCTATAGGAGGCGCCCAAAAGCCTCCCAATACACCCTTTTCCGGCGTTCCAAGAGACAAGTCAAGAGGCTCTAAACACACAGAGTCCATAGTGAGTTTACTTTTGGTTGAGTCTCCTTTTATTTGGTTTTGTTGTCCATCATCGGAGAGTAGCCTCCCTGACAGTCCTCCTGTATTCAGTTTAGCTATTTTCTCCTGTAGCCTCTCGATCTCCAATTCCTGTTCAACGACTTTGAGCCTAAGCTCAAGCTCTTTATTCTGCTGGAATGATCGCTTTAGTTCGTCTTCCTTTCCCTGCATTTCCATTCGCAGGAAATGTACTTCTTCCTCATAGTCAGCAACATCATGACTTGAGGCCCTGGTCACCTCTTTTGTGTCCTTATCCATGGTTAAGGTCAAATTGTCCCTGAATGTACGACGGAGTATTGGTCCAGTGTTAAGTCGAGTGCATCAGTCCCACCGCTGCCACCATTTGTGGCGGATTTACCAAATGCCACGGACTGATTACTCCCCGGTGGTCACCCCAAACAGTGTGGTATCCCTTCAAAGTGACCCAAGACCGTTGGTGCAGGCCCGTTTGGCGGAAATGTACCGCCTGATACACAGGACAAACAACTGTACCCTCTTTCTTCTTTACAACTAGGGGACAACAGGACAGACAATTGACAGGACAACTGTACGAGTTATGCAATAATTAATTTCGATGTGTACTGGTTTATTAGGCAAGAATCAACTGCTTGAACCTCTTATAAATGATTAGTTCCCCTGTACCCGCATTATAAATAACCCCAAATTATGGTAGCCTCTCGCGCACAGCTAGCTTAACAAGCGCCTTGTATGTGTACCCTCACAGTTGCAAGCCAACTAGCCCCCTCCTCTATGGCTAAGCCCTCCTGGTTTGGATCTTCCTTGCTTAGTAGCCTCCAAGCTACTACGAGTGCCTCCCCTAGAGCCTCAAACAAGGATCACCCTTTCCCGAGTTGATGGACCAGAAACTAATCCCTAGTTCCTCCTTGGCATCCCACCGTGGTCCCACTCTAGTGTCAAGACTACCCTGCAGTGGCAAACGCTCAATATGAGGTAACGCACACTTACTGTAGCCTCCTGTGTACTCTGGGGCAATCACTATAACACGTCCGTCCCGGACAAGATCCAAACGGCAACTGTTCGCTCTGATCACACGCGCACACGGCAAGCACTGCGTACAGCACCAAATGCTGTACCGCCCTCCTTTGTTCACAAATGGTTAGCAACTGCACCCGCTTGCGCTCGCCTTGCACAAGCCATAGCTACATTTGCGCCACAATACGAATAGCGGGCTTGCTGACGATTGAGAGGCAGGTAAACATGTATCAGAGTGACATTCAAATTTTCGAATTTATTCTATAGAGTAGCTATACAGATCAGTGTTTATCAGCTTGTCCTGTAAATGTAGTGATGACACCTGTTTACTTGCCTTCAATCCTCAGTATAATTGCCCACTATTCCTATATACACTTCTGCATGGACCTGTAATAGTTTACATTCCTACTATTATATAGTGTTTGTCAGTTAGTCCTGAAAATGTAGGGATGAATCCTGTTTACTTGCCTTTAATCCTTGGTAATTCCCAGTGGCCCTTTACACAGCTGCAAAACATACTCATTTGTAAATATAGGTAGTATGCCTACATGTCAGTGTTCAGGTTGTCCTATACTGTAGGTATTATGCCTATTTGTTTGTTAGCTTGTCCTGTAAATGTAGGGCCGATACCTCTTTACCTGTTGGTCCTGAAAATGTAGGCATGATGCATGTTAACTTGCTTCAATTCTTGGTAATTCCCACTGGCCCTTTTACACTTCGGTACAATATATGGTCCTGTAAATATAGGTAGCATGCTGACATATCAGCATTTGTCAGCTTGTCCTGTAAATGTAGGGAGGATACCTCTTTACTTGCCTGATCAATTCTTGGCAGTTCCCAGTGGCCCTTTACACTTCTGTACAACATATGGTCCTGTAAATATAGGTAACATACCTACCCATGTCACTGTTTGTCAGCACGTCCTGTAAATGTAGGGATGATAACTGCTTATCAATCCTCGGAATAAACTCACTGTCCTGTATACACTTCTGTGCAATACAGGGTTCTGTAGTCATCATTCCTACTATAGTGTTTGTCTATAGTGTTTACTTGTCTTCGATCCTTGGTATAATTCCCACTAGTTGTATATATACACTTTCAGTACATGGTCCTGTAAATAAAGGTAGCATTCCTACTATATTGTACGGAAGTGTATAGGGGGCAGTGGGAAGTAAATAGGCATTATGCCTACATTTTCAGGACCAACAGGTAAAGAGGTATCGGCCCTACATTTACAGGACAAGCTAACAAACAAATAGGCATAATTAATACCTACAGCACAGGACAACCTGAACACTTTACAATAGTTTAAAGGACCAGTGGGAATTACCAAGGATTGAAGGCAAGTAAACGGGATTCATCCCTACATTTTCAAGACCAACTGACAAACACTATAGTAGGGATGCTAAGTAAATTTACATGACCATACAGAAGTGTATATACAAATAGTGGGCATACTGGGGATTGAAGCAAACAAGCATTATCCCTACATTTACAACACAAGCTGGCAAATGCTGACCTGTTCTAGGCATGCTACCTACATTTACAGGACCTTATGTTGTACAGAAATGTAAAGGGCCAGTGGGAACTACTAAGGATAGAAGGCAAGGAAACAGGTATCATCCCTACATTCAACAGGACAAGCTGACAAACACTGACATGTAGGCTTGCTACCTATATTTACAGGACCATATGTTGTTCAGGAGTGTAAAAGGGCCAGTGGAAATTACCAAGGATTGAAGGCAAGTAAACAGGTATCATCCCTACATTTACAGGACAAGCTGATGACAAACACTGACCTAAAGGCATACTACCTACATTTATAGGATTGTACAGAAATGTAAAGGGACAGTGGGAACTACTAAGGGTTGAAGGCAAGGAAACAAGCACCATCCATAAATTTTCAGGACCAGCTGACAAACACTATAGTAGGGATGCTAAGTAAATTTACATGACCATACAGAAGTGTATATACAAATAGTGGGCATTTCATACTGAGGATTGAAGTAAACAGGTATTATCCCTACATTTACAACACAAGCTGACAAACAATATTAGGAATGCTACCTACAGAATATTCCACAGAAGTGTATATAGGACAGTCAGCATTATACCGAGGATTTAAGGCAAGTAAACAGGTGCGCCATCCCTGCATTTACATGACAAGCTGACAAACGCTGACATGAAGGCATGCAACATATATTTACATGAACATAATGATGTTTAAAGAAGTTTAAAGCACCACTGGGAATTACTAGAGATTGATCAGGCAAGTAAACGGGTATCATCCCTGCATTTTCTGGACAAGGTCACAAACACTGACACGTAGGCATGCTACCTATATTTACATGAACATATGTTGTACAGAAGGTTTAAGTGCCACTGGGAATTACCAAGGATTGATCACGCAAAAACCATCCCTACATTTACAGGAAAAGCTGACAAACATTGGCATGTAGCCATGCTACCTACACTCACTGGCCATAAGTATTGCAACACACACCAAATTCAATTTGGAGAACTGTGTTACAATAATTTATTATTTACACTACTTAAGACTTCTTGAAAGTGCCTGTGTTTTGAAGTCAATGTTCTTTTTTACTGTTCTTGCTCGGAAATTATGTAATACACGATCGATGAAATCAGATTAAATGATCATCTCACCTGTTACTATAAAGTGCTCAGTTTTGAGCATGTTGCAATACTTTTGGCCAGTGAGTGTATATTAACTGGACCATATCTTACAGAAGTGTAAAGGGTCAGTGAAAACTACCAAGGATTGAAGGCAAGTAAACAGGTATCATCCCTACATTTACAGGAAAATCTGACAAACACATAGGCATAATTAATACCTACAGTACAGGACAACCTGAACACTGACATGTAGGCATGCTACCTATATTTACAAAGAAGAATGTTTCACAGTAGTGTAAAGAACCAGTGTGAATTATCAAGTATTGAAGGCAAGTAAACAGGATTCATCCCTACATTTTCAGGACCAGCTGACAAACACTATAGTAGGAATGCTACCTGCAGAAAAAAGTGTACAGAGGACAGTGAGCATTATACCGAGGATACACCTCTGTATAACATGTGGCTGTGTACATAGGTAGCATGCCCACATGTCAGTTTGTCCTGTAAATGTGAGGATGACACCTGTATCATAGTGGCATTCAAATTTTCGAATTTATTATATGGAGTAGCCATACAGGTCAGCTGTCAGCTTGTCCTGTAAATATAGGGACGACACCCGTTTACTTGCCTTCAATCATCAGTATATAATGGCCACTATTCCTATAATACACTTCTGTATGGTCCTGTAAATAGTTAGCAATTCTACTGGAGTGTTTGTCAGCTGGTCCTGAAAATGTAGAGATGATACCTGTTTACTTGCCTTCAATTCTTGGCAGTTCCCACTGGCCATTTAATACACTTAGTGATGACACCTGTTTACTTGCCTTCAATCATCAGTATAATGACCACCATTCCTATAATACATTTTTTGCATGTTCCTGTATATATAGTTAACATTCCTACTGGAGTGTTTGTCAGCTTGTCCTGTAAATGTAGTGATGACACCTGTTTATTGCCTTCAGTCATCTGTATAATGTCCACTATTCCTATAAACACTTCTGTATGGTCTTGTAACTATAGTTAGTATTCCTACTGGAGTGTTTGCCAGCTGGTCCTGAAAATGTAGGGATGATACCTGTTTACTTGCCTAATCAATCCTTGGCAGTTCCCACTGGCTCTTTAATACACTTGTGTACAACATATCGTCGTGTCAGTGCAAAAACGTCGTATGTTCACAATGCAATAAGGTCGTATGTACAGCGCGTCGTCAATCTGCATCAATTTACATACATTAAAAATTTTTTGTGCAACAACGTTGTATCTCAGCCATTGCTTTTGTACATTCATCCGGGAACTTGTTACATACGACCTTTTTGCACTGACACAAAATGGTTTTGTGCAAAAACGTCGTAACTCGGAGATACGACGTTTTTGCACTGACACGACGATATGGTCCTGTAAATATAGGTAGCATACCTACATGTCAGTGTTTTAAACACTCCCTAAGAGAAGAAGTATGAGGGATGTCCAAGTTCATATATTCTGAGCAGGTTGGAGAAAAATATGATCAGATGGAACATCCACAACAGATAGAGGCATGTAAAGAGTTCCAGAAATTGGCATACGAAGCTAAAAAGGACCTCTGATGCTGTGAGGTACGAGATTTTAGAAAACAACTGTATCTTTATGGGATGCAGACGGCTGTGTGGTAGAACGGTATGCTTTAAGCTGAGGTAGTTTAAGACTGTCCAGTGGATACGGCAACAGAGAAAATTGCATTTTGCATTAGACAGCCCAGTAATTTGTCTACGATGCCTCAGAGATTGAATACCAAGTGCGTTGAATACCAAGATTCAGTGGAAGAGATGAGATGGCTTAATTTTAAGGCTAGCTAAAAATCCTTAGGTTTATTGTGGATTCAAATGGTCCTGTAAATATAGTTATCATGCCTACATGTCAGTGTTTGTCAGCTTCTCCTGTAAATGTTGGGAGAATACACTGACATATAGACATGCCACCTATATTTACAGGACCACATGCTGTACACAAGTGTAGGCCTAAAGGTTAAGTAGACAAGTAAACAGGCATCATCTCTACATCTACAGGAAAAGCTGGCAAACACTGACCTGCAGGCATGCTACCTATATTTACAGGACCATCTTTTGTGCAGAACTGTTGTACAGAACTGTGGGCCAGTTGGAACTGCCAAGGATTGATGGCAAGGAAACAAGCATTATCCCTACATTTTCAGGACCACCCGACATACAGTGTATTAGGAATGCTACCTACAGAAACATGCATTGCACACAGAAGTGTATATAGGACAGTGAGCATTATATCGAGGATTAAAGGCAAGTAAACAGGTGTCATCCCGACATTTACAGGACAAGCTGACAAACACTGACATGTAGGCATGCTACCTATATTTACACAGCCACATGTTATATAGAAGTGTAAAGGGCCCATGGGAATTACCAAGGATTGATCAGGCAAGTAGGTATCAGAATTTATTCTATGGAGTAGCTATATAGGTCAGTGTTTATCAGCTGGTCCTAAAAATGTAGGGATGACACCTGTTTACTTCAATCATCAGTATATTGCCTACTATTACTATAATACACTTCTGTAAGGTCCTGTAAATATAGTTAGCATTCCTACTGGAGTGTTTATCAGCTGGTCCTGAAAATGTAGGGATGATACTTGTTTACTTGCCTTCAATCCTTGGTAATTCCCACTGGCCCTTTCACACTTCTGTATAACATATATGGTCCTGTAAATATAGGTAACATGCCTACATGTCAGTGTTTGTCAGCTCGTCTTGTAAATGTTGGGATGATACATTGACATGTAGGCATGCTACCTATATTTTCAGGACCACATGTTGTACACAAGTGTAAAGGTTAAGTGGGAACTGCCAAGCATTGATCAGACAAGTAAACAGGCATCATCTCTACATCTACAGGAAAAGCTGGCAAACACTGACCTGTAGGCATGTTACCTATATTTACAGGACCATCTGTTGTGCAGAACTGTTGTACAGAACTGTGGGCCAGTTGGAACTGCCAAGGATTGATCAGGCAGGTAAACAGGACTGATATCATCCCTATGTTTACTGGACAAGCTGGCAAACAGTGTAGAAATGCTACATATATTACAGGACGTTAAGAGCCAATGCGAACTACCAAGGATTGATGGCAAGCAAGCATTATCCCTACATTTTCAGGACCACCCGAAAAACAGTGTATTAGGAATGCTACCTACAGAAACATGCATTGCACACAGAAGTGTATATAGGACAGTGAGCATTATATCGAGGATTAAAGGCAAGTAAACAGGTGTCATCCCGACATTTACAGGACAAGCTGACAAACACTGACATGTAGGCATGCTACCTATATTTACATAGCCACATGTTATATAGAAGTGTAAAGGGCCCGTGGGAATTACCAAGGATTGATTAGGCAAGTAGGTATCAGAGTTTATTCTATGGAGTAGCTATATAGGTCAGTGTTTATCACCTGGTCCTGAAAATGTAGGGATGACACCTGTTTACTTGCCTTCAATCATCAGTATAATGACCACTATTCTTATAATACATTTTTTGTATGGTCCTGTATATATAGTTAGTATTCCTACTGGAGTTTTTGTCAGCTTGTCCTGTAAATGTAGGGATGACACCTGTTTACTTGCCTTCAATCATCAGTATAATGACCACTATTCCTATAATACATTTGTTGTATGTTCTTGTATATATATAGTTAACATTCCTACTGGAGTGTTTATTAGCTTGTCCTGTAAATGTAGGGATGACACCCGTTTGCTTGCCTTCAGTCATTTGTATAATGTCCACTATTCCTATATACACTTTTGTATGGTCCTGTAAATATAGTTAGTATTCCTACTGGAGTGTTTGCCAGCTGGTCCTGAAAATGTAGGGATGATACCTATTTACTTGCCTGATCAATCCTTGGCAGTTCCCACTGACTCTTTAATACACTTCTGTATAACATAAATTATGGTCCTGTAAATATAGGTAGCATACACATGACAGTGTTTTAAACACTTCCTAAAAGAAGAAGCATGAGGGATGCCCAAGTTCAAATATTCTGAGCAGGTTGGAGAAAAATATGATCAGATGGAACACCACAACAGAGGCATGTAAAGAGTTCCAGAGATTGGCATAAGAAGCGAAAAAGGACCTCTGATGCTGTGAGGTACGAGATTTTAGAAAACAACTGTATGTTTATGGGATGCAGACGGCTGTGTGGTAGAACGGTATGCTTTAAGCTGAGGTAGTTTAAGACTGTCCAGTGGATACGGCAACAGAGAAAATTGCATTTTGCATTAGACTGTGAGCCCAGTAACTTGTCTACGATGCCTCAGAGATTGAATACCAAGTGCGTTGAATACCAAGATTCAGTGGAAGAGATGAGATGGCTTAATTTTAAGGCTAGCTAAAAAAAATCCTTAGGTTTATTGTGGTTTCAAATGGTCCTGTAAATATAGGTATCATGCCTACATGTCAGTGTTTGTCAGCTTCTCCTGTAAATGTTAGGAGAATACACTGACATATAGACATGCCACCTATATTTAAAGGACCACATGTTGTACACAAGTGTAAAGGTTAAGTGGGAACTGCCAAGCATTGATCAGACAAGTAAACAGGCATCATCTCTACATCTACAGGAAAAGCTGGCAAACACTGACCTGCAGGCATGCTACCTATATTTACAGGACCATCTGTTGTGCAGAACTGTTGTGCAGAACTGTTGTACAGAACTGTGGGCCAGTTGGAACTGCGAAGGATTGATGGTAAGGAAACAAGCGTTATCCCTACATTTTCAGGACCATCCGACAAAAAGCTGGTCCTGAAAATGTAGGGATGATACTTCTTTACTTGCCTTCAATCCTTGGCAATTCCCACTGGCCCTTTCACACTTCTGTATAACATATATGGTCCTGTAAATATAGGTAACATGCCTACATGTCAGTGTTTGTCAGCTCGTCTTGTAAATGTTGGGTTGATACATTGACATGTAGGCATGCTACCTATATTTTCAGGACCACATGTTGTACACAAGTGTAAAGGTTAAGTGGGAACTGCCAAGCATTGATCAGACAAGTAAACAGGCATCATCTCTACATCTACAGGAAAAGCTGGCAAACACTGACCTGTAGGCATGTTACCTATATTTACAGGACCATCTGTTGTGCAGAACTGTTGTACAGAACTGTGGGCCAGTTGGAACTGCCAAGGATTGATGGCAAGGAAACAAGCATTATCCCTACATTTTCAGGACCACCCGACAAACAGTATATTAGGAATACTACCTACAGAAACATGCATTGCACACAGAAGTGTATATAGGACAATGAGCATTATATCGAGGATTAAAGGCAAGTAAACAGGTGTCATCCCGACATTTACAGGACAAGCTGACAAACACTGACATGTAGGCATGCTACCTATATTTACATAGCCACATGTTATATAGAAGTGTAAAGGGCCCGTGGGAATTACCAAGGATTGATCGGGCAAGTAGGTATCAGAGTTTATTCTATGGAGTAGCTATATAGGTCAGTGTTTATCAGCTGGTCCTGAAAATATAGGGATGACACCTGTTTACTTGCCTTCATTCATTAGAAAAATGACCACTATTCCTATAATACATGTTTGTATGTTCTTCTATATATAGTTAACATTCCTACTGGAGTGTTTATCAGCTGGTCCTGAAAATATAGCGATGACACCCGTTTACTTGACTTCAATCATCAGTATAATGCCTACTATTCCTATAATACACTTCTGTAAGGTCCTGTAAATATAGTTAGCATTCCTACTGGAGTGTTTGTCAGCTGGTCCTAAAAATGTAAGGATGATACCTGTTTACTTGCCTTCAATCCTTGGCAATTCCCACTGGCCCTTTAACACTTCTGTATAACATATATGGTCCTCTAAATATAGGTAGCATGCCTACAGGTCAATGCTTTTGTCAGCTTGTCCTGTAAATGTAGTGATGACACATGTTTAATTGTCTTCAATTCTCAGTATAATTGCCCACTATTCCTATATACACTTCTGCATGGTCTTGTAATAGTTAGCATTCTTACTATTCGCACCGTGTATGCGCCATTGAGAGCACATGTTGTTAGATGACTGTGGACAAAAGGGCAGCGATAGTGCATTGCATTTGACATATTTTGCAGTTGATGTGCGTACGCGCGGAATACCTCCAGCGATCATTGGCTGGCAGAAGTACACACGCGTGTAATACTATAACATACGCACAAAAAGTGCACGCACAACGCTCACTTTAAATCAAAGTGGCTATTATCAAGAACACTGGATGCAAATTCACCGCTAATGTGAACATAGTGAATAGCGTTTGTCAGTTAGTCCTGAAAATGTAGGGATGAATCCTGTTTACTTGCCTTTAATCCTTGGTAATTCCCACTGGTCCTTTACACAGCTGCAAAACATACTCCTTTGTAAACATAGGTAACATAATAATAATAATAATAATAAACATAAACATAAACATAAACATAAACATAAACATAAACATAAACATAAACATAAACATAAACATAAACATAAACATAAACATAAACATAAACATAAACATAAACATAAACATAAACATAAACATAAACATAAACATAAACATAAACATAAACATAAACATAAACATAAACATAAACATAATAATAATAATAATAATAATAATAATAATAATAATAATAATAATAATAATAATAATAATAATAATAATAATAATAATAATAATAATAATAATAATAATAATAATAATAATAATAATAATAATAATAATAATAATAATAATAATAATAATAATAATAATAATAATAATAATAATAATAATAATAATAATAATAATAATAATAATAATAATAATAATAATAATAATAATAATAATAATAATAATAATAATAATAATAATAATAATAATAATAATAATAATAATAATAATAATAATAATAATAATAATAATAATAATAATAATAATAATAATAATAATAATAATAATAATAATAATAATAATAATAATAATGTATAGATTTATATAGCGCACGTATCCACCAACTAAGTGGCGCTCAATGCGCATTATATTATTATCCCTGCTCATAAGGCTCATAAATCATTCCTGAAACCATCTCAGCTCCCTGGGGAGTATACAGCTCAATTGCTGCCATTTCTAGCGCATATAGAGCAAACCATCTCTGCCTTCACAGGTACCCATTTAACCCCTGGGTGGAGAGAAGCAATTATGGTTAAGTGTCTTGCTCAAGGACACAGGTGTCACGGCCGGGGCTCGAACCCACACTCTGCTGCTGGCAACACCAGAACTTGAGTTCAGTGCGCTAGACCGCACGACAATCCACTTTACGTGCATTATACAACACACGGGACCTACGGCTTTACGTCCCATCCGAAGGACGAAGCAATTATGGTTAAGTACCTTGCTCAAGGACACAAGTGTCACGACCGGGGCTCGAACCCACACCCTGCTGCTGGCAACACCAGAACTTGAGTTCAGATTGTCCTGTTAATTTGTTTGTTAGCTTGTCCTGTAAATGTAGGGCCGATACCTCTTTACATTGTTGGTCCTGAAAATGTAGCCATGATGCATGTTAACTTGCTTCAATTCTTGGCAATTCCTACTGGCCCTTTTACACTTCTGTACAACATATTGTCCTGTAAATATAGGTAGCATGCCTACATGTAACTGTTTGCCAGCTTGTCCTGTAAACGCAGGGATGATACCTATTTACTTGCCTGATCAATCTTTGGCAATTCCCCTGGCCCCTTACACTTCTGTACAATATATGGTCCTGTAAATATAGGTATCATATAGGTATAGTGTTTGTCAGCTGTTCCTGATAATGTTGGGATAATGCATGGATATGTTTACTTGCTTCAATCCTTGGTAGTTCCCACTGACCATTTACACTTCTGTACAAGATATGGTCATGTAGGCAGCATGCCTACATATCAGTGTTGACAGCTTGTCCTGTAAATGTAGGATGATTCCTCAATTTAATTGCCTGATCAATCCTTTGTAATTCCCACTTGCCCTTTACATTTCTGTACACCATATGTTCCTGTAAATATGTAGGTAGCATGCCTACATGTCAGCTTGTCCTGTAAATGTAGGGATGATGCCTGTGTACTTGCCTTCAATCCTCGGCATCATTACCCACTATTCCTATATACACTTCTATGCATTACATGGTCCTGTAACACAGTTAGCAATCCTACTTTAGTGTTTGACAGCTTGTCCTGTAAATGGTGGTTATTTGCCTTCAATCATTGGTTATGCCCAATGAATGGCACTATATATTTCTATAAACATTTGTAAATACTAAGCCCAGTACAGGCACACTCATATTTTTGAAACATTTTTTTGTTTTGGCACATTGTCATTAGTTTAAAATGTTTTGCAATAGTCCTATGTAATTATAATTTTATTTTATCATCTTTTTTTAAAACATTCAAACAGGAGCAGGTACACCAATGGTTATGCAAAAACACCATTGTTGTTTGGGGAGATCTGCAGAAAGTGACTCCATCAGAAAAAATTACAAGGATGAAAACAAGACCAAAATTCTGCTGTCAGAACATATCAAATAACAAACTTCAATAATAAACTTTATGTCATAAACTTCATCAAAATACAGGTTCATGCAGGTCCATGCTACTGGAGAGTTCATAATAATGTCTCTTTCACAGGCAATGAATATTGTGTACATAATTTTCAAGTTATTCTATGAAAATTGTGTAGGGGAAATGGGGCATCTCCCACTTTTATCTATAAGCTTATTATCATTTCAAATAGCTTAGAAAAATGACCACTAATTTTGATGGGATTTTCTACACTTATACAAAGTAACCTACATAATGATCTGGTTTTGAGATATTTTTCTGGAAATTTTTACACTTGTTTTAAAACCTTTGCAGATGCATAATGAGTTTCCCTTCATCATGCGATCAACATTACATGTTAAATGTATTTATTTTTTTACATCTATAAGTGCAACTAAAACTTTCTTTCTAAAATAAATGATATTCAAAGTGGGAGGGGTGCATTAGTCGATTTCAATTAAGTTTTGAGTGTTTGCTAGCAAGATGGCCTTTTAAGTCACAAGCAATATACATTATATGGCATTATAATGTCTATGGGTTTAGCAGATTTTCCAAATTTGTTCCTGGTTTTAAATTCAAAATTTTTGAAATTTCTTTCATTGAAATATGAGCTGAAAAACGTCAACATTTCGTTATTAATAAAAAAGTTACTAAATAACATTTTTATTATTTTCCCTGAAATTATAGGTTTATAGATATAATTTTTCAAATATAATTTTCATAACTATTGTTTAACAGCATTTTCATAAAATATTTTTGTTTTCCTTTTACTAAACTGTTTCTCATGAATTTTGTATTTTATTTAGAACTGGACCTTGCCTTGTGAAGCTTTGGCCATAGAGCTGCTATAAGGACAGGAAAGTCCTGCTTATAGTATCAACAAATTTGCTGTACTTTCTATTGAGCAGCATGAATTTGGCATTGCCTAAACAAAACTGATTGAGTCCCATGAGAAATTACAAAAAGAAACCAAACTAAGGCTAAATTCTAATTTCCAAGAATAGATAGACACTTTAATTCAAATTTTAGCACTTTGTAACTTTCAAACAATTAAAACAAATTTTCCCAAATCAGAGTATCAAAAGACATGGCATACAAAAAGTACTGTCAAATTATTTCACAGTAGTTCTCATTATTTCCCACGGTGAAAATTGAAAAAAATGTTGAAGCTGATCTGATACTGTAAATTTTCATGTACACAGGGAGCAAGTTTGATCTCATTCAGAATAATTACAATGGCCAAATACAATTTTTATGAAGTTTGGAGGACCATAATAATAACCAAACTGTTTTAACTACCATATTACAAAAGAGATCATTTTCTAAAAACTGTCGCAACTATCTAAAACATCCACAGGTTACTTTTATGGCACATTCATTGAAATCTACATGTAGAAGGGTAATATCAAAATGCCTTATAAAAAATGAATTGTGTAGGCCAAATGGGCACTGGCATTGTTTTCCAGCTAGTTTGATTCACACATAAATGTTATGAACTGCATCGTTCTCTCTCTGCTCAAGGATGGGATATGACATGGATAGTGATGTCTGTTCACCTTGCTCAATTAACTCTTGATGAAGAAGGCGGATTTGTATCAAAAGTGTCCAACATGTCCACAAAGCATAGGCTGTGACCATGATATAACCAATCAGCATTGAGATTAGTAGCGTCCACAAAATTACATATTCTTCGTTCATGTCTGCCATTCAATTGGTGCAGTGCTTCCTTACAATCACAATACACCTACAGTGCAACATAAAAACAATTTTTAAAACTAATACAAATATGACAAATGCTGCAGGATACATGTCAAACATCACAATGCCAAATCACATAGCATTTTCCAAACAATGGTGCTCAGTGATGCATGACCAGAGGAATGCAATCAAGATACCACTGGAAAGCATTTTGCTCCTACTTTATGGTAAAACATGATTAATAGCCATAAAAAGCATATCTTTGTCAAAATTAACCCTTATTGTCAGAATTACCTTTTTTCTGGGACACCCTGTATATATACATATATATATATTTTTTTTTTACAGTGCAGTGTGTTGGTGAAATTAATTCACTGATCCACAATGCCATGGACAATCAACTTTGCCAGAACACACATTGTGCGGAAGAGGTTTTTGCAGCTTGTGTTTCATGCCAAGTTCTTCTCTGCTTCAAACATTTTGTTGAAGATGACCCATGCCCACAACATAATGATTATGCAGTGAGTAATAGTATTGTAGCGAACGGCCTATGGGTACTTTTCTCCTATTCGTTGCAACCGTCAACAAAAGGAAACATGAGACTGGATTTACAGAAGGAAACCTGCTTTATTTACAACTTCGGTCCTTACTGTCTGAAACTTTCAACATAACTGTTCAAAAAAACAAATAAATCGCTTGGGTCGCAGCCAGCATTTTTCCCGCTGGCGCGAAGTGAACAAAGAACAGTCTATATATAGTCCCTGGTCGTTTCCGGTCCAATCTCCGGAGCAAATAGTTCTCACACCGGCGGTTGCAACCGGCGGTTTCCAAAGTGTCCATTACGTCACCCCCTCCTTAGATTGAGCCTATTCTCCTGGATAGGCACTCAAAGCGAAAACAGAAAAACAACACATTTTTTTTTAGTTGTCCTCAGTGGGAAGACCCCCTCTGTTCCATGTTCGCCACAACACGTCACCGGGTTCCCTCACACCAGTAGACTCCGTCTGCCGAACGGTGCGAACTCCAGTGGTGGTATCCTCCACCGTCTCAGTCATGGCCGTAACAAACTCTTCCCGCATGAGGACAGCATCTGTTTGTGCACCATTCTCCGCGCTGTTGACTTTCAAGAACTCCGTCGGGGTAGGGCACTCCACGAGCCCCGCAGTTTGGATGGTCCTGGCTGAGTACCACCGCTCGTTCATATAAATTCTCGCAGCCGAACCCCCTTCACCCTGTGATACAATCCTCCTGACGCTACTCACGTCAGCAGCGGAAGCGGTGGTCGCCTCCGCGGTACAAGTGGTCGGGGTAGCCGTCGGATGACACGTGTTCTCCGCATGGGACAATTGTTCATGTCGTGTAAGATAGTCCGACCGTTTGTACTGACGATCACACAATTTACATCGGTAAATCTTTCCTTCATGGGTTGCCTTCTCATGTCGTCTCCTCGTATAGGACGACCCATACTTGCGGCCACAGACCCTGTGGCAGCTTTCAAGTTGTCATCCATGTTGGGAGAGTTGCAATAACGTGCGTGTTCGTTCAAATGGCGAAAATCTGAGGTAGTGTTACATGCAAGCCCGCCCTCTGCCGGCCATCTATCATGCGGTCCGTTCTCACTAGAAGCAAAAACTTGTTGCAAATACCGCTGTGGCTTTCTCACAGCCCTGCCACGACGTGTGCACGGTATACCGACGGATGGGTCTCCTGCATTCGCGGACAAGGTGCGGTCGATACCGACGGTAGTGCTGCTTGTCCCAGCTAGATGGTTGCCTACTGCCGCGTCGGGATCTCCTACACCAGCAGTGGGACCATCCATACCTGTGGTTTGGATGGGCCCCGGTTGAGTTGGACTATCTGTACCGACGGTGAGGTTGCCCATACCGGCGGTAGGACTGCCTATACCGGGGGTGGGGCTGCCTATACCAGAGGTGGGGCTGCCCATACCAGCGGTTGGGCTGCCCAAACCGGCGGTGGGGCTACCTACACCAGAGGTAGGGCTGCCCATACCGGCAGTTGGGCTGCCCAAACCGGCGGTGGGGCTACCTATACCAGATGTAGGGCTGCCAATAACGATGTTGGGGCTCTGTGTTGTGCTGGTTGCGTCTTTCTGTGTATTTACAGTTGCCTGCTGAAGCCCACGAAACCCACAATCTTCGCTGGATCTTCCATAACAAAGTTTCTGTCTGTCGGCATGTATAACTTGGGGAGTAGATCGGGGGGTCTTCTGAATTTTGTACAAAACATCCGACAGTTTTTCGACCACCACGAAAGGTCCACACCAGCTCCTGGTTAGTTTGGGGCATTTCCCTTTCTTTCTTATATTGTACTGGAGCCAAACCACTGATCCCTTGTCGTACAGCCGTCTCTCAACGTTTCTGTCATAGTGCCTTTTCTGTGCCCTCATCATCGTGCTGGTGTTTTCCCTGGCAATCTCATGAGCAGTCGCTAGTTTATCTTGAAGATTCTGTGCGTATGCAGTGGTGGCTGTAGGCACATTTACCGGGATCGGCTCGACGAGCAGATCCACTGGCATGCGAACTTCCCGGCCCAACATCATGGCGTTTGGTGTCTCCTTTGTGGTTTCGTGTTCCGACGATCTATATGCCATTGCCAACAGGGCCAAATGTTCATCCCAATCGGTTTGAGACTTGTCCACCCATACCCGTAGCATGGCTTCAATGGTTCTGTTGAAACGTTCAATCATCCCGTCGGATCTAGGGTGGTAGGGCGAAGTCCGTGTTTTCTTTATTCCAAGTAGGTAACACATCTCCCCAAAGACGGCTGATTCGAATTCCCTCCCTTGATCGGAATGAAGTTCAAAGGGGACGCCAAATCTTGCCACGAATTCTTCTACGAGTTTAGTGGCCACAGTAGAGGCTTTATGATCAGGAATCGCATAGCACTCTGTCCACCGGGTGAAGTAATCACCAACCACCATCACAAATTTGTTTCCACGGTTCGTGACCGGAAGAGGCCGCATTATATCAACAGTGATCCTTTCCATTGCTGCTCCAACCTGGTAATGAACCATCTTTGCCCTCTTGGCTCTCGCTGGGGGCTTGCATCTCTGGCACTCCTGGCAGTTCTGCACCCACCGGCGTGCCGACGTGCGCATTGATGGCCAGTAAAAGTTGCTTCGGCACAACTTTGAGAACGTTTTGGCTACACCCAGATGGCCGGCAGTTTTCTGATCATGGAAGTGTTTCATAACAGTTGACCGTAGGTCACGAGGCGTTAACACTCTCAGTCGGGCCTGATCAGTCGGTCTAGTCGGTTCCCAGCGGATATACAAGATCCCATGTTCAATCACCAACTGTCCATAACGGGCCCACCAGAATTTCACCTCCGAACTTTTACTTGACACTTCTTCCCACAGTGATCTTTGCTGTTGTTCTGCCCATTTTAACACCTCTCTTAAATCGTTGTCCTCCCGTTGGCAGCGTGCAATATTGTCACAGTTCAGATCACGTTCCAGGTTGGGAGTCGATTCCCGTACCGGACGCACAAGCAACTGTAATGCAGGCACTTCAACCGGCAATGCAGCATGTACCGGCGGCGTGGCTTCCTGAACCGGCGGTGAAGCTGGCTGTACCGGCGGTGAGTCTGTCTGTACCGGCGATGAGGCTGCCTGTACCGTCGGCATGCCACCACGAAGGCGTTCAATTTCGAGTTCGGTACCCTTAGGTATCTCTTCTCCATCTCCGTGTTCACAGCTCGAAAAACACTTCCTTGACAAGGCATCGGCATTGCCATGTAGGTTTCCAGGACGATGTTCGATTGCGAAAGTGTAAATGCTGAGTTTTTGTAGCCACCTGGCCAACTGTCCCTGAGGGTCCTTCACGCCATATAGCCATTTCAATGGTCTATGATCGGTCCTGACACGGAAATGTGCCTCATACAGATAGTGATGATATTTCTTAATGAAGAACACCACGGCCAACAGCTCGCGTCTTGTGACACAATAGTTTCTTTCTTGCCTTGTCAGTGACCTGCTGCCATATGATATCACTCGCTCCTTGCCTTCCTGCATCTGTGACAACACGGCACCGACTGCGAATCCACTGGCGTCCGTGTCAAGGACAAATTGCTCAGATGGGTCTGGGTATGCCAATATTGGGGCGGAAGTCAAACAGTACTTCAACCGCTCAAATGCCTCCTGACACTCCTCTGTCCATTTAAACTGTCGTCCCTTCTCGGTTAGACGGCGTAGTGGCCTTGCAATTGCGGCAAATCCCTTGACAAACCGTCGGTAGTAGGACACCAGTCCTAGGAAGCTTCGGACATCCGTGACGGTCATCGGCTGAGCCCATTCCTGTACTGCACGGACCTTCTCTGGGTCGGTTGTGACTCCCACTGGCGAAACTACATGGCCCAAAAACTCCACCTCCCGTTGAAAGAACTTGCATTTCTTGGCCTTTAGCTTGAGGTTAGCTTCACGTAGTCTCTGCAGCACTAGACACAGTCTTTGCATGTGCTCCTCAAAGGTCTTTCCAAAGACGATAACGTCGTCGAGATACAATACTGCTACCTGCCACTAACCCAGCCAGCACTCGCTCCATTAGACGTTCGAAGGTCGACGGCGCATTGCAAAGGCCAAACGGCATGGTCACGAATTGGTACAGTCCACCTCTTCCCGTGCAAAATGCCGTTTTGGGCCGGTCCTCAGCAGCGACCTTGACCTGCCAGTAGCCGGAGGCCAGGTCAAGGGTGGAAAGAACTGTGATCCTGCCAGAGAGTCCAGGTTATCCTCTATGTGGGAAGAGGATGTGCATCTTTCGTGGTAACCTCGTTGAGCTTCCGGTAGTCGATACACACCCTCACAGTTCCGTCTTTCTTTCTAACCAGCACGATCGGTGAACACCATGGACTATCAGAAGGTTCAATTACTCCCTGAGAAAGCATCTTATCCACCTCCATGTCGGCCACCTCTCGCTGACTCAAGGGCACCCTCCTTGGTCTTTGCCGAATGGGAGGCGCATTCCCAGTTGCAATATGGTGTTCCGTGAGATTAGTTCTACCAATATCCCCATCACCAGTTGAAAACACGTCACCAAAACTTCGCAGCAGTGCCGCCAGTCTCTCTTTCTCTGAGGTTGACAGGTGTTCGCAACTGGACTCGAACAACGATGCCAAATGTCCTGGGACCTCAGCCAGCAAATCGCTTGCCAAGTTATCATTCATCTGCCGACGGTCTGCCAAAACTGCACCACTGTCCACAGGCTCAAGGAATGCAGCGTCAGTGCCCTTCCTCAGCATCTTTGCTTCTGAAGACAAATTCAAGAGTCTCACAGGGACTTGGCGGTCCCGTGTGTCAACAAGGGCGCTTGCAATCAACACATCACAGTCCATGCCCAGGGCTCCTCTGTTCTGCAGCATTCCCCAGACTGGCACGATTCCGGAGCACTCTTCCACCACCTTACACTTAAGCATGACCTCCGATAATGGCGGAATCATAACATCTTCATCCAACCGAACACGACAGATCACTGGCTCTTCTGGGTATGACAACAGGGGAACCTTGTATCTACCAACCGTAAGGCAATCGTCTTGCCACACTAGTTGGCACTTGTGTTCTCGCAAAAAGTCTAATCCGAGTATAGTATCATCGCTAATATCAGCAACCCACATCATGTGATCTATTTCTCCACCACGAATTTTTAATCTCATTTTTGCTTGACCAACGACATGAAGTTCACTGTCATCTGCCTGACGAAACTTGCGAACTGCAGATGAGAGCACTGGTCTCAGCTGTGGCGTCACCTTTCAAACAGACGAGATGAAACGAAACTCTCCGTCGCACCAGTATCTATCAAGAAACATACATCCATATTCATCAGTCGTCCTCGGACATACAATCCTGTCCCCACTGAAGACGCTGACCGTATGCCTGTACCACGTTTCCCATATTCCACACTGGGTGAACTTTCGTGCAATTCCTGGGTAGTGTCTGGCAGCAGATAGGCTGCCTGTACTGGTAGCGAGGCTACCCATACCGGCGGTTGGACTGCCTGCACCGATGGTGAGGCTACACATACCGGCGGTTGGACTGCCTGCACCGACGGTGAGGCTACCCACACCGGCGGTTGGACTGCCTGCACCGGCGGTGAGGCTGTACATACCGACGGTTGGACTACCTGGGCCAGCGGTGAGGCTACCCATACCGGCGGTTGGACTGTCGCCACCGGCGGTGGTGTAGGTTTGACTTTGAGCCTCTCGTTATCACCAGCTGACCTTTGGCTCACAAGCCCAGCTGTTCCTTGTTTAACGCCGTTGGTTTGGCTGCTGGGGCTGGGCACTCCGCTCGAAAATGCTGCAGACTTCCACAATTCCAGCATCCTGGTTTCCAGTCTTTGGATGTCTTTTCAGATCTCAGTTGACGCTGTTGGGCGTCCATCAATTTATGTAGCATCTCAACGAGATCAGAGTTCGTAGTGGGGCACCCACTGTCCTTGGTAGCTTCAGGTATCAATACGCGTGATTGGCCCACTTTCTCTGCCTTGTACCATGCCTCCGCTTCTGCCACGATTTCCACCGCCTCATCCAAGGATGTGGGCTTCCCTTGAAACAAAGCTCGTTTCAGTTCGTAGTCGTCAAGTGCGTTTTTGAACTGTTCAATTGCAAAATCCTCCTGAAAGGTCAAGCCACAGTCTGGGTAAGCTCGGCGAACCAACTTCCTTATTGCCAATCCGAGCTCGGCCACAGTCTCTCCTATGCGTCTCTTCCGTGAAGTCAGCTCTGCACGATGGCGTGTACGTTGTCTTTCTGTCCCGAAACGACGATCTAGTGCTTTCACCAACTCCTTGAAGTTGGACTGTGACTCCTTGGGCAAAGAACAAGCCACTTCAAGCGCCTGCCCTTTTAGTGCCACCAGTAAGTAGTCAGCCATCTGTTGGTCGCTCCATTCATTAATTTGTCCCACTTTCTCAAAGTGGACAATATAATCCTCGATGCAGAAGGAACCATCAAACTCTCGAGCCTTCACCCGCGGGGTCAGCTTGGTGTTTGCCACACTCACAGGACGGCGGGCCACACGGACAACAGGGCTACCGCCTTCGGCGGTTTCCGCGTGTTCCTCCGTGGCCTCTGCGTCCACGGAGCGGGGCTCACAACCAGCGCTTACCACGGGGAGAAAGGACGGGGATTTATGGTACTCGCTGCACGACTCGCTGCACACCACCCTCCACTGTGCTCTTAAGTCGTCTTCAACCCGCCGACGCCTCGAATGTTTACCACTGGCACCCGGCACCCGGCACCGATCCTCTTGTCTCCTGGGACATATTCCTGGGAGGGGTCGGTGTCACCAAATCATCCCGTCGCCGTATGGTTTTGTTTCCTCTGCGTCGGGACACACTCGTTCTGTCCTCCAGCGACCGCTGCATCCGTTCAATGCTCATAGAGATGTCGCTGATTTCTTCCTCGAGACTCCTCGATGCTCTGTAACTTGCCATTTCCTTTTTTTTTAAATACCAGTCCAGAAGTCCGAGCGCTGCCACCATTTGTAGCGAACGGCCTATGGGTACCTTTCTCCTATTCGTTGCAACCGCCAACAAAAGGAAACATGAGACTGGATTTACAGAAGGAAACCTGCTTTATTTACAACTTCGGTCCTTACTGTCTGAAACTTTCAACATAACTGTTCAAAAAAACAAATAAATCGCTTGGGTCGCAGCCAGCATTTTTCCCGCTGGCGCGAAGTGAACAAAGAACAGTCTATACACTCTCAGAACGTTGGTTAAAAATGTTAACCAACTTGGATACAATTTTAACCAACCTCGTATTACCAGGTGAACAGCCCAACAGTTGGGCAAACTGCTAACCAACCAGGGTTGGTTAGCTTTTAACAAGTGGTTGGTCAAAAAGTTTAACCAATTACTGGTTAACTGCACTTTACCCAACCTAGTTGTGTCATAAAAGTTGGGTATTATTTGGCAAAGGGTTGGGCAAAGTTTAGCAATTAGTTGGTTATATACAAATGGTTGGGCAATTCATTTCCACTACATGTCATTTAAATCTTAACCATCTGTTGGTTGAATTGTTTTATTTTACCCAATAACTAGTAATCATTTAACCAACTAATGATTAATTCAGGGTCATACAAGTTGGGCATTATAATTGGGCAAGAGTTGGGCAAAGTTTAACCATTAGTTGGTTATATAACAATGGTTGGGCAAATCGTTTCCTCTAACCATTTTTTAAATCTTAACCACACGTTAGTTAAATTTTGTTTTAATACCCAATAAATAGTAAACATTTAACCAACTAATGGTTAATTCAGGATCTCAACATGATTGAATTGGAAATGGGTAAACACGTTTTTAATAAACACACTTAACTATTGTAATTCTAGCAACGTTATTTTATTTTTAACTCCGAAACAACCTGTAACCAACTCCAAACATAAAGCATTAAGCTCACAAATCTCACAGTTGATGATAGCCTGTATTTAAATGCTTTTGCTATTACAATACATGTATGCCAAAATCCCTTTTTTCCCCAGTTGCACATTTGGTGGCAGAGGTTAATTGAAAACCGAGAATCTGACTAAATAATTGTCTTTCCTCTCATTGCTTTTGCTGAGTAGCGTTTCAAAGTATTTTTTTCTAATTACGCAACACTGACAAATAGTTAAGAAATAAACTATTGCAATTACTGATAATAAAACCAGCCACAGATTCCTTACATGTGAATCCGAAAAACATTAATGTGGCAAATTGCACTTTGCATAAACAGATAGATCATATGGATCCCAATTAGGCAAATTAAAATTAGTCCTTTCAATTAAGTTACTTATGGACTTGTTCGACTGGTGGCACTCAAAACGTAGCAGTCAAAGGTCACATAATAATTATATAATAACTGCTGAAGTCAACAAGGGGCCCCAACTTGACCTAAGTGTCCAAAAGAACACAAGTAAATAAATAAATTAATAATACAATTACAATTTATTATCGCCATAGTCTTCGATAGTGTTATTTAGAATTACGTTAGATTTAATAGATATATTTTCACTATCATTACTATCACCCATTAGTTCAATCTATTAGGATTGGAATTATTAGCAGTACTACAATTATGATGCCGATGCAATTATCATAGTCTATTTTATTGTGCCTTCATTGGCATTACAGTAAAATAAAGGCCTCATTTCAGTGCTTTGTCAGCCGTTCCTATGAATGAACTTATGTAAGATACATATAAACCTGAGGTGATGATCACATCTACCTTTCGAACAGTAGGTCACAGGGTTAATACTTGTTTCTCAGGCCACATTGTACTACTAATCAAGTGACACAAATGAGGCCATAAAATATTCAAACATGTTATGTTTTGGATCATCAGTATTTAGCTATTTCTCAAAACACAAAAACTAACATTTTATTTAACTTTGCTTTTAAGCAAGCCAGAGAGTGGGTAGGCCTCAGTCCTGTGCGACTTGAATCAAGTTTTAATTTACATGTAGTAACAATGGCTGAGAAGTTGGGAACCTTTTTGTTCTCTCTCTCTTTTAATTTTGAACCTTAAAAAAATTTATAATTTAAAAGCAAGTGACTTGTGACTCAGACTCAGACTTGACCTTTGTGTCTTGGACTCGACATTCATGTCTTGGACTCGACCCAAATGACTTGGACTCGACATTGAGGACTCTGACTCTATGATTGAGAACTCGAGTACAGACTGGTAGGCCTATGCCTAAATTGTTTGTTCTCTAGCTTTCTGTTTTTTCTGATAATCAGAAGCAACTTGCACAACTTGAACATTCTACTTCAACATTGTAGAAATGCAACTAAATGAAAGCGGAAAATTCTTACAAATGCTGAAAACTGCAGGTCTGATGTTCTTTCCATTGAATCAATTAAGAGATTTAATGTAGCTCCTAAACTGCCTAATTGAGGCTGCAGTAGTTTCTGTGCCAGTTACCTGTGGAGGCAATTCATACACATCCTCCAAAAAATGCCACACAGCAAATGAGAGTGGCTGGTAACCCAAATCTAATACATACGTTAGCTTAAACGTGTAATCTACGGCCTTTGTTAATGTCTCCATTTCAGTAGCTGCTCTCTCCAGGATGACAAAGACTTGGCTTGGTCGAAGTCTGCTACCTCCAATCATTAGAATGAATGGTTGTGGTCTTGCACTTCTGTCAATGCTGTTTAGAAACAAATTGAGATTGGTCCCTTCCTGCATTTTGAAACAACACAGAAACAAGCATTGGGATGAGATATAGCCTAGACAAAGGTTTCAGACTTCAAACCTGACCAAATTTACTGCAATGTTTCCTACAAAAAACTACAATACAGCTCCACAGTACCGTCCTTATGAGGTTGATGAGGGACTGCTATTGTTGGCCATTGAGAACCAAAATTTGTTCCTGTAATTCTGTACATTATTACTGCTCAGCAAACTACATGTTAAAACATAAATGACTTGCCGCCCATAGCAACAAAACTGGTAAGGGTGCAGAAGTTGTTCCCTTTATGTTGAAACTGTCAGACCAAGTTATATTTGCTAGTGCTACAATAAAAATCTCCCATTTTGTCTGGTTTTATTATTTTTTCTTCTTCAAACTGTTGAGCACTACATAATTATGTGATCTCCACGATGATGTCAGATGGATGACATTTTAACTGCATAAGGAGATAGAATCTTCATTAAATTAAAAACAAGCAAAAGAAACGTGTTTCTGATGCAGCCCAGTTCTGTTAAAAAATACTTTTTGCAGACAGAAGTTGACCATATTTATGCTATTGGATGTCCATCCTGCAGCAAAAACACAGTTACCAACGCTCTTCTTTGATGTTTAAGTCGAACAGTGACCCCAGTTCCGACTTAAAATAAATATATGTCTGCAATCACTATTTAACTATAAGTAGTTTTAAATCAGAGACATTGGATGGATTGTCAGGTGACATACAGGACAAAATTGTTCACTTTGTGTCGAATTGCCCAATGTCATTATGTGTGTAATCAAATGTAATTATATAAGGTCACTACTGTACAACAAAAACAAACACAAATCAAACAACAAAACTTGAAATCTGAAACATACACAAACACACACTAACCGGCTGGAAATCCATGAATGCTGACAAGCTGTCTTGGATGTTGCATTTCCCTCTCATGCCTTTGGCTCGCCCCCGAAAAATGAAAGGAAGGACATTGAAGGCAAGGTTCCTCTCTTCCTCTGTAGATGTCAAAGTACATGTACATAACAATTACTTTGATTTTGGTGCGAATTGTTTGGGGAAAATATCTTAATCCTGAAAAAGGGCAGTATGCTGCCCAAAACATCGACTTAACCAACAGTTCATTTCAGAATCACACTTACTTCTTAAAAATACAAACAGCCACACGATATTACCTTGGATAAAATCTCCACTTGAAGAATAGTTATATTTTATTAGCTCTCTCCCCAACACACACTCAAAACAGTTACTGACTACTACCTAATTACCTTCTGAAAGTGATGAAATATCAATAGATGCAGCATTCATCAAATGTTTTTTCCACGAAGGATCCACTTGATCTGCATAGTGAAGCACAGAACTTGCCAATGCTGGCCACTTCGCAAAAAGTAGATCAGATTTAGAGGATATAGTGCATCTGAAATCCTGTTCAACCTGCAATCATTAGACATAAAATTTACTTAAATTGTTGTTTTATATCAGGGCCTACACTTTTGCGAACCACTCAATGTGTGCCCATCAGCTCTCTATAAATTGTAAACATGCCACATCCTCAGTTCTGTTTTAACAAGAATGATTTTTAACATCTATAGAGTTAAAATTTCATGTTTATTTATGTGCGTATATGTATATGGTATACACCCATTTCCATACAAGTTACAATTGGGAGCAGCATTTAAAAAAATTTAAAAAAACGGAAAAAGAAAAAAAAAATGTTCCCAAGGATCCCCAGTTGAGGGATTGCTGGAAAAAGCATCAAACATGTTTTTTTTGTTTTTTTTGTTGCTGCTGTTGTTGTTTTGTTTTTTTGTTTTTTTTGGGGGGTGGTTTTTAAAGTATATAAACACACATTATTTTTCATGTTTACTGTTTTGTAAGCAAAAGACATTTTTTATCTTCCAAACACTCAAAGCTAGTAGGTAGCCAGGTTAGCTACTCACAGACTTTAATTTGAATCTTGGAATCTTGTAATCTTGTATGATCATGAAGTCAGAAAAGAGGAAACACATTCTTTTTGCCAGTAATATCAAAAGTATAGAAAAGCATCTCACGTTTCCAATGTCAATAAGACGTGGATACCTCTCTAGGATTTTAGCAATGGATCTACGGTCATCATCTTCCTTCTGTCTTATCCACTTGTGACGAGACCAAGCTGTGTCCATCATGTATTGTGTGCATTTTTTCTCTGGTACTCTGTTGTGTTTCATCCATTCCACCCTTTCGTTATCCTCTTCATCTGGTAGCAACACTAAAAGCCAAAGTATTATGTATGAGGATACTGACTGATTTATTCCCTAACAAACAGAGTCAATTTTAACATATCAATTAACACTGGAAAAATTATTGAAAGCATGAAAAACATTGTTTCAATCAACATCAGAGAGACAAATGAATATTTTACAGCATGCCAACGTACATAAACATTCATTTAATTCCAAAGTGACAACTATTCTTTCAGTCCAGTTAAAAGTCTTTGCACCTAAGGTGGACCCAGAAAAATGATCTGGGCAGGTCCACCAATGTGGTCAACAGTGACAACCACACGTGAGTGTGTGTGTTGGGCGATGTACCTTGTACATGAAAGAAGTCTCCAATAAACAGGAGTATAATCTTTATTTAAGGTTGCCATCTTAAAAAATAGATTTCCTCTCTCTCTTTTAAGAGTTAATAATAGCCTTTTTGTAATTGGCCTTGTTTTTCACAGAAAGTTTGAACTGTTACGACTATGTAGTATCTCTTGAACAACATATTGGCAATGGGTACCTTGATTTTGCTGTAGAGGTTGTGGCTGTTCATCTTTTTGGGGAGCTTTCTTGATTTCTGTATTGTCGTGAATCAAATTTTTCCTGATATACCGCAGGCGATCCTCGAGGTAACCACTTGCAGGTCTCCCCTTCTTCCCTTTAATGTACCACAGTTCCTGTCACAAAAAAGAAACAGGTTGGTTACTCCTTATGAAAGTGAAATGGAACATTTAAACTGAAGTTGGAAATCATGTATAAAAAGTGGGAGGTGGTTGCAGAAAGTCCAAAACAAGAGCAAATTTACAGTTTTGACAGTTTTTCCTTTTATCAAGTGTGTAAGATTTGATAACGAGGCTTTTTTCTTTTAATAAAGAAGGCTATTAGAGATGATGTTTGCACTATTAAGTAGGGGTTTAGACATCACCAGAAGTAAGCAGTGGGTTTGAGTCTACCGATACTTGGTGAAAGTGCAAAATGCTATTAATTCTGTCTTGATAAAATCCTATCAAGTAACTATCAAACATCCCATAATTGTCTGTCCATTCTCACGGTTTGCTAAAGATGTCCATGCACATTATTCAATATTTCAGGAACTTTATACACAGACTGTGACACAATTTACTGGATAGAAAACATAACTGAAAATCATTAAAAATTAATGCTAGCTGCCCACTCATCAAGTTCAGTTAATTTCATTAAAAAACTCACATATCCAGTCTCTCCTTTGGGGTCCTTGAGGAAATCAAATATCTCCACAAGACTCAATGCCAGGGTCTCTTTGGTTTGAGATGATGGGCTGTAAGAAAAATAGGTAAAAAGAGTTACAATACACTATATATTTTTATGTGGCCTGTGATGAAGTGCCTATTTCGTTTACACTTTACTGATATAAACATGAAGTTATTCAAAACATTGTTTGCTTGTATAAGGGAATGAACAAGTATAACATTCTTACTTTTTCCCGTAAGTGTCCATCAAATGGCCGACTAGTGCATTCTTGATGACTTTTGTGTCTGCCCTTGATGCAAATTTATTCTTTTCAATGTTGTCAATAGTTGCTTGCCCTTTCGGGACTGCAGACACTATGGCTCTTATATCCTGCAGTAAAATAAACAAAAATGGGAAGTACATGTAATTCAGTGTTGTAGACAGGCTCATCACAAATACCAATTAAGTCAAAAACTGTTTTTACCAATTGTATCCAAAGTGATTAGCAAATGTCATGTTTTTATTCATAGTGCACATATCTCACAGCAAATAAAATTTACTTTTACAAATTATAACAATATTAAGTACATTCCTCTCTACTCTGTAGCAATTTATTTTTCTATAACTTTCCACTATGTTTCACCATGGAGCTATAAAAAATGATTCCATGATTTGACATAATATAACAAAAATATGTATGTATTCAGAGGTCAAAGAAACAATTCAATATTTGATTTAATATTTGATTTGAAAAAATGCAAACATCACTGACACTGCAGCTATGAAATAAACTCTAGTAAGCCAATTATAGCAGTAGCGGACTTACAAACTGTACTCTTTGTTTTTTCGGTGGAGGTTCAAGGGATGACACAGGCTGCATATCTGGTGGTTCACCGCGTGAAGGGCTGGCGTATCCTGACATCATACTCTCAAAGATCTGCAGTGCAAAATATGTTGATCATCTTAAATTGTCTGTTTATATTTACAAGCAACATTACATCAAAACTCTAATGCAAACATTATGACTATCTTCCCATTTCCAGATAGTTTTCTTTAAAAGTTAGACAGCCTGACGTTTCGATCCTAGCAGCACCTGCTGTCAGGCCCTCCAACTTTAAAGATTTGTATAAATCATTTCAGGCAAATCCATTCAGTAAGCAGTTATTACTTCTCAGTTTTGTGTAATGTAACACACTATTCCAAAATGTGTTTAGTGATATAATACAAAACAGGACCTATACAGGGTAAGTGTTACAACTTGTTGCAATGAGCTCACAAATTCATGATGGTGTCTTTATTACATTTTTCAACATGCATTACTGACATGGAGTATTGTCCTAAGCAAGTTGAAAACGGGTAGATATGTAGAAATTAGTGTCTTGGGGGGAGTAGCTTTGCACTGCATGGACAGGCTTATAATCTCCCAGGCTTTCTGGTGTTTTCACTGTAATTTCCAAGGTGTCTGGAGCCTTCACAGCATAAGCATGGTAGTGATCATTGAAACTAAGAGTAATCCATGGATTCACTAAGAAATACATCTTGTCATTCAGCAGTACGATTTGTTGCACCTCTCCAAAATCGGGTAAGTTCTCACCCCAAGACAAAAGGAGGATTGTGTTAGGCTTTATCTGGTAGCCATTTACTACCACTACGCTTGCTAAAGTTATATCAGAGTCTAAATTACACCCCAGACTGGCACAAACAGTTTCAGCATTTTCCAAGCTAGTGACGGGGACCACTTCTTGGCTGGCTATTTCAATGCCTCTTGTTTCAACACTCTCCTTTAGAAGAAAATCATAGCTTTGTCCAAGCTGGTGCCTCTTTACCACTGTCTTCGCTATATTTATGTAATTGTAGCATGTTTTTGCCACATGTTTTAGAGCTTTATGCTTGGCCTCAAATCGCATAGCAGAATAGGGAGGCAGTGGTCCAACTAGCCGAATAATGCGTGGGTAATGAATTAAGTGATGCTGCTTAGGTATTAATGGGATAGCTGGAAACAACTGCTTAAACAGTCTGTGATGATCAGTAATTTTTCCTTTGAGCATGTAAGTTGCAGCACAAGTTATACTTGGTGCTAGAAGCAACTTGTGTATGCTCAGTAGCTCCAGCAGCAAAGCCCAGTGATCTGAATCTTCACTCACTTTGTCACCAATGATTAATGGTAAGTAGTTGAAGAGACACTGCATCTGGGAAGCCTTTTGTCCACTGCTCCCTTTTGGATTCGCTAGTGAATTTGGTGTAATTACACTTGGGCGATTCTTTGCATCTACAAATCCATAGCTGAATGCTGCGATTCTGCCATTCAGTTCAACCAGGCTAAAACAGTTCTGCTCAATCAGTGCACTGATGATGAGCTTCACTTCCATGGGGACGACTCCTTCAAGAAGATCATGCATCAAGTCAGGAGCAAAGTTGAACACAACATGGTAATAACTCAGCTCATTCAGGGTGCTGTAATGGGATACACCTGTCTTGGACAAATCTTTAATTTCAATGTCTTGGGCATAATTTTCCTCATCTCTTAGTGAGGTTGTATTTTCCTCCAATTGCTCTTGACATTTTTCTCTATGCTCTTTGCAGTGTCTACAGGGATAGTTTGCAGTAAACCCTCTTGCATAGCCCAACATTCCATGCACTCCGAGATTGTCACCAACTACTTGAAAAGGTTTGGGTCGCACAAGTCCTCTGAATTCAGGGGTGTCAAGGGAAATTCCATCATCATATACCTTCTGAAAGTCTTGCACAATTACCTTTTGAACACTGTCGATGCCATATTTTGTAACAAGCTGTGATTTGACTAACGCCACCAGTAGTATGTTGCTCAAACGGCTTTGGAACTTTCTTGGCATGCACAATAATGACATGTAAAATGCACACAACTTGTGAACACCCTTACGAGACCCTAAAGGGTTTGCTGGCTCCCAATCGTCACTATACATGTACAACAGAATAGGAAGAACAACACATCCCGCCTCCTGAAACATCTCTTTAAAAAACCTGCCATCTTGATACGACTTTAACACCCCTGTTTCAGCATCCTCATTTCGTTGATATTCTAATACAGCTCTCATCATCCCAGGCAACTGGAGATACAATTTTAACACATCTTGAATAGGAACATACATAAATGATTCATTTTTTTCAACATGTTCCATTCGGCCAGTAGTCTTATTCAAAGAAGCATTATATGTAGAACCCAGAAATCTTTCCTCTGGCATAACAATAACACCAAGTTCCTTAGCATACTTCAATTGGTTGTAGTCAGATTTGAGACTGGCAAAACTGTCTTTCAAAAGGTCGCATTCAGTAATAGCAGTTTCAAAATTCTTTTGAGTTAAAAACCCGTTCTCAAAGTCGTTCTTCATGAAGACCAATTTAGACTTCATGTGATCAACTGTTGTATCCATCAATTCCTCCACATGTTCAGTGATAGTTTTGATTGTTGATATTGGAATACCGGTGGTTCTCTTCAGACTTGCAATAAACAAGGCTGCTTCATGTTTTAAGTCTGTTTTAATTTCCTCAGTAAATATTCTGTATTGGTCACCATCACCATCACCATCTTCATCGATTCCGACTTCTTGATTATCAACAACTGCATCATTCATGCCATTGTGAAAATCAGCTGCGACATGCTGTTTCAGTTGTCTATGTAAATGATCGTTCATGATGTGTCTTTTATATGTTTTGCAGTGGGAAAACTGTCGCTGGCAACCAGTCTCATGGCAAATGATGTGAGTCGAGGTGCTTGAATTAATGTTATGAATGTACTTTATGTGACTGAAAAAATGGCCAACTGAACCAGTGATTGGCTTCAGACATTTAAAGCATGTAAAACTCACTTCTTCTGGTCCACTTGGGTTGTGGATAGCATCTTTCCAGTTGCTGTATTCACTTTTAAATTTCAAGCGTTGACCAATTTTAGGAATGAGTTCCTTCAAGGTAGCATCGTCTAATAGATGAAATGCCTCATCATCAACTTCATTTTCTGCAAAGGCAAAACAAGTAGAATTAATCACTTAAGATGTAGAATATACCTGTACCAATTGTGTCTTTTCATTGAAAGTTATAATTGGTGGGGTGGGGCCTTTTTAACCAATTATTATTATTGTTGTTATTAGTATTTTATTTTATTTTATTTTATTAGTATTTTATTTTAAACCAAAGGCATCTGCAGCTCTAAAACAAAACCCCTGCCATGCCCTGATTTCCTTCATAATCTGAAACACCTGACCCTTCATAACTTAATTTTTAACATGAACATATGCAACTTATCTTTGTACAGGGGTCCAAGTATCATCCTGCATACATCAGTGAATTTTTTATTTAATTTTATTTTATTGGAGTGGGTGGGAGGGAAGGGTTCTATGCACCACAATTTTATTTATTTATTTTGTTGATGCACTATACCTTGTATTTGTATGGGACTGCATATAAAAAAAATGATATATTCTCAAAAAGAGTTTTATTCGTATATTATAGAAAACAAAATAGGCCTACGTAAATGTATTTTGTATGATGATAACAATAACAAGTTATCAAAAACAAAGAGTGCTCTCAAAGATTTAGTCCATATGAATTGTTGATTTAGAACAGGCATGACAATCAAATTTGTAAAGATACTCTGTACCAAGTACATGTAACGTTACAGGCACTGTACATATACAATGTAGTAATGTACAGGACTACACTGCCAGAGATGGACTCCTGCACACAACACGACGGAGTCCAGCCTACTTTCCTTACATTACATTTCAGGGTGCATTTACAATACAATTTTTTTCATAATTTTACATGATGGAGGAAGCAGAAAATATCCATATTGTCCTTATGTCAAGATTTCGTAGAATCCTGGTTTAGACATGTTAAAATTAAATGTGTCCGTAGCCTAGTTTACATACATGCTCAGCAAAAATACATCAACAACTTCCTGTTTTCGTTGTGTGTTTTTGTGTGTGTGTGACTTTGCTTTCTTGACATATTTTTCCGACACTGTATGCGACACGCGCGCGCATCACACACGCCGCTCACGTACACAGATGGTCGTATACAATGTACATTCACCAGTTTACGTGTGTTGTGTGCGTGATGCGCGCGTGTGTCGCTTGCGCGCTCTTGATCTTACGAAGCTTGTACGTACGTGCGAGCGCATCCACCACGCATGCCGCACATGTACATGTCGTACGCAGTGTCGGAAAAAGAAGTCAACAAAAAGTCATAACGTAAACAGGAAAATGTCAAATTATTTGTTGAATTAATACCACATAGCCAAGGCCTACACTGTCATTTCACATTTCTAAAATCTAGCGATCTGCGAAAAAAATAAAAACAATCTCTTGTAAAAGCCTCGCATTCCATGATGTTAATAAGCTGCTGGACTCTGTCGCGTTATAGGCCTAACTTATAAAATTATCTTGTAGGCCTAACTGTTATATTTGTATTGTAATTCTTGCATGCAACGGAGGACATCACTACACTGGGAATTAGTATTTCTTGCTGCAAACAAATCATCTCCGGGCAACTAGCAACCACCCCCAGTCAAACACATTATTTTATACAACAGAGAATACATTTACAGAAAATACATCTTGTGTTTTTACCTTCAAATATCTCTGTGAGGTTTTCCAACCCCCACTCTTTCAGTTTTGCTGTCACGTCCGCCATTATTTCTCGTTGGAAAAGTGGAACTTCTGCTGCTGCTAAGCGCGGCAAAAAATGCACCAATGAAAACTCGTTCAGGCTAGCACGTGACCTTCGTTGGGCAAAGTTATTTTAACCAATCAGCTGCCCAACAACGGCAAAGGAAGGTGTTGTGCAAGATGAATTGGTTAAAATAGTGTACATTTTAACCAATGTTTGGTAGTTCTGTTTTGTATATCACCCAACCTTTATTTTACCCAGCCTGCAAGCACAGTTTACTTTAACCAATCAATTATTTAAAATTTGTTTACCAAATTAATGAAATCTAACCAACATGAGGCGATTTTTAACCAATTAAATGTTAATCAGTGGAATATTAACCAGTGTTTTGAGAGTGTATATAGTCCCTGGTCGTTTCCGGTCCAATCTCCGGAGCAAATAGTTCTCACACCGGCGGTTGCAACCGGCGGTTTCCAAAGTGTCCATTACAGTATGTTTAATGGGGAAATATGGGAAAGTGTGTTAACGTGTTGCTCTTAGCACCCTGAAACTGTTACATTTTGCCTTTAAAGATGGCTTGTTGTTGAATAATTTATCAACTTTTTCACATTACACATGACCTTGCAGTGTAATCCGTCAGACTCTTGCTGGTTTTAAAGCACTTTTGCAAAGTGTACTGTGTTTTCAATTGTCAGGGACCTCGTAGAAAAACAAGGGTTTCTTAAATGTTTAGCCAGTTTATTTCTGTGGCACAGTCACCAAAATCTATCAACATCAATTTTGTGTAGTGTATATTTGTTAAAGTAGTTTCACCATTTTCATTTTACAGTTGGAGCTCTGGTCCTTCCCTGAGAGTGAACAGGATGACGCCTCATCTATTCCATCCAATCCTTCCGGTAGCACAATCTCAAGTGGTGATTCCCAACCCTCGACAGAATCTACATGTAGCCTGATTGACGAACAAGAAATGACTGTGGAAACGCCGCCTCCTTCCATGGGATATGGATCAAATAACGAGGTACAAAATGTTAGATCCTAATTATGTTGCACATAGGTAAACTGGTTAGTATATTAATTATCACACGCGCGCTCGTGGAATACGGAAAAAATATAGCGCTTCTGCATCCCATAGTGGATATGGGACGCAGACGCGCTATATATTTCCGTATTCCACGAGCGCGCGTGTGATAACAAATTTATCTTCCAGCCTCATTACTTTCAACCTCATTATAAAGAAACAAACGACGCACGAAGTTTAAAATTGTTGAGCGTTATTTCATGACGAGCAGCACGCGGAAAGTTTAGAACGTTATTTTGCACTGTCCATATACGGAGCGTACCTATGTATGCATTCAATGTATTTCGCGACATAACTAGGGAAATACATGCACCCCAAAACTGTCAGTACATGTGGATGTGAGTTGAAACCCAGAGAAATGGAAACAAAACATCCGGAAGCAGAAGAGAAATTCTGGTGAGTCGTATACATCTGGTAATGGGAAGGAGCGCCCTGCAAGACAGATTGGCCGATCTTGTCCAGATACATGCAAGCTTAAATGCTCACTGAACATACCTGTCGATCAAAGGGAAAAGATTTTTGAGCTTTTCTATAACACTGCCTCGTATGAACGACAACGAGATTTCATTCTTCAAAATGTTAAGGCGGCACCAAATGTCAAGAAAGCACAAGCAAAGCGGGTTAACCGTGTTTATCATTTGCCAGTTGAAGACAAGAAGGTGCAGGTAAGTCAACTATTTTTTCTCAACACATTGAGCATTGGGGAGAAGATGGTTACGTACACCTTAAGAAAGAAGAAAGGTGTTGTCTTCTGCAAGCCAGATAAAAGAGGCAAACATAATCCAGTACATAAAGCCAAGGAGGTAGATTTGGATGCAATTCGGGCTCATATAAAAAAGTTTCCAGTAATGCCTTCCCACTACTGCAGAGCTACCACAAAACGGAAGTACTTGTCTCCAAATTTAAGTGTGGCAAAGATGTATGACCTGTATGTGGAGGAATGTTTGAAACCACTGTCCCTGAAGCAATATCGCCATGTGTTCAATACAGAATTTAACTTGGGTTTTCATGTTCCAAAGAAGGATGAGTGCAAAAATTGCACCTGCTATACCAACGCATCTTCTGAACTTAAAAAGAAACTAGAAACAGAACATCAAAAACATCTTTAAAAAAACAAGGAAATCGCAAGAAAAGAAAAGGATCAAGACAAGAGCAAGGCAGCAATAGATCCGGCATTCAGATCGTTCACATTTGACCTCCAACAGGTTTTGTCAACCCCTTCCTCGAATACGTCCGTGTTGTTCTACAAACGGAAACTTTCATCCTACAACTTTACGGTCTATAACCAACAAAGTGGAGAAGGTACGTGCTTCATGTGGAGCGAGGTCAATGGACGCTGAGGTTCCTGTGAAATAGGAACATGCCTCATGAAGTACCTGCAGCAACAGCCGGAAACCGTGAAGCATGTCACACTTTCTCTGATAGTTGTGGCGGGCAAAATCGCAATCAATTCGTTGCAGCAGGATTATTGTACATGGTCAGAACATCATCAATTTCTGTGATAGAACAAAAATTCCTAGAAAGCGGCCACACACAAATGGAAGTCGATTCAATGCACAGTTGTATTGAACAAGCCAAAAAGAAAACCACTGTTTTCCACCCAGACCAATGGTCTACTGTTGCTTCATTGGCAAGAAGGAAAAGGTTGTGCAGATGAGGTACAATGAGTTCTATGACCTCAAGAAGCTTTCTGGACATTTACTGCATAATGTCAAGAAGGATATATAAATGGTGAAACAGTCCACTGGATGAAGATCAAGAACTTGAAGTTTGAGAAGGATGCACCTCATCTGATCAAATACAGGTACGGATTTGATGAAGAATTCCAAGTGCTTCGTGTGAGTGCCTCAGGAAGACGCAAAGGGCGTGAAGTGAACCTGGAAAGCCGATACAGTGCTCAAATCAAGATCTCCGCTGCAAAAAGGGCCGATCTCATCAACCTCTGTGATACACATGTTATCCCTGAAGCTTCCAAGACAACTGATTGTGACGGCAACAGTGATGATGACAATGGTCAAATGCATATCCCTGAAGATTAAATTACAGGAGTACAGTATAGGTTTTGGTGTTTTTTGGAACAGAATGAACACAGAATGGATTTACTTCGCGTATCATTTGCTAGTTAAAGGATCACTGAAAACGACTGTCAATAGTCTTAATAAACATATTTTTGTATAATTGAACAAGAATTTTTTTTTCTCATAATTATAGTTTGTTTTGTAAATTTTTACGATTTTTCTGCCATTTCAAAAGCCCCCAACTTTACTCGCTCGAAAAACCCAATTGAATGATGACGTCAGGTAAAGAACAGATTCCTATCATGCATCAACTGTCTGCATTATATCCAAGTGAACAGTGCATTCATGTCCAGTCCATTCTTCATTTCGGATGCGCTTATGAAAGCCTTCATTCTTTATGTGACGTCATAGCTACAGTTCTTATTTTGGGGCGGAGTAAGCGGCGCGGACATTCACTTTGGAAAAGCTTCAAATTATCAAAACCTCGCTAAATATCAATGTGTTAATCATTTATCACCATTCATATTTCCATGTTTTACCATCTCCATGGCTGTTAAATCTCTTTTGTGGTGATCCTTTTAAAGAGCAGCAGCTGGTCATCTGGCAGGAGTAGCTTTATCTTCATTGTTCTTCACAAAATAACCAACAAAAAGAACATGTGGTCAATAAAAAAGATATAAATTTCAACAATAATAATATAAATCGTTTATTTAAAATCGACCATCGCAGCCAACAACTAAATTGCGGCCAGATTACATAAAAACTATCATACAAAGAAAAAATCTTTAAAAAGAGATTAAACCAGAACAATGAGTGTAAATAATAAACAAACACAGTCAGTTGTAAACAACAAAAAGCATTATAAAAAGTTAATATTAGCAAGAAAACTGCATTAACTAAAACACAAAAACATCATAAACCATTTCTTTTGACGTTTGACATTTTGACATTAATTTTTTTTTTTAAGTTATTTAAAAAGGGCGAGGTAAAAAAGCGAAGTAAAAAGGGCAACTGCTGGTAAGTGTCCTCTTATGATCACAAAAATTAATATTTACAATACATGAACATAATAGTGTAAAATAAAAATCACAAAGAATTAGCATTTAAATTAATGAGAGAAATCATATAGGGAACTGGACTGTCTCTGAATCTGTTCGTTTTGCATTTGAGTTGAGTTATTTGATTTGCGTTGCGGAGGGCACGTTGGTTCGTTTTGGGAGGTGGGATAAGGTGAGGCATGTGTTGTTTTGTAACAATGGTTAGAATAAGAATTTACCCATTTAATAGACCCATTATAACACTAGATTTTGTTTCTTCAATTTATGTTAAAACATACACATGGGCACAAAATAGGAAGAAAATGTTCTAATGCACGCGAGACTTAAATATTCTAAATATTCGTGTTATGCAATGTCCCTTCAGGGCCACCATTAATTATATGTATTCGATTGTATGAATTTTGAGAAATGAAGTGTTTGATACACATGTATTTGATTGTGTAAATAAATTTCATTTAAAAAAAAGATTGCATAAAATAAATTGATATTGATGAAAAAGGCATTATTGTAGTATTCCAATATTCGTTTCCTTATCACCCCCCCCCCCCCCCCCCACACACACACACTTGACGTGTGAAACTTAGCGGCCAGATGTGTTTAGGCTGGGGATTGACTTTATAAGCATGTCTACCCCGGCGGGAACAAAGTTAACTATTTAATTGTAAAATTAAACTGAGCAAGGTACTTAACCATAATTGCTTCGTCCTTCGGATGGGACGTAAAGCCGTAGGTCCCGTGTGTTGTGTAATGCACGTAAAAAAAAAATGCGCCTTGAGCACCACTTAGTTGGTGGATACGTGCGCTATAAGTCCACACATTATTATTATTATTATTATTATTATTATTATTACTGGGTCCAAGTCTTCCTTTCAATTAAAAAAGCAAGACTGAAAGTGAATTATGCGTCCTTAACGCCTTACATTTTTATACCGGACATGGAAAATGGTTACTGGTAAAAGGACGTAAGATGCTTATGCCCTCTGAGGGGACGTACTAGTGTGAAAAATTGTTCCCGGAAGAAGGGCGTAAGCGCGCTACGACCTTTTGTCATGCATTGCACGGACGTTTTTATTACTGGTAAAAGGGTGTAAGCATAAACATGCTTACAACTAAGCAATAAAACAACATTTTGCCGTGAAATTAACACAAAGTTGTAAATTTAAGCATATATCCACGCTGTCCAAATCTCAACTTCATACGGGTTAAAATGTGAGAGTTGTGGCATTCGAATACTAAACTTGATTTTTCTCAAATAAAGAAAAATAGCGTTTGTGTGTCCTTACGTCCTTTTACCGGGCACACGACGAAATGATGATATGCTTACAAATCAAGGAATTCTGCCTAAAATTGTCTGGACATTATTTTTTTTATCAGAATGTAATACGTTTTAGGTAAACAACTTGAAATCCAACCAAATGCAAGAATTCTGTCCGAAAATGTGGGGATATTCGTCTGGTCATTACGGGTTTTTGATGCAATATATGTTGGAAAACAACTTGATACGCTTGCAAATGCAGGAATTCTGTCTGAAAATGTGGGGAAATATGTCTGGACATTATAGGTTTTTGATTCAGTGCATCATCTAAGTGCAACATTCTGTCTGAAAATGTGGGGATATTCGTCTGGTCATTATGGGGTTTTAATGTTTTGGGTTAAACAACTGAACATGCTTTACAAATGGAGGAATTCTGTCTGAAAATGTGTGGATATTTGTCTGGTCTTTGTGGGTTTTTGATGCAATATATTTTGGTTAAACATCTTAACATGCTTATACATGGAGGAATTCTGTCTGAAAATACGGGGAAATATGTCTGGACATTATAGGTTTTTGATTCAGTGCATCATCTAAGTGCAAAATTCTGTCTGAAAATGTGGGGATATCTGTCTGGTCATTATGGGTTTTTTAATGTGTTGGGTAAACAACTTAACATGCTTTACAAATGAAGGAATTCTGTCTGAAAATACGGGGAAATATGTCTGGACATTATAGGTTTTTGATGCAATGCAATTAGGTAAAGAACTTGATACACATTCAAATGCAAAATTCTGTCTAAAAATGTGGGGATATTTTTCTAGACGTTAATTATGGCTTTTCAGTGCAATATACATTTTGGGATTGTGTACCGGAACTGAGGGATGTTTTTTTGTGGACCTTTTGTGATGCATTGTGGTTCCAAGATAGGCCTTCAATTTTTATTCTTACATGTAGATCACGTGCCGGTTTGTATTTGGTCCCAGTTTGGAAATTTACACGTCATATATTTTTGTTCTCTTCTAGATTTGGTTGGCTTACCTATTACAATATAGTGACTTACGCTTTTTCCTTAATACTGTTACAGAATATCTTGCTTTATTTATATTTTTTGGTCTTTAAACATTTTTTAAAAGTTTCCATGACATTCCATGAGGGCATGTCTACTGGTAGGGGGCTGAACGGTAAAATAAAAAGAAGGGGATGGGATAAAGAATCGGATTCAACTTAATATTCTGATCTTAAGGAAAACATTATATAGCACTTTAATGACTAACTAAGGTAAAACTTTGCATAAGCTTTCGTAGAAACAACTACTTCATCAGATACAACATGTAATGTCCATGTACCTGTGGGTCGTTGTACCTGCAGTACATGTACTGGAGTGAGCACAATGTACAATACCATGGTATAAGATTGTGCAGTTTCATTGGTTCAGAGCTTTTCACATGACGATTTCAGAAGTTCATGCACATGTAACACCATTGAATGGACTCTGTGGGGTACATCACTCATGTACGTATAGCCCAGGTATATCATCGTGGTAGATCACCAGGTACATCGTCCTCATTGTCCTTTTCTGCTGCTTAATATACATGTAGGCCTAACATAGTTAACATTTACCCTCGAGGTACATGTAGGTGATGCATGGGTGATGTACCATGGGGCATGCACTTGTCAATGAGACCACGTGCATGTCAGAGCCCAATGTTTCCATGTAAGCTTCATGAACAAAAGACTGTTACTTTTCAGAATGTATGTATTTGTTTTCGAGTTGAAACTGACCCTCTGAGAAAATTTTTTTCACTTCTATTCACAGATGATGAGTGACTAGTTCATGTATATCAGCTTAGTTGGGGGGACCATCATCATTTTGTGTTTGATATATCTGGTAAAGAAGCTTAAAACATTGGAGTACACATCACAAATCCATGGATACAGGCTAATTCAAATGTACAGACTTCTCTGCAGAACACACGGGGCTATCGTTTGTGCTGATCTGCAGCCTAGCTGCGACGATCAGCACCCAACATCAGAACAGCTTGAATACTGGGAAGAAGAAACAGTGTATTCTTTTCCGGAGTCACCATCTGGGCAGTGTCCAAGTATTGTAATTGTTTAAATTGGGGAGCCCCCATCAACCTTGGTGAATCTTCCTTGGTAAGTAAACATATTTTTCTGCAGTTTAACTGGAAAGGCTATGCAAGATTTGGTACATTGTGTGCAATTATTTATTTTGTTTACAAGGCTGACATACCTGTAATGCCTAAAGACTGAAAGTGGCTGAACAAAGTTTTATCCTTCCCTAGACCTTCACTATTCAGTGCTTCTCACTACAAAAACACATGGTTGCTTAGTTTCAGACATTTCTACATGTGTGATAATGCACATAATAAGCTTACTTGTACTGTCCAATCAAAATCTGTTCCATCCCTCCTTTACCACTCCCTGAATTATGCCTTGTTACTCAAAATGATGCAAGACCCAAACAGATTACACAAGTATTATTCAAGGGAAATGTATCCCACATTTTTTCCTATTGCGCATTACAGGTTCACCATGAAACGGAGAAGAAAAAATGATCTACCTGTGTCAAATAGTGACCCTCCATTTAAAGGTATGTTCTCAAGGTTTGTGCATATACTTGGTGGTTTTACAAGCAACAGTGTAATGGCTACTTTCACCCAACATGTATGTTGGTGCAGATTTGGTATTGGTATACATGTATGTTAATGGCGTACACCAAAAATACCCAATCTTTTCTGATGGTGTAGTTTTGGGTGCCTCTGCTTAAAAAAAAGCACCTTGTGGTGCGCTTTTGGTGCGTTCAAACAAATTTAAATTAACACCAAATCTGCCCCCCTGGTACTTTTGTGGTGTACATGTGTAGCATGGTGGTGCACTTTTGATGTAGCATACTTGTAAATGTACACCGTCACTAAAACTGCACCAAATCTGTAATATTGGTGCTGTTGTGGTTTGTAGTTTGGTAGATTGTACTTACATCAAAACTGTTCTGATGTACAGGACAGCACCAATGATGCAATGTACCCTTTCACCACGTTTATACATCTACATGTAAATACCTTCATGTAGCAAAACGTGAATATTTTTTTGCTACTACAAGTAAGTGCCATGCTGGATGCAAAGCTAAAAGCAAGATTTTTTAATTTATTTTTTGCCCTATTGAAACATGTTCGAAAAGAATTTAAAATTTTAAAAAGGACCAGAATAGAAAAGGCAAGAGAAAACAAATTTCAAAAGTAAGAATTTAAAAAGATTTACATGTCCCTCCAAAAAGAAAAACAATTATCCATATGTACCCACTTTCAATCAGAATCCAGTGTGTCAATATTAACTTGATTTTAAATCCTTAAAGGCACCTGGCACTGGTATTTTGTCCAAATGTAGCTTTTGTCATAAATATATACATTTTTATGAGTGGAATGTGAATAAACAAGTAACTAAGGTTACAGAAATAGTGGTTTTATTGTATTTACGACTTTAGAATAGGCCCCCCCTTTACATTGACACATGGTGGCGCTGTTCGTGACGTCATTCGAGGCGGGGATATTTTCACGATATAGGTGCAGCAATGCCGCTAGTGCTACGAAAACGGTACCTACACTGACTAGTAAAAGTAGTATAACGTTACATGTACATAGTATGTATAAAGAGAACACAACATGCACTTCAAAGTTCAAACTTACCCGGATTTTTTCACGTTTGGCAAATGCTCCTGTAGGTTTGTCACGTCTTTCAGGTTGCTTCTTAGATTTCCCACTAACTGGGAATATGGTTGGGATGGCGTCATGTTTCAGAATTACTTTTTTTGTCATGTCAAATGTGTGGTACATCCCGGATTCGAAACACGACGGCTCGAAGTGGTCACTGCATAGCGCTGAAAACGACGTCGGACCGGACCACTTTGCCCTCGTTATCCTGACTTTCGCTGCCCATAACCGCCTATATTTGGGATCAGCTGGAAACAGATGCAGGCTGACCCCATCTTTAGTTGTTTTGTTGCATCCAGCAGCAATACACCTGGTCGGCATTGCTGGGAAAATGCCGGAAAAATTCCTTTTTTTTATAACAAACCAAACGACACGGGTCACTACTTGCACGTGTGTAAACACAGGCAATTCTCGAGGGCGTCGAGGGGGGTCGATGTTCCATCAGCGGCGAATCCTTCCTCGAATGACGTCACAAAAAGGGATGGGCGGAGTCACCCTCCAAACAACTTCATATTTTTTTTAAACATATAAATCCTGACAAATAATCACTCAAACAATTTGTTTATTGTTAATACACATATACTTTATTGTTTAAATCAATAAAAAACCTATTTCCAGGTGCCTTTAAAGGCAAAATGCCAACAACATGCAAAATAATTGTGAACAGTTAAACTATGCTTGAATGATTGTAAAACAGCAAGCTGGTAATAAAGAACAGATAAGCAAGAAATAGACAGTTAAGAATAAATACTTATATCATGATCACTTCTGTATGCCTTTGATCATTTACAACAGCTGGAGATATTGCTTGTGTGAAGTTCCAGACTGTTTGGTGGCCGGCAGTTGTAGAAGCAACTACAACCACACAGATCCAATGCGGATTTTACAATGAAGACACAGTGTAAGCAGTTTTTTGAAGTTGTTCTGTTTATAATTGCAGAGTATATGATGTGTATGAATAATAAAATCTACATTTCCTTTTATCACCTTTAGGATAAAAGGTCTTATGCTCAGCGTAAACTTACATTGTTCTATCCCATGCTGGGGCTTTCCTCTCCGATTGCGTGTCATTGCACTTTATGCAAAATGCTTGGCATCAGTTTTGTTGTATTGCGCCCTCACTTGTGAGAAGTGTTTCATCACTTGTCTTTTATTATTGGCCCCTGGTATTTGGCTGTATGCCAAAACAATCGGCTGACCTTGGGCTATTTGTTTACTGGTTGTTAGGCAGGTACGTGCTGGTATGCAAATTATTTACAGGCTTAACCAATTAATTTGCTCATCTAAGCGTCATTAAAGTTTAGGTTAGGCGGGCTTAATGAATTTAACTTCCACTTTGTCACAGTCACTGGATTAATGAAGATGCTAGAAAATGTTCCCACCGCCATCCCACAGGCTCCTCTTTTTAGGTTGGTAAGGTTGGTTAATGCCTTTTGATCCTACAATGTATAATGGCATTTCTTGTAGGGTTCAGACAGCCATTGACCCCATTTTGGTGAGTTGTGATTAATCTGTAATAATTACAGTATTCATCTCATTAAATTTGTTTCGTGTGGGTATGGTTGCCATAGCGCTCGCAAGTTTCATGAGGATATGATTCCGACTGAATGTTCCATCGGTGGAAGCGCAACTGTATCTTTTGATTATGTTATTAAACATGCTTTTGTCATTTTATTATAATTATATACAGACATGGAGGTAAAGTTAACCTGGTGTAGGCCTACACAAGAATGTTTGGTTTTTAGCTGGCATATCCAGCAATTTGTAGGGTCTGGTGTACCCGCTTTTTTGGGTCTGGTGTACCCGCTTTTTGGGTCTGGTGTACCCGCCGTTTTGTGCTTAGTGACCGGTTTGCCCAAACAAATGGTATCTGGCACAAAATAAAAACAGTTGTTTTGACTGGCATGAATTCATTCAACCTGCGTCTTTCTTTGTTTTATTGGAGTCTGAGTATAAGACTTGAATGTACATGAGAGTGTCTAGCTTCCCTGGTTTTTGAGTGCACGGTTTCATCAGGTCAGGTTGTGGTTGATTACTCATACTATGCGCACAAACTATTACTGAAATTTATAGGGACACTACTTGGTGTGATTAACTGTGTGTAATCTTGAAAATAATTATTCACAGAATCATTGTATCAAGATCAAGTATCAAGAGGTTTGGAAGTGATAATTATTTGATTAGAAAGGGTGAAGGTATGCAAAGTTGCACTAATTGTTAAGTATCCCATGTTGTGATCCAAGGCCAATAAGCAAATACAGTGAAGACCTTTCAGAGAAAAAATGAATAAAACCACACTGAAAGAGTAGAATAAAATGACACAAAAACACTAAGAACATTTACAACCTTGGATACTTAATAATCAGAGTTTTGGACGTTTTTCCCAGTTGTTTAGTTTTCTGCAATACATCTGACAATTTGTGTACTTTTTTAATCGCTCTGTAATCGCTGAGCTGTAACATTAATTTCATCATTTCCAAACTGTTTATTTGAGTACAGAGCTGTACACACATACTTTGCTTTTTGTACACACACTAATATACTTAGCTTTTGAAGTCATTTTTAAACACTAACGTTGTTTTAATGCATGCTTTGTTTGTATCAATAATTTTTGTTAACTTTGGTTTTAGGTTTGGTTTGCTTATCATTTTTGTCTTTGTTTTTTCATGATCACCTTTTAAGCACACTTTATATTGATGATTTTGTTGGATAACTTTTGAAGGTTTGCATGGTGAGGTGACAATAAGATGGATGTTTGCGGTAACACCATGTGGAAAACTAGGGGGTCCTCGGGTATAGACGACCCACTGGACTGTTTACTAAGGATCGGGCGCCAGATACTACTGATGGAGAAACCGATGTCTTGTGGTACTGTCTTGTGTTTGTAGATCTCGATGGCCTCTTGTATTCGGCGTGGGTGCCAGTGTTCGATGCTGGTGATAAGTTCAGCCTGCTGTCAGTTGATGACGTGGTCTTCACTATTGAAGATTTGTCGAATTCGCCTCGTCTGCCGTGGGCTTTGTGTTCATTGAGCCTGGTAGTGAGGTCTCTACCAGTCTCTCCGATGTACACTTTGCCGCATTGTACACTTTGCCGCAGCAGGCTGAACTCATCACCAGCATCGTACACTGGCACCCACGCCGAATACAATAGGTCATCGAGATCTACAAACATAAGACAGTACCACAAGACATCGGTTTCTCCATCAGCGATATCTGGCACCCGATCCTTAGTAAACAGTACAGTGGGTTGTCTATACCCGAGGACCCCCAGTTTAGGTCCTTCTAGTCTAGTTCCCCCTCGAGCTTGCCTATGGGTCTCCTGTATGCCTGGCAATCCTTCCCACTGACCTCCAATCCCACACAGACACACCTGAGTGAACAGCCACAGTACCACACTCAAGCTTGGTATCCTGAGTTCCTGACATCACGCATTGGCGCACACTGGAAACATCCTGTTCTCCACGGATCATCGCACTACTCTCCGTCTTAGGATCCTTCAGTGAACTTTGCAACTATGTTTTTGTCTCTGGATAAGTCTTATTGAGAAGAAGAAGAAGAACTAGATATTTGAGGTTTGTTAAAAACAAACTCAGGGTGTTCGAGTGTGCATCATATGTGATGATGTCATCACCTAAAGTTGTTAAAAAACAAGATTTACTTCTGGAGATATGAGTTTTCATAATATACATGTATAATTAAAATAACATATAATGTGCTATACTGAATACATTAACTTCTGGTATCATGGAAACACCCATACACAACAGTTGTCGTGGGCTAGTTCACTAGTTGCCATGGGTAGCACTTCTGCGGTTCCACAGGTTTTTTCTCATCTCTCATTTGCTCGGCCAGATTTTTAAAATAGCTACATGTTCACCATGTGATACCTTCTCATTCTCAAGAAATAGCAAGACAGAATCTATGCATGAGGTGATACATTTCCTAATGTTGCATAACATAGAATTACTTTTTGTGTCAGACAAAGTTTAGGTTCTCTTCACATTTACTGTTCAATTGTACACAACATACAAAAAACACAAATATCAATAAGTCAGTTACAATCTATATTTTATAGGTATACAGTTCTGTACATTCGAGCATAATTACTTTTGTGACATGTGTGCCCCCCCCCCCCATATAAGTAAATAAAATAAAATACAACACTCATACTCTGAACAATATACACCTTTTCCCAATAATTATGTAAAATAATGGAGTACCTCTTAGCCCTTTGTTTATGGGAAATTTTGTCTGGTTCTAGCCTTGATAATAAGGCTGTTTAAAAGTGTGTCTTGCATCCTCCATCATGACACTTTTAAACTTACAAACTTAGTTCATAACTAATTATTCATACTGACATAACCGTATTACCTTTCATATTTGGTGGTGTTTGACTTTTTTTTATTACATTTCATTTATGTTGATGAAAATTTGCATGTGATGAGATATGTTATGCCAATAAAGGTAAATAAACGTACATATATTTACAACGTTGGAGAGTGCATATAATTTTGTTGAATTTCTATTCATGGTTAAAATGTCAATTTTTTTTCTCTAATTGCTTGTTGACCGAACCTCCTGTTACTATTGAGTCAACTGTTAGAAGTAACCTTTGATTCATCAAGAAAGTTTTGTTATTTGTTGGTGTTTTACACATTTTAGTATGTGTAAGTGGCGGGCTCAAGCGCGGGCTCAAAAGTAGGTTGACTGAAAATTAAGTCTAGCGCACGCGCCATCTTGCAAATCGCATTCCAAGCAAGTCTTCGTCAGACTGTGTCAATCTTCTGATTGTGGCTAGTTATTGCCCCTTAAAGTTTTCATGGGCCAAATAGAGTCCCAGTAGCCATTCAGTAACCAGGGTTGAATGCTGGAAGTATTATCTGCTGGTCTAAGGCGTGAACGGTGATATTGTGTTCTATAATACTATAGTGATTTTTATTATAGCATGTCATGTCGCTTGCATAATGCCGTAGGTCCTACAAAGGCGCGTTAAGGACTGCAGACGATTTGATAGAGGATAATATTGGGAATGTCGAAATCAGCGTTCAGTAGTATTGCAGAAATGCATTAAGTAGAATACAAACCTTTATTTTCTGATCTAAGGTGACTATACCTGGTGTGGAATTATGCTCTCTTCAGCTTTATGTACTGTATTTGTTTACATTAAGTCTCCAGGGAGTTCAGCTACAAAACTTACTGTGTTAACTTTCCAGTTCCCTATTGTTTTGGTGTATGCAATGCTAGCTGCATGTTTGAAATTTAATGTAGTTCCTTGATTATTTTATTTATAGAATAGGATCATACTTCATTGTCATTTACCAAGATGGTAATTTATTTTTGTAATCTATCTCTTTTCAGTTTTCACGGTGATTGAGGTGATTATCTAATTGAATAAACCTTAACATCAGTCAGTTGCGTCCGTCATCAGTTTTTATAGACCAGCCCCCTTCGAGTGCTAAGTGCGCTACAGTATGAAAGTCTCAAACAATACACTCGTTTTTCAGGAACTGTCACATACACAGCACTCTTGCAACTTTCTTTGAATAGTCTAGAAGCCCAAACTTTAGTGAAAATATACATGTATAAATCAAATACCATTTCATAGACGCTTTAAATAAAAACAAAAATGAGTCGGCCAAAAAATACTGCATATAAAGTACCCCGCCTGTAAAATGCTAGCACATAATTTCACACAAACTAGTCACTTTCAAATTTGTTCGGCAACCGGACAACAAAAACTCTTTGACCAACAGTCATTTTAACAGCCTTTCTGTCGATGTCATTCTCTCTGAAAGCCCTGACCTCATAAGGACACACCTCAACCTCTTTGATGTACAGTTTCTGTCGTCTCACAGACTCTGACAACGGTCTCAAAAGCCTACTAATGACAAAGGTGTCACACACAATCACAACATTCATCATGATCACAATTAACCTTCATTGAAATACACTTCAGTATATCCCAGAACACACCATTGGAAGACATGAAAGTAGTATTTGAAGATTTTGACTTGCTCGTATACTCCAAGGTGTGATACATTGTATTATTTACAATGAAACACTTATGCTGCTGCACAAGTACTGTCTCCAAAGCCATTACTTCACCTAAGCAAGCTTCAACGGCAATTTGTTCAACAGGTTTCAACTTCTTGTACACTGGTTCTCCACACACAACAAAATTAGGTGTTATATGATGATGACTCTTTGGCCGCTTCACACCAGATGTCAGATGTGAGTACATATGACATACAGATGGTGATGCATTACGTAACCTCTTGTTGGCTTCTTTAGGAAAACTGCTGCAAAACGAAATGGTTGTATATCTGTTCAGGTGCATGTTGGGTGCCTTTGAGAAACTTTAACAACACACCATTCTGGTCCTCAAAAGTAAACCCTGATATTGCCCATGCCAGAGGGGACCCCAATTTCTTACAGACTGAGGTAAATGCATCAGTTGGTGAATGTTGAAGGATAAATGTTCGTGACCATACAAGCCTTCCATCTGCTGCACAAACTTTGTAAGCTGCCCTTCAGCCCTGTCTATATCTATGTGACTAACTTTGTCCTGTAAGAGAGAATGCATTGCAGCGACTAGTAAATCCCAGTGCCTCTTGTACAGAGTGGGTAAAACACCGTCAATAATAACTGAAGAATAAAATAGTAGAAATGCCCGCCATTCGTTTGCTTTGAAATATTTCCTAGTCTTCAGAGAACGTGGACGTCTTGTGATTTCAATTGGAGGAAAGATTCCCAACAAGCATCTGTCGAGCCTTTCGACACTCCTCCCAATATACCATGATGCTTGATGATAGGACGAGTCAAACCACAAAGTTGTCAGCTGTCTACATATTCCCAGATGAACTGCATGCATGTAGTCTGGTGCAAAGCCAATGATTATGTTGAAGTGAGGGAGAAGCATCAATATGGAGGGGCCTTTGACACCAAACACTCTTATCCCGTCATTTAATGCTTCCAAAGCATGTCTGCGATGGTCCACCTTGTTACGTTGTCTATGCTCCTCATACCGGTAGACCCGAACATGCTCATGAACCTTTTATACTGTAACTCCTGGGTTATAACACCAATCACATCCTGAAGATCCGTTGAATTGAACACAATTACGTATCATTGGTCGACAGATTGTGTCTGCAATACAAACAGCAACAATGACTCTGGAACGTTTCACCCAATTTCCACTTTTCCATGTCATTCCCTGAGCTTCAAGTTGTTTCATCTCTTCAACGAACGGCTTCAGATAGGTGTCTGTTCTTGGTTTCAGAGGACCAAACCACAATGTCGTCAATAACCTGTGTTGCTTCCTCAAGTTTGGAGGCAATTCATTGATGAGACAGTGGACAGGCCAAATGGAGTATCCACTGGATTTGAACACACAAGCACCATCACAATTCCATATTAAGCTTAAATCATCAACCATCAACCCTGCTTCTTCACACATCTCTTTGTACTTTTCTCTACCCATTATGTCTTCAAGAGGTTCTTCATCTTTAAAGATGGTTCTATTGCAAAGGCTTGCCCCAAGACCATCTTCAAGTTTTTGCTTCAATTGATCTGCTATGGGAAACACTAAAGAGAAATTACCGCTTTTCACATTGGGTAAACAAAACTCGCCACAATCTGGACAAGCTGTACCAGCACAATTCTGTAGCTCTCCGATATAGGCCAAAGAAAGCTTACAATAAAAATGGATTTGAACTTGCTTTTTGTAATCGGGGAAAGTTTTGAAAAACTTGTACTTTTTTGCAGGGACACTATTACCGTACATTGTGTTTTTAAAGCAGATCCAACACATCTTGCACAGCATCTTTTGACAGATGATGCCGTATGCAATATGCCAAAAGCAAGAGCAAACTTTGAGCCTTTGTTACATCTGAGCCAGGCACGAGTGGTTCATCTCCATCTTCCAATTCATACTGATCATCGAGTTCATCTTGAATGGCAAAACCATCTTCATCATCAGAGATCTGTTTACAAAAAGAAGCACGTAAATCAGTTGAATGAAATCAAAATAATTGGGTATGTTAAACAAAAACAGGCCCTTCATTCATTTTCTCCATGAAAATGACTGCAGAGAAATAAAAGTTTTACTAACCATAACCCTCTTGAATCCTCCAAATTAAATTGGGGAATTTTGTTGACTTTGAAGATTTGAAGGGCATTTAAAAATTCAACTTTTTAATTGTGGATGATGGAAAAAGTTGGAAAAAGGTATAAAGGCAATGTGGTGGGGCAGATCACCTGAAACTGCCCGTGTAAATGTACTTACAATTGAATTGTGGATGGACCCCTGATCATCGTCATCATCATCTCCACTATCCTCATCATCATTTCCATTATTGTCATCATCATCCCCACTATCGTCATCACAGTCCCCACTATCGCCATCATCATCACCGTCGCCATCATCACCATCATCATACTTGTCATCATCACTGTCATCAGCATCAACACAGTTCTCATATACCTGAACATAATTTGAAAAGAGTTCAACATGCAAACAAGGCCATTTACCAGATGATACATTAAAAAATCCTGTGTTCATATAAGAGAAACAGAAAGGAAGCAAAAACACTTACAACTGAGTTTGGTATGGATCCGTCATTATCATCATCGTTAATGTCATTGTCATCATCAATATTCTCATGATCATCATCATCATCTTGAGATACCTGAAAAAAACAGAAGTCAGTATATCAGTTAATCATTTAATGCATATGTACATGTATGTAAATAAATCATCATCTATAAACCTATAATCGATAAAAAGGCATATGTAATTTCACAACAATCTTTCAAGATTGATGTGCTCTTGTTGAATAAGGGTTCGTTAACCCTTACCAGCGGTCCCCTGGAGAAATGTTAATTAAAAATACATGTTAGGTACAATTGTAGTGTGAGCTTAACTATGTTGTTTGGAAGATAGTTTTAACACTTACTGTTACAGTGTCACATTGCTGTTCCTCAGGGTTTAAGCTTTGGCAAAATCTTTTTAGTACTGCTTGTAATGGCCTCGACGCACTCCTCTTTGCTGCTGCTGATTCCCACTAATTCCAGCTGCCATTGCACTATTTGCTTGAGCTACAGATTCATAAGGAAAATAATATTTTTGTAGAATCCAGTCACAGAAGTAAATATATTATGGGGGCTAATTTACACAATGATTTTCAAGTTGTATTATATATAATTATATAAATTTCACTGTAGCGTACAAGACGTGTAAATGTAAACGATACTTTAAATCAAAAAATTACTTTAAAGGCCTGATCATACACGTAGGTGAAAAATAAAAACAATTAAAAAAACTCTTCCCTCAACACCGCCGACCTCCAACCGAAGCTGTGGCTCCGATACGTGGATGACACCTTTGTGATTTGGCCACATGGCAGAGACACACTCCAGGATTTTCTACAATATCTCAACCAGCAACACCCGAGCATCAAGTTCATCATGGAAACAGAAGAAGACGGCAAGATCGCGTTCCTTGATGTTGGCATTTCCAGAAACCCAGACGGCTCCCTACACCACAACGTCTACAGAAAGCCCACGCACACAGATCGGTACCTGAACCAGCGCTCCTTCCATCACCCAAGCATCAAGTCATCGGTCAACCGTACCCTCGTACAACGCGCCTACAACATTTGTGACAAGGACAGCCTTCCCAAGGAACTACAGCACACCGAACCACCCTCAAACGCAACGGTTACAACCCCAGCAAGATCAGCACAGCGAAGCCGGTTCCAAACCCCGAAAGCAAGGTAAGTAATCTAACCCTCTCTGCTTGTCTCCCCTATCTAGGTTCGACGTCTCACAAACTACAGCGCATCCTCCGACGAGCAGGCATCGATGTGTTCCACTCAGCCCCCAGCAAACTCCAAGGACTTCTACACACTCACAAGGACAAACCGGACCCAAACAACAGAGCGGGAGTCTACCGGATCCCCTGTGAGTGCGGTAAGGTGTACATCGGTGAAACAGGGCGCAACCTCCCCATCAGATTGATGGAACACCGAGCACACGGCCGCAGAGGAGATTTCGAGAAGTCCGCCATCGTCAAGCACTCACACATCAAGGACCACCAAATCGACTGGCAGGCAGCCCAACTCATCACACCCATCGACACATGGCACCCCAGACGCATCAGAGAGGCCATCGAGATCGTCAAACACGACACTGTGCCACAGGACATCGGCTTCTACATCAGCGACATTTGGCGACCACTACTACGGACTGAAGGATCTTCTATATCCGAAGTCCATAACCCACCCCAGACTGAGGGATCTCCTATATCCTACGTCCATAACCCACCCCAGACTGAGGGATCTCCTATATCCTAAGTCAACCACCCTCCATCCCCCTGTGCTTGTCAACAACTGATTCAGTTCAGTGAGCACACACTCCTCTCCCGCAACCCCTAGGATCCTAGTCTCAACAGTTCCCGCCTGCGCGCCTCAACGAACTAATCCTCCAGCATCCATTCAGGGGATGATCCTCCAGCAGTCTACTTAAGCAGCAGCATTTTCCAGAGTCCGGCATTCTCCTGAGGACGATCAGAGCATACTGATCGAAACGTCGAGTTGTACCTCCAGTTCTTTTCAGAACTAATTACTACTCAATTGAGATTCCACATGGTGTCACCGCAATTAGTCTTACTTAAAAAAAACTAGTACAACAATTGTTAAATAATGAATATTTATTTATTGATTTTTTTTTTCCATCATTAGGTGTTTTTCCAAGTTCCAGTCTACAAATAAAATAAACTTGTAATCTATGTATTTGCTGAAGTGAGAAGGGGAGTGGTTAGCTAATTACATGCTGCAATTGCTGTTAGTGTTATTTCTACGATCTGGAATCAAAATGAAAGTTCTAAAAAAAAAAGGGTAATTTTGCTTTGTGGACAAGTGGTAGTTGTTTTTAAACTGCATTCTTTCCCTCAAAATATCTGTAAATATCGTTTCAAACCTAACTTGATTACATTTGTAGTATTCCTTCATTTGATATAACCTCTATGAGTCTATCATATTTAGCAGCCTAGCAGGTAATTTTGTGGTGTTTGTCTTTCTTGAAGAGAACAGTGGAGGTTCTGTACGACATCCTTAAAAATTTTTGACATTGGTCATATTAATAACAGTTAGAATTAACGTTAGAGATAAATCTGACTTTTTTTAATTTTATTATTTTTTATTATTACTTAGGGATCGAATAACAGTACTTACCCAGTCATGGGCAGTAAAGACCACATCATCACAATGAATTTCTAACTCAATTTGCATGATTTGACAATTAGTGAATTACTCAAATCCAGACTCAATATTAGGCCTCCCCAATAACTGTTAGTGTTATGAACTTATGTAGGCCTATTAATTTATTACAATTGATAAAGTCAAGACGTCTTATTATATTCACAAAACATTACGTGGAACCCATCTCCAAGCTTTTAAACAAATGAATCAAATGTTTTGTTTGTTTAAAAAAACATGTTTTGTACTCGCCAATTAGAGGGCATCCAATGTCCTTGTACACCACCCATGTGGACATGTACATGTATGTACTGACTACTGTACATATTCGATCATAATCAACGATCGACGTCGACGCGACGACCACACACACCACATGTACATGTATCTGGCACACGTATGTAAATATATACATGAAGTAAGCACACTTCAGAACAGGTCAAAGGTCAACGTGCAGTGTTTGGCGACGGCCAAGCAGCAGACGACTTTGCGTTTGGCGCGCAAACGCTTTTTGTGTTACAGACGCCGCGGTACCAGTCAGCGTGCCACGATCGATCAACTTGCGCCTGCGCAAATTACGTCATCAAATATGAAACAATGTTCATTCTTGTTGATTCGAGCTTCATAAAATTACCCCCAAATTAAAAAAAATATATATGTTTATATAATCTTCAAGAATTAAGCTGTTTCAAAGTCTGACAGCACACTTTGGTCTTTTGAGAGTTTTTTTGTGTGGACTTTTGGGGCTCGCTGCACGATCTTCCGATGACGTCTAGTACCTTGAACCGCGCATAGTTCATGCAGCAGCGCCAGGGATCGTCTACCAATGTACCAGTCTAGCGTCCCCAGTCTATTCTATTATCGATTTCTGCTGTTATTTTCTGTCGTCACTTTGTCGTCTGAAGCTAGCTGGCCAGCGAAAGGGTGTTTTTATTATTTGCGTGATACTGTGTAACTATTCTGCATTCCTTTTCCTAGTATAGTACGACAGAAGTACGGCACTTAGCCATGGAAGATAGTCAATTTAGTTTGAAATAGAATTTATTACCGAAAACCCACCGTCTGTAGATGTAGCCTAGGTGAAGTGTCGTGGTTGGATCAATGCCACATGATTCAAGAGGATGAAGTAATTTGTAATTGGCCAGAAAAGGGGAGTAGAGGCATTCGATGTGCTGCCCGAATTATAAGCAGTCCAGTCATAATATATTATTTAATAAATGTTGATCAGTGTCATGTCAATTTCGAATTTGACGATTGAAGAAAACAATTGATTTAACAGTTATGTTAAATGGTAACGGTATCCTTTTTAGTGTTACTTACTGTTACACTGTCATTGTGCAACAAACTATTTATGACGACTAGCCTATATGTAGGCCTATCCTATAGGCCCTATAACATAACTAAGTATAACCAGTGCTGACTGATACTTGATAGGACTAACGTTAATGTTAATCAGTTTAACAAATTTGACAGGTTTATTTTTTTAAACGTAAAATTGAAATATGGAGTAAATCGACAATTTAATAGTTTATTAACAAGTTAGCCTACATGTTATTCATTACTGATTTGGTTTTACATAATTAAGTTAACGTTAATTAACATTTACGGAAGCCGGATAGTGCCAAGGGAAATATTTTTCATGAGTGCGTGAATATATTTTGTGTACTTAATTATCTGGCGGCCGCCACATAATTATCTGGCGGCCGCCACTTATTATCTGGCGGCCGCCACTTATTATCTGGCGGCCGCCACATAATTATCTGGCGGCCGCCACTTATTATCTGGCGGCCGCCACTTATTATATGGCGGCCGCCACATAGTTATCTGGCGGCCGCCACATAATTATCTGGCGGCCGCCACATAATTATCTGGCGGCCGCCACTTATTATCTGGCGGCCGCCACATAATTATCTGGCGGCTGCCACTTATTATCTGGCGGCCGCCACATAATTATCTGGCGGCCGTCACTTATTATCTGGCGGCCGCCACTTAATTATCTGGCGGCCGCCACTTAATTATCTGGCGGCCGCCACTTATTTTATGCATTGTTTTGAAATGTAGCATGTCATCGGTGTCAACGCTCATAACCAGTTAAAATCAACAGGTAAGCCTCAACTGTCGGCTTTTATCTTTGTAATTATTGAATGTTCCAAACTACAATTGCTTCCGGCCGTATGAACACACTATGACAAAACGTTAGATTGTAGTGGTTTCACAATCGTACGTTACGAAACATGTAAATTGTAATTTGAATTAAATAATTGTTTGTCCCACTTGCCTCATTAGGTCACATAACTCTTTGCTTAGGTATGTGGTATTTTTTAGTTAGGAGCATGCTTACTTTTGATTTGGTTATAATTAGATGTTCGTTTTTTTGTATTTTTTAATTGTTTTATTTTTGTATTTATTATTATTTTTTTTTGCCTTTCAGATCAGCAATGGATCATAAAGATATTATATCCATGTATTTCTACTTGGGATTCAGTTACAAGGAAATTTTGTGCGCACTCGCTATAAACCATCGAATCTTCATTAGTCTTAGGACTTTGAAAAGACGCTTGCATGGCCAACGTCTGTTTCGTCGCAAATATCTTACAGACATTCTAGATGTTGCTTCCTACATCTTGGAACAGATGAGGGAAAGTGGAAATATGCATGGATACAGATGGATGCATTTGAAATGTCTGCAAGCGGGTAAGGTCGTCCAAAGAGATACAGTTTATGCCATAATGAAGATTCTAGATACTGAAGGAGTATGACTCAGGATGAGAGGAAGGCTTAGAAGACGAGAATACTTTGCAAGAGGACCCAACTATCTGTGGCACTTGGACTCCTACGACAAATTAAAATCATATGGGTTACGAATCAATGGTTGCATTGATGGCTTTTCATGTCATTTGATGTGGTTAAACGTATATCGCACCAGCAGTGATCCCAGAGTAATCGCTGGATATTACATCGAGACAGTGGACGAAATGAAGGGGTGTGCACATTTGGTCAGAGGAGACATGGGAACTGAGAACGGACGTGTGGCTGCAATGCAAAATTTCTTGTCGGAGCGAGAGAGCTTTCTGTATGGGAAAAGTACTCATAATCAACGGATTGAGGCTTTCTGGTGTATGTTGCGTAAAGAATGTACGCAATTTTGGATGGACACCCTGAGTTCAGTAAAAGATGCCGGCGATTTCAATGGAGACCCCCTAGACGAAGGACTGATGCAGTTTTGTTTTATGAGGTTGGTCCAGGTGAGTACCATGCTCCAGTTTGGGGTCGCGGACTAATGGAGATAATAAAAACAAAAAATACTACTTTCTTAAGGGGTACACCGCTATTTTTGTTATAAATCATTATTACTACTATTTCTTTCTTGGCTTTCTTTCTCTCTCGCGCGCTTTCTTTTGTTTGACCTTTTTATTTTTGAAAAGGTCAGTATTGTAGTCCGATGTAACATTAGTTGGAACAGCCCTTTTAAGTTTTATATTGTTTTAAAAATGTTTTGTGGAAATAAAGTTCCAGTTAGAAGTCAAAAGAAAAGTTTTCCTTTCTTTCTTTCTGGTCACAACACACCTGCAACTATTTACACATGCTGCGATGAGTTTGTTGCATCCAGCCTATCCAATAGATAGGCCTACAATTCTAGATACAGAATATCTGTTTATATTATTATTGTTTTTCCTGTCTTTTTTTCAGAATGATTTGGATAGGGTTACATCTATATGGAACTGCCACCGTATACGAAATTCCAAGAACCAGAACGTACCCAGTGGAAGACCCTTCGTGCTCTTCACCATGCCAGAGGTGTTTGGACAACGTGACTACTTGAAGTCACTTGATCAGGGCCGTATAGATGTATGTCGCACTGAGTGTACCTTCAGGGATGGTTTTCCATGTGAGGAGGAATTATTTGAACTGTTTCTTATGTACATGGTTGAACATAGGTGGGACCCTCCCACCAATGCACAGGAGGCACTGCTGCTGTACCACCGATTTCGCACCCTGATACGTGATGATCTGGAGCAGATATAGTGCATGCATTCTGACATCAAGACATTCAGATGGAAAGTGCAAGTAGTGGCTATACGACACTGTTTCACATCAAACCAATAAGCTTTAACAATAATCTCCCGCTTAACTCATTGCTGTAAAACTTTGTGCCGGAAGTTCAAAGCCGCGCACAGCCGTTTAGTCAAGCGCGTGTGGCACCAACCTCGTCCCCAGGGCTTACTTTATTTCCAACCTTGTTTCCAATAGTAAACCCTGGTGCGGGAACTCTTTATTTGGACCCTGAATGGACAACGAGAATGCGTCATGAGCTGACAATGCAGCCGGGTGCTATGCGACAAAGAGACAAAATGCAGGCGGAATGCCATTGTAATACAGCTGACTGGGTACCAGCCGTTGTATACATTTTCACAGGATGGTTGGCCGGCCCTGCATTGCATGGATTCTCGAATACAAGCTATTAAATCTAGATCTAGTACCTGACCACAAGACTATATGACGAAGACGAATTTCAATTTGCAGCCAGACTATTATGTGCGCCCAGAATACATCGCCCACAGGGAGCCTAATTTACATACGCGTCCAAAAATCTTGCACATGCAAAAATGATCCAATACCAGGGTAATAGAGCAGTCAACCTCGTAAACCGCGTACTGCTCGACACCCTGGGAACGAGGTTGCGTGTGGCACCTGCATGCGGTTTGGTCATGATTACATTCGTCGGCGTTTTTACTATCGTAGCCGGCAAAATAAAAATTGCGATTGAAAACTAGATTTCGAAAAAAATTGCCTGTATTGTGTCTTTTCAAAAGGCTACACTCACACTTTCGGGTACAATGTGGTAGTTGAGTTGTACATGAGTTGTACGTTTTTAGCTCATACTGCAATTTCATTTGAAATAATTTGATGCCAATATATATATATTTGTTTCCGTAAAATGTTCTTCACTACGCACGCGCTAATCGAGTGGCAAATCAACATTGCACTTGATAATTATCTCTGTTAGAATTGCCGTGCAATTTTACACACGTGTATAATGTACAGCAAGCCCAGTGTGCAAGCAAACTTCCACTTTTACTCGAAAGTTTGAGTTGTAGCCTTTTCAACTTATCCTTTTTTTTCTTTGTTTTAACTTTAAGATTCTTAAAACTTCAAGCCAAAATTTCAGACATTATTCCGCTTGATCTCTGGGTCAGTCGGGATTTTGTTGTCTATGCCCACATGGTGTAACTTCGACGCTATTTGCAAATACGTCACTTTTTTTTCTTACTAATTTGCATGACAAAGTTTTGGGAGTCATATTTGTAATGATTACAAATTACGGAGATTAAAGTATATGATTCTATTCGTAACCTCCCTGAGTCTGAAACGAGTCTGCTCATTGGTAAATCTTGTATTTTATGTCATTTGAAATGTATAGCCTTAAAATCTCAATTAAATTATGGCTTTTATAAATGGAAGAGGATTTGGGCTTTTTTTATCAGATATTCATTTGAGCATCCATTGGCACTTAACTTTCAGAAAAAATTGTCCCATAACAAAATCGAAACTGTACAAATGGTTGTCCATATTCTCTGGAATTGGAATAAAACCCCGGCCAGAGAGACAATAATCCAAAGGGGTCAGGGATTTCACGGAATGAAAGTTCTTATATCAAAAGAAATACAAAGTCATATAGTAACGGTAAATTTAATCAAACTGAGTCGAAGAAAGAGATGAATGCAAACCCAAGCACTACCATAAAGCCACATGTCACATGTGCTTAGGCTTAAAGGGGATGTGTCGTCATGATCACAGCTAGACATTGAATTATTAACGCTCAACCACTTACTGCACATGTGCGCGCGATGGCGGTCACATCAGAGGATAATAATGATGGCGTTTTTGTTGTAATGGTCAACGCGCGCGCATGCAGTAACTGGGTGAGAGTTCATGTTTCTGACAAAGACACAGACAGATGATCATGACGACACAGCCTCTTTAAGTAACATTCCAGAAAAAGTAGCAAAAAAAGTTTGAGTTATGATACTTAACACTTGAGATAATGTTGTAAAGGTTACAATAGAAACAACAATAAATATGTATAAACATGTGTATAAAAGGCGTAGTTAGTATATAATATGGATGTTAAAGGTAAATACAGGGTGGTTAAAGGTAAAATATAGGATTGGTTATCATAAAATAAAAATAAATTGTATTTGTCTGAAAGCTATCTGATTATTTTTTTGAAGTCCATGATTTTAATTTCGGTTGCAACAACCAAAATTAAAAACAATATGTTTGTTTACGTTGTAAAAATTTCACTATATTCTCCAGACGGACTCAGATGACGGATTGGGCCCAAATTTCCATTGGTTTGTTTTTAATGTATATGTTGAGTCCCACAAAGTAAGAACACTGATCTATCAAGTTTACTTAATCCGATATTTTACCTTTACAAAAAGGGAAACCAATTTCTCACAGCAACTTTCGCCGACTTGTTGAGCACATTTCAACAATTTTTAATAATGGTATTATAATATTTATCGTAAAAATATAATAGTGGAGAAATAACCGCATTTACTTTTTTGTCTTTGAGATATGGTACTTCAAAATATTCTGGTGTGAAAACTATATGTTTGCCCACGGACGGCTTCATTCTATATCCACTTTACTGACGAGCTCTGGAGCTAGAAAAACTGTACCTTCACAACATGATTGTTAGTATAAGTATAAGTTTAAGTTAAAGATAATTCAAAGATACTTTAACTTATGATTTGATGATAATAAAGACACGCGTGACAAAGAAGAAGAAAACTGCTGTGAAAAATTGCTCTCCTTTTTTCTAACCATTCTGAATATAAGCATACAACATTGAAAGGTTCTAAACGCTAAGGAATACATTCATTTTAAAAGTAACAACGAACTTCTTATCTAATTAAACGGAAATGTTGCAAACAAACATTCCCTAAATCACAGCTAATCCTGACTGAATAATAAAACCAGTCCATAGTGTCTTGCGTGTACACAAAAAAATGTACTGTATGTGTGACACTGCCTGAAACACAACGTCAAACTAAAAAAAAAAAACACCCCGATGCACAAAAGGAATGACCAAACAACAAATCCATACGCTTATTGAAAACTTCAACTGTATAGATCGAGTGAAAATCCAAGTTTTACAGGGTCAAAATTATATATAAAAAAAACACCTACATGACACTACTAGAGCATCACTGACTAATCAGTGGCTGATTACGGTACTCTTCCTTGAACCACATTATGTGGCGGCCGCCAGATAATTAAGTGGCGGCCGCCAGATAATTAAGTGGCGGCCGCCAGATAATAAGTGGCGGCCGCCAGATAATTATGTGGCGGCCGCCACATAATAAGTGGCGGCCGCCAGATAATTAACTTGTGATAGTTTAGCCCAGCCATTAGCTAAACTTTTTAACTTTTCGCTTGCCTCTGGTGTAGTTCCTCATGAATGGAAGCTAGCGAATGTTGTTCCATTATTTAAAACTGGTGATGCTCATGTTATGTCAAACTATAGACCCATCTCACTCTGTTCTGTTGTTGGTAAGATTCTTGAAAGGGTTGTATGTAAACATCTCATTAATCATATGTATAGAGGGGGGATAATCTCACCTACTCAACATGGGTTTTTGCCAAAGCGCTCCTGTGTTACTCAATTGACAACTCTTTATCATAGCTGGGCCAATGCACTTGATGTTCCGAAACCCTCCCGCATTGATGCCATATTTTTAGATTGGTCTAAAGCATTTGATCGTGTGAGTCATCAAGTTCTTTTGAACAAATTACATAAATATGGCGTTTGTGGTTCAATGTTGGACTGGTTTAAGTCTTATCTTACAAATAGGTCTCAATGGGTTCAGTTTATGGGATCATCATCTGACTGGGCTGCAGTTCATTCTGGTGTGCCACAGGGATCTGTTCTTGGACCTTTACTTTTCAACATTTTTGCTTTTGATATGCCATTTTGTGTTCAGTCGAATCTTCGTCAATATGCAGATGACACTGTTTTGTATAGAGTTATTAAAACTCCAGATGATGAAGTGACACTCCAGAATGATCTGCAGCACATAAACACCTGGTGTAATTTAAACTGTATGGCTTTAAATCCAAATAAATGTAAGCTAATGACTGTGACCCGTTCTAGAAATCCTGCTAAACCACTGTATAATATTGGTGATTACACTTTGGAAAATGTTGATAACTACAAATACCTTGGTGTTATTATTTCTAGGGACTTAAGTTGAAAACCCATATTAGCAATGTTGCTTCAAAAGCCACAAGGCTAAATGGATTTATTGGTAGAGTAGTTAAAACTAGGGACCCTAAAATTCTTATTTCACTTTATCGCTCAATTAGCAGACCCATACTTGAGTATGCAGCCCCCGTCTGGTGCCCTGTCCTCACTACCCAGCAAGAAACGCTTGAGAAGGTACAAAGACGTTTCACCCGTTTTTGTTTAGGCCTGCCGAGAAAGGCTTTAATTAATTCCAATAGTGAAATTGTGTATTCTGACAGGTGTGTCAAGTTGGGTCTTCCCTTTTTAAACAATAGAATTCATTCCTTTCAATTGTGTTTGTTATTAAATGTTTATATAATAAATTTGACATTCCTATTGATCTAATCCATGTTAATCGTAGACATACTGAAGTTATTAAGTTTTCTCATCAAATGGCAAGGTCCAATGCTGCTCATCATTCTCTTTTTTATAGATTCCCTAGATTATGGGAGGTGCTACCAACAGATGTTAAACAAACAGTTATTTATAGTTTATCTTTATTTGTTAATTCACTTAGAAAACATTTATTAGTCCCTGGCCTAGCAGATGCCCTAACTCAAACTGTGTAGTATTTAAGTTTTTATATTTTTATTATATTATTTTTATATCTCAAAGTGTGCCTAAAGCCATTTATCGTTCTTTGTGTGATTCAATGTTTGTTTACTTCCTAAGTGGTAGTATCAGGAGATCAACTCGACAGTAATTTAGTTTACTTTTTTGTAATCCTACAGGGGTGCTACCTTTGTTTCTGTTAATCTAATGTAAATTTGTGTGTATTTGTTTTTTCTACCTGTGAAATCAATAAATGAAATGAAATGAAATGAAATGAAATGAAACAAACTATTATTGTTAATAGCCTGAATAGCACCATCATGCAAGGTGTGTTGTCTTGGGCATAGCTGGGAACAAACTCAAAACAACTTTTTGTGCAACTTGTAGTGTACTTGTTTGTGGGAAGATTTCAAGACTCAGATTCATAGCAATATAAAAATTAGAAGTACATGTGAGAAGAAATGGCTCGTCTGAAATTCAAACCTACATGTATGTGGCTATTTTTACAATCAGTGGTGTATAAATTTAAATGTTTGCAATTTTTGTTTTGTAACTTTTAAACCAGTTGACTGATTATTAAGTATTTTCACTGACTGTGTTACTGTCCTTGGTAACTTAGTAAAGTTTTAGTATTTCTTCAAGCACATTGTTATATGGCATACAACTATTAATATCACCCCTCTATAGTAAACTGCTTTTGCATGACTTTTTGTTCATCCCTGTTTTAACAGGTACTTTCATTGAATCAATTAATTAAATTTTACCCTTACACTGTTCCTTGAATCATAAACAAACTTTGACTCTTCTTCACAGGCAATTAAGATCGATAAACAACCTCCCAAGAAGAGAGCCAAACACCAGAAGCTGAGGTTTCTTGAGACTGATGAAGACCAGAAGGTAAAGCTAGTTTTTAAACTAAGTGATCTCATGGGGTAACTATTTGTACGAAGCGTTAAAGGGTCTATCCCTGAATTTTTTTTCAGGTGACTTTAAAAATGTTTTAACCAAATTAAATGGGAACAAGTCATACATGTATGTTATTAAATAGCCAAAATAAGCATGTTTCTTTCTGCCTAACATTGGAAATTGTGTAACAGTTGAAACAGATTATTGGCTTGTGATCCGATAAAACAGAATTACAAAAAATGAAGTTATATTCTCTATGTTGCCTTGGAAAACCACAATTTCTTTAATGATGACAGCGTTTTAGACACAATTTATTTCTCAGCACAATTGGTACCAGTACCAACATTTTATACAAAATAACTGTTTAATTTAAATTAGTTAATTTGTATTTTGATAATCAGTCCAATTCTATACCTTGTAATGTTTTGCCTTCAGGTAACAAGTGATCTTGGATCTTTGCGAACACAAGTTAACAAACTTCAAAATAAAGTTGAACAGCTCACTACTGCTATTTTTGTTTGTCTTGAAAGTAAGTTTTTATTTGTATTTATTTTATTTTTTTTTTTAATCTTATTAACCTGAATTAAAGCATTATTTATTTTAAGCACTACTTTTCAAATACATTTATTTTTACACTCTGAACTAAATTTTCTCATTCATCTGATAAGCGAGTACATTTTCTTCAAAGACTGTTTTAATTGGCCGTTGATCAAGTTTGTCTGATATGCTTTGGATACACTGGTTTGGGTATGTTTAAAAAAATATTTACAATTAATATTACTAAGTGAACCCCCTTACCAGATTATGATGACATACATGTGTAGACCCCTTGTTCATAAGAGGTCATACTGTCGGTCAGCGTCAACCATGTGGATTTGACGATTGTTTGTTTATTTGATTTAACAGTAGCCTTTTTAAAAGTAATTTTAGTTTTTTCCGGATTGCTGAAAATTTTAAAATAATTATTTGTGTAACATGAATTTTATCATTCATAAAACATGCGGGAGTTAATTAAAGCGCCAAAACAGGTGAAAGTACAAGAGGTCAAGGTGAAAGTGCCAGCTACTACGGCGGAAGTGTCAGAAGAGGTATACAATCAGTAGATAAATAACAGATCAACACACTCTTTTGCAAAAATAAATTTATAAGATTTTTTTTCTTCAAAAGATCTCCTGATATTTTCCAAAACTTTCTAACAACATTTTGGTTTGGAAAAAGCTGCATTAAAATAATACGGGAAACAATACAATAATTTTCAATTAGTTTTTTTTGTTTTTTGGTTTTGCTTCAAAACTCTTCCAGTGTCTGACATTGTTTTCCATTCCCCAGTACCTTCCTGTTCCCCTTATGGATTTACCTCCACTTTACTGATTTTTGTTCAAGAGTTTAAGACCACTACAAAAACTGTCTTGACATCAACCATGCATAAACATTAATGACTACTTTGGTTACTTTTTATTTGTCACAGACTATCCTAATACAGGTTGTGATTAATCAACCATGGTGACTAAATCAAGTAAACATAATTATGTTTGTTTGCAGGTAATTCTGCATGGGAGTCTGAAGGTGCCAAGGAGTGTAAAGGCAATGTGGACCAATGGGAATCTTCAAAAATATGCTTCAGATGCACTGTTGTACTTCTTCAGCAGGGAGAACCTTGCAACCTCATCATTGTCAGGCACTGTCAGCAATGCACATAAAGAAAAAAGTGTGAAGCCGGCCCTGCCGAAGGACATTGTATGCCCTCTAATTGGTGAGTACAAAACATGTTTTTAAACAAACAAAACATTTGATTCAGTAGTTTAAAAACTTGGAGATGTGTGCCATGCAAGTCTTGACTTTAATCATTGTAATAAATAAATACATTGGGAGATTGATAATATTATTATTAAGAGTGGATTTCAGTAATTGAGAAATAGAAATTCAGTGTGATGATGTGGTCTTCACTGCCCGTTAATGACTGGGTAATAATACTGGTTTTCGATCCCTAAATAATAATAATAAAAGAGTTATGTAACAAACCAAAACTGGGAAAATTGTTCACAAAAATGCAACAACAAATTTGTGTCAGGGGATAAAAGGTATATGACTCCACTATTCTGACTTGTTTGCACTGTTTCTTTTCCTCTTCAAATATTATGTGTTTTACCACAGTAAGCCTTACAACGACTTCTTATCAGTTCATAAACATTTGTGCTTGTAGCTGTTTGCTTTCACACTGTTGTAACACTTCCTACACTTCTATTTCTTCCAGCCCACATGAAGGCCACTTTTAACGTGGACGATAACGCTGTGAAGCAAGCCATCAGAGCAAAGCTTAATACAGAGAGCAAGATCAGGGCACGACACACAGCCTCTGAATGTTAATTTTAATGTTACATTTCTAATCTTTTAAAGTTGCATCATCTGTGTTTTAACTAGAGTAAAGGTATGGAATTCCATTACTGCCATCTAAACGGCCCATGTATGGCGATGATGGTTTGGTCCCTAGCCGTTTGCGCCGTCAACGGCGCATAGTCGCGTCGTGCCGTCACATAGTCGCGTCGTGCCGTCGCATTGTCGCGTCGTGCCGTCGCATTGTCGCGTCGTGCCGTCGCATAGTCGCGTCGTGCCGTCGCGTCGTGCCGTCGCATAGTTTTGTACTGCTTGTATAGGGCCGTCGCATTGTCGCGTCGTGCCGTCGCATTGTCGCGTCGTGCCGTCGCATAGTCGCGTCGTGCCGTCGCATTGTCGCCCGTGTTGATTGATGGTCCTTAGCCGCTTACGCCGTCAACGGCGCATAGTTGCGTCGTGCCGTCGCATTGTCGCCCCCGTACCAGTTTGACTGAATTATCCAGTGCTTGCCAATTGGTGGCGCTTTTTTTGTAATTATTTTTAATAGTGTATTGGGCCAATTGTAAAAAAAAAAACCTATACTACATACAGTGTTTTACCGTATTGTAGGTGAACTTGAACCAGTACTTTTTTATTATGTGTTACCTTTTTCCATTTCATTGATTGCTTTCTCATTGAAAATACAAAGTACAAAAACAAATTAGAGTCTATGTGGTTTGGAAGACTTCCATTGCTAAACAGAAAACAATGGTAATGGGTGGAAACACACCGTAATGAAATATTTTATGGAAATTGGACCACCCCTCGAAGGTTCAGGTCAAATTGTCCAACTTTATGTGATGTGCCATGTTATACACATGGCAATTACATGTACCTTCTGCATTTAGTCATGTTGCATTTCCAATCACAAATTGTTTTATTCCATGTACACTTTACTTGTCTGTGTACTTACATGTTGATTTTATGTCAAAGGGGCAAATGAGAGTGATGTGAAGCCAATATAAGTGATTAGAGATTGTCACTTCTAATTTTATAATAATTACTTGACCTCTTTTGTAAAATTATTTACAGCGAATAGAACGCTTCTGGAGAACTCTCTTCAACATGATGTCAAACTTCTGGGTAGACATATTCCGTCAGTTGGTCAGCGACGGTGTACTGGATTGTACATCATGTTTGCAAATGTGATGCTAAACGAGTGATGCTAAACAAGTGCTAAACGAAGACTCTAAACATTTCAAATTTGCATAAATTTTAAATAAAAGATGCATAAACGTTTTATTTCTTTATTACTAGAAACATTAAAAAGCTCTCAATTGAAATATCTGACTTGCAGAGAATGCCTGCGGTTTTGCTTCACATCAGTGATTCAGCTTGAACTTGACGATGTCAAAATTGAATGGAACCAACACAGAACAAGAGTATCTCGTCATGTCTCAGCTTTGCCTGGTAAACCAGATATCATGTATTTCCTTCCACAGCTGCATGGTATGTCTTTTTGGAAGTCTCTTCCTGACTTGCTTCTCTGTCAAATAGACCCCCGTATTGATAAGGTTGTTGCATTATGGGAGCAAAAGGGATCATTTTGTTGTTTTAATTTATCCGTCTTCAATAACTTACAAGTAAGTGACATAGCCAGCTTCTGTAGTTTCAGTGTAATTGTCCGGGGGCAAAACAGTGTGAAATAAGTAAATTAGGGAATGTTGTCTGCTAGTCTGTATTAAATAGCACTTATTCAATGAATTTGAAGTCTAGAATGACCCCCTACATTGTTCCATGCAACATGATAAATATATTGTGACGTTGTCTATAAAGATTTCCCTTGTTTAGGGTATATAATGAATTTTGAGCCATAATTATTGATGAATGTGGCTAATCTTTTAACAAATAAAAAAAAATCAGGCACAAAATAACACTAATTTTTTATTCCAATGACATCCCTTTTTTCAGAACAGTTCAAGAACATGAATTTGAGGGGGTTGTACGGAAGCCTGTTGGTGCCACTGGATAATGGGGTGAACATATTTATTTCACATGGGGGTTAATACATTTATTTGACATAGGGGTGAATATATGTATTTGACATGGGTTAGTATCTTTCTTTGACAAAGGGGGTGAATATATTTCTTTGACATAAGGTAATATATTTCTTTGGCATAGGGGGTAATTAACCGGCTACCGACACATAAAGTATTCACCCCCCATGCCAAAGAACTATATTATATTCAACCCCTATGTCAAAGAAATATATTTACCGCCCATGTCAAAGAAATATATTCACTCTATTATGCAGTGGCACCAATGGGCTTCCGTTGGGTTGTGACATACAAGGTTAAGCAACAAAATTCTGATCTCTATTAATATCACTATTTAGACATTTCTTTGGGAACAAGCAGCCATTAAGCAATCACTGAGACTTTTATGTAACACAAAACATTTTCACACACAGATACACATAATTATTGTACTCAAGTACCACTGACAGACATCAATGTCGTCAAGCGAGAGTTTACTACTCGTCCAAGAGCTCGAGGGTGTTCAGCTGAAATGGAGGTGTGTAATAACCTAATGGCTGCACATAATAAAGAAATGCCTTCATCTGTGAGGGAAGGCATAGAACTGTTCCAGTGGTTTTGTTCTAAATTAGAATAAACAGGCAGTAAGAATACAATATCAAAATAGAAAACTTGACTTAAAACCTTGGGAACTGAAACTGGACAGTTGTGTTGACCTTAAAGGATCTGTGACTACTCAGTAATAATGGTTTAATATTACACCTTATAATTAGTAAACAATAAATCTGTTTCAAAAACACCTTTTGTACCATTCTGTATATTTTTAATGGATTTGTTTTATTTAAAACATAAGTCTTCAGGAATACCCACAAAAATAGGTGACTTGGTCGAGTCCCCTCCTGATGTCACAGGCATTACATAATATACTCAGTGGCCAATTTTTTAAAAGAAAGATCAGGTACTTGACATTCTTTCCATGCACTCAACCACTTAAAGAGGGGCTCCAAGGTCAAATTAATTTTTGTGATGCACTCATTTTGCAATAGATATAGTCATAAGGACTCTATCTATTGGAAAATGAGTGTCTCACAAAACTGAATTTGACCTTGGAGCCCCTATTTAACTATTTCAGATTATTGTCCTTGACGTCAGGAGGGTAATCGAGCAAGTCATCTATTTTTTACGGGCGAATATATTTTTTATACCGAATGATAAAAAATGTGCTTTTGAAACAGATTTATAGTTTACTAATTATAAGGTGTAATATTAAACCATAATTACTGAGTACGTCATAGATCCTTTAATAACCACTTAGCCACAACCTTTTACAAGTTAAGTTGTTTATACCTGGATGCCACTTGTGACAGTTCAAACAAAAATCAAATCTTGAAATTGGTGTTGATGTGATTGGCAAAAAGAAGCTTTAACTTCAGCTTCAGTATTGTAAATTACAAATGTTACAAGAAACGTTAACCCTGCTGATCTAAATTTTTCAAAAACCCTGTGTTTCCTTAATCGCATATGTCAGTAGATCCTCAAACTCATCAGGATCTTCAATGCCTCGTGGCAACCACAAGATCATCGCACATGTACAGCTTGAGGGAAGCCGACGAATCCCAGACACTTTGGGATAGAACTCAATGCTCAGCTTGTTACCAAAACCACACGGGGGCACTTTGGTAGCTGCTGTCCAGAACTGCAATACATCCTCCAGAGATATTGCTGTGTTGATGTCTGTACAAAAAAGAGTTATCACATTAGATTACATGGGGGTCATTCCATTTAAATCAAATAGTTTTTCGAAAACGTACCAAGGTGATTTCAGGTTTTGATGAAGCTTCATAATGATAATCTTTTGTTGATACAGAAAACTCACACAAATTTAGGTATCAAAAAATTAATATATGAAATAAAAATCTGCTCTTCAAAAATCAGAGAATTATACCTTCATGCACTCCCAATAACTGACATGGATTATGAAGCTAACTCTTTGTATGTGTACCTGATTGGTCACAATAGCTTATTGTGATAATTTTTGCCATGGATCGACCAATCAGAATAGGGGATTCAAGTTTGCTTGAAGACAATTGTATATATCACTCTAACCCAAGTGATGATGATCATATTTCCTCTTTCTGAGGATTCAATAGTAGAAGCAAGCAACATAAGAATGAACTACACAAATTAAAATGTTTGATATACATGTAGATAGTGTCATTACCTGCACACTTTTGGATGAACAATTCCCAACAATAGACAGTATCTTCCTCAAGCACTCGGTTGTTTGCTCCTTCTGGTGAATGGATAATGTGGTACAGCTGTCTGAAATCACTGACTGTCAGTGGCTGGGGATCATAGATGAAGAGAGCCTTTGTCTCGGTTGGGTTTTGTGTAACCTGCTCCCACAAGGGCCCTAGACCTTCTGTGAATTGTCTCACTGCACTATGAACCGTTGTGTACAGAAATTAATTAAAGGAAAGACAAACAGTGGTAACAGTGAATAATGAAGAGTGAATGGCTGTTTCAGCAGAAGTGCATGACAACACAGGCGCGGATCCAGAGGGGTGGTTTCGGTGGTCGAAATCCACCCTGCTGAGACAAAAAAAGAAGAAAAAAAGATGACATTCTGCAGGGGTTATTGTCTGTATAGGCCTGGTGAGCATTATGAATGGGAAACTGGCTAGAAAGCATAATGTGCATTCAAGCATTTTTGCAGGGGGTGGGGGTCAGGCCCTTATTTTTGTTTTTAACCATGTTAAACACAAAACCATATGCGCAATATGCTTTCTAGCCAGTCTCCCATTCATAACGCTCACCATATACAGATAATAACCCCTGCAGAATGCATCTTCTCATTATTATTATATACAGGGTGGCCCCAAAAACCAGACAAGCATACTTCCAGTACCCTGAGGCCAAAACTACATTTACCAATGGATGGAGAATCTTTCTAGAAGAAATATGATACCAAGACCCTATTTTATGAAGCATACTTCTACTGTATTCAATCATGTTAAATTCGCGGGCGCAGTATAGTTATTGCTCGGTGTGAAAGGACCTCTGACTTTGCTTCACAAAATCAGCAGGGTAGTGGAAGTATGCTTGTCCGTTATTTCTGGGCCAGCCTGTATAATTGTTACAATTATTTTATTTTATTTTATTTTATGTTTTTTTTTTGGGGGGGGATGACCCCCCAAAACCCCACTGTGTATCCGAGCCTCAGTGGCATTAGAATTTTTTTGGGGGGAAAAAATCTGAAGGGCCTGAACCCCCCCCCCCGCAAAAATTCCTGGATCCGACCCTGCAACAGATAGTTATCTTGAAATGTGTTCTCACTCACCGATGATAGATGCAGTCCCTCTGTGCAAAAGTAATATTGTGGATTTTAGTGATGCTTTGCTCCAAGATCCAATCAGCCAGATCAAGCACTGCTTCGGAGAATTCGGCTTCATCAGTAGAGCTGATCAACTGAAAAATACAGCCATAACAAGAAGTATTAATTGTAACACTACTATAATATCTGCAAGTATCTTGAAAATAAGATAGCTAAAACAATTCCTTAGTTTTTGGTGACAATTTGACTGCTTCGATTGTTTTGAACCAGCCAAGGACCGTCATGTTACGGCTCGATATCCCAGTGTGCTATCTATTGTCAACAAGTATTATCTGAGGGTGTACAGAAATTACCATTTATGGCACAATTTGCTGTGACATGAAAATGTTTGAAGACTGTAGCTACCAAAATCAGCAAAAAAAGACAGAAACACAAAATTAATTTTGGAAATCTATTTAAACCACATTTTACAATGTACATGTACTCCATTATAACACCATTGTTAAGCTTTATTTCAAATTTCTAGCATCACAAATAATTTTAACAGTCTTAGGGATCTCATTGTTCAGGCTGAAGTCTCCACCATTTATGACACTGTTAATCGCCCTACACCACAGGGAACTTTCAGGTGTGCAAACACCTCCAAATGTATCGTCTACAGCCAGTACATCATGGAATCAGAATTGTTCTTTTTCGTTGATTAACTCCATGTCCTTTTTCTCCTTTCCCACCTTTGACTTTATCTTTTGTGTTTCTACCCTCTTTCTTGTTACACCAGCAAACTCATTTACCCCCCCCCCCCCTATTGTCTCCATCCGTCACGTTTGGTTGGTAAGCAGTTTACAACAGCTTAATGATTGTTTTCATAAATCTATATCATAAGTCTATAAAGTAATATGGGGCAGTGGTAATTCGTGCTTATGCATCCCCTCCCCCCCCCCCCCCAGAAAAAAGGCCAACATATTAATGAAAACATGTTGTGTTAATCATGTAAAGTCTGCCTTTCCAACAAACATTTAGAGGTACCCAACCCAACTAAATATCCGGCACACTGGCTTGAGATAACATTAAAATAAGCACCCACAATGTGAATTTTCTGCAAATTAAATCCTACCTTTTCCAAGTTGACACGAGTGGTATGCTCTGCTATGCAGTCAATATCTTTCATGTCCACATCTTTTCCCACCATTGCTGCAAACAAGGAGGGGCAAAGTGCAGCAATGCCTGGACCACCATGAGTTAGACTCCACAACATCAGCTGCCCTGCAAGCTTGTATCCTTTTTGTTCCAGATGATTGATGTCATATGTGAAAGTGGCCTTATTTTCATGAACTTGGAACATTCCTGAACTGTTTACAACCTCTTTCAAAAGGATCCTGTCAAAAGTGAAATGAGATTTGTATGATTATTAATCAACCTTGTACCAACAGTAAAAAGAAAGTTCCTATTTGGGAATGGGATGTAAAAGCAATTACACACTAATGGGCCAAAAAGAAAACTTTGTAAGAGAGGCATGGGAGAGTGAGACAAAATTAACTATGTTGTCCCAGTCTTTTCCTGTACATTACAAAGCTGTTCATGATTGTTCATAGCAAAAGAAATAATAAATTAATCCGTGACCTTTAGAAATTATTACAAGGTCATTTTAAAAGTGTTACGTATGTAACAAAGACAGACATATGGCCTGGAAAGTGAATACAAAATAAAACAAAAATTACTAAAGTTGTGCCAGTAACATTTCTAACCCTCAAAGACTGTAAGCAGTAAAACTGAGATATTGCCATGGGTATTAAGGAAATAACAATGGGAAATAAGTCACGTACGAACATTGGATAGACATTTAGTGAAAAAAGTCTGTCCCCGTTTGTAGGTACAAATTCTCTTTTTTAACTTATAATTTCTTAAATAACCATTTTTAAATTTTTATTTTGGCTGGTAACTATCCCTAAGGGTCTGTAGAATTGTTATTGGACAACGTTGGGCCAATCAATTTATTTTAGAATAACTTCTACAAAATGATAACAGAAATGTCCGTCCTTGTTACTTACGTATAAATCCTGAAGATTTATCTCCTCCAGTTTCTTAAATACTCAGACAATTACCTAATTGTTTTTTCAACCACAATCCTCATGTGCCTTTGAATGTACACAGACAAAAATACAAAACATACTTAATTTTGTTATTACTATCCCATGTTCCCCTCCCATGTGCCCATTAGTGTGGAATTGCCCGCATGCATATTGCATAAATCAAGTGAATTACCGAAAAAATTCACGTCGAGGTCCTCCTCCATCTTGTGCATCTTCTCCAGCAAATACTACTTGCAATGGAGAGTAAAAACGGAAGGTGCTTGAACTGATTGCTCGTACTGCCGACTTGAGGAGGCGTCGTCTGTGTACAACAATGGTGGCAGGATCTCCTTCATCAGCTGTCATTAATGATGAAATGATGTCAACACATGAACTTTCAGATGCTCTGAAAAAAAAAACATGTCAATCAGGAGACACATTTGGTAAAAGGATACTGTACATGGTTGATGGGCTTGATGATAATAATAATAATAATAATAATAATGTGTGGACTTATATAGCGCACGTATCCACCAACTAAGTGGTGCTCAAGGCCCATTCTTTTTACGTGCATTACACAACACACGGGACCTACGGCTTTACGTCCCATCCGAAGGACGAAGCAATTATGGTTAAGTACCTTGCTCAAGGACACAAGTGTCACGACCGGGGCTCGAACCCACACCCTGCTGCTGGCAACACCAGAACTTGAGTTCGGTGCGCTAGACCGCTCGGCCACGACACTCCATGTGTCAAAGTAGCAAATCGTTTCGCCAGTCCTTTGAGCATATATTAAATTTATTTATTTATTTATTTTATTACACTTTAATGGCAAAACAATAATACCAAGCCAGTGAGTGGTAAGGAGGAACAGGTGACCAGCACCTCTACAATGCCATCCTACCACAAAGATTATCAAATATTACCACATCTCTAATAACAAAACATACAAACAATCACCCCAACACCCCCAACAAAAAAACAAACTAACAATCAGACAAACAATCAAGAGAAGGACTGCACTTTAAGACAGGACAGACAAATCTTTCAAAAAGATGCATTCAGGCACTTTAGTATAACAAATTCTTTCGTTAGGGAAAGGCTTGGAAGAAATTTAAGAGATAAATAAAAGTGGTTGTGATCAACCATCGATCATTGTTCACTTGTGTGATACATCTCTGGGAACTGCATTATTATTTTACATGATCATGCTTCCACACGTCCCAGTGTGCACAAAGGGAAGAAATTTGATCTACCTCCTAATAAAGATGTCCCCATCGGGCATACACTCTGAAGTGATTTGCTTCCAAACAAAATGTCATTATACCCTTTTTGTACACTTTTGCAAGCAGGGACATATTGGATTAAGCAGGCAGGTTAGTTTGGTAAGAGCACAACATCAGGCAATTCCTGAAATGTTTCTCCAAAGTCATTTTCTAGTTAATTTTTAAAGGATTGATCATGGTCGAATACAGTCTTAATATTTTAGAATAAGACCAAAACATAAAACATCTTTTCAAAAACTTATTTAAGGCCCTTGACAGCTGTCTTTATTACTGTGTAACTTACTGTGTTTCTAATGGTTGATCCGTAGCTTCAACAGCAGCAATCACGATGTCCTCCATGTCCTCTTCAGTATCATCCAGGAGATCTATAGTTTCAGGCACATTACTGCAAGGTGCATGATCCGAGTCCTGAAAAGTACAGATGTTTAGTTGTCACATTACATTGTACATCTAATAAAAATTAAAAAAAATTATTTATAATTTACTACTTTCACAGTGATTTATGGGCCCATGAAATAGTTACAGCTTGCCTTTAATTTGTTTTGTTAAGATTTTAGATTAGATATTAGTAAGAAGACTAATAATAATAATAATAATAATGTATAGATTTATATAGCGCACGTATCCACCAACTAAGTGGCGCTCAAGGCGCATTATATTATTATCCCTGCTCATAAGGCTCATAAATCATTCCTGAAACCATCTCAGCTCCCTGGGGAGTATACAGCTCAATTGCTGCCATTTCTAGCGCATAGAGAGCAAACCATCTCTGCCTTCACAGGTACCCATTTAACCCCTGGGTGGAGAGAAGCAATTATGGTTAAGTGTCTTGCTCAAGGACACAGGTGTCACGGCCGGGGCTCGAACCCACACTCTGCTGCTGGCAACACCAGAACTTGAGTTCAGTGCGCTAGACCACTCGGCCACGACAATCCACTTTTCGTGCATTATACAACACACGGGACCTACGGCTTTACGTCCCATCCGAAGGACGAAGCAATTATGGTTAAGTACCTTGCTCAAGGATACAAGTGTCACGACCGGGGCTCGAACCCACACCCTGCTGCTGGCAACACCAGAACTTGAGTTCGGTGCGCTAGACCGCTCGGCCACGACTACAGCAAATTCATAAGCGAATTCCTGGTTTGGTTGCTCCATCTGAATGAACATTATTTTAATATGCAAACCAGGCAACTTTCAAAACACAACAAACAAGGCTTTATATTCAAGACATTTATTTATTTATTTATTTATTATTTATCATGGGAAAACCTTTCAGTGAAACACTGTTTTTCAAAGGTGCCCAGCATTGACAACCAATTTATATTGCACCTTGCAATTGTTACAAGGCGCTGGCGCAATTTGCAGCCACTGCCAGAAACACCGGGGCACAATTAGCCCCTTCTCTTTCACGATAAGTGTCCTGTACGTGCATTACACAACACATGGGACCTACGGCTTAACGTCCTATCCGAAGGACGAAGCAATTATGGTAAAGTGCCTTGCTCAAGGACACAAGTATTGCGCCATTCTGTAAACAACAGAACTTGAATCCGTTGAACTAGACCGCTCGGCCACGACACTCCAGTACAGTGACATCAAAAAGACATGAACATTATTCTTCAATAGTTCACCAACCTTACCAGAGTGTTTCTTGACAAAGTTATGGTTGGGGTGTCTGGCTGCATAATACTGTCTCTTGCTGTCTGTGAGGTTGAGCAGAAAACATTTGTATAAACAATTTTTAAATTACCGGTACAAAGTATAAACAGGCCAGAAAAGGAACTGAAATAGTAATATTACGCTCTAGTTTTGATACAAAAGAAAATTTCAATTGGTCAGGACTTTACATTCTGTTGATATCTGTAAGAATTGAAAGATGTCACATTGAAAATAAAATAGAAACAGCACTACTGTACTTGTATAAGTGACAATTTGCACAAATTATACAGTTAATACTCAATGTACAATTAATAATCATTAAGTGAGGCCTATGTTGGACCAATGACAGTTTGAACACAACAGAACTAAGACTTTTTACTACATGTATACATTTCTCTTTTCAAAACAGTATTCAAAGTTCAATTTGCATTACCTGTGTATCCATTCGTGAAGAGGATGGTGTTGTACCATCACTGCTGCTTGTGTTGTTGTTGTTGCTGCTGCTGCTGTTACTGCTGGTGTTGCTACTATTGTTGTTGTTGCTGCTGCTGCTTTGACCGCTACCTCTGCTGCTGTGGCTGCTGCTGCTCCTGTTGCTGCTGTTGATCCTGCTGTGGCTGCTGCTGCTTTGACCGCTACCCGTAGCTGTGCTGCTGTGGCTGCTGCTCCTGTTGCTGCTGTTGTTCCTGCTGTGGCTGCTGCTGCTCCTGTTGCTGCTGTGGATCCTGTTGTGGCTGCTTCTGCTTCTGCTGTTGCTGCGGCCATTGTTATTACCAGTTGAAAAAACATCTGGAAGGTTGTCATCATCATCTTTGTCCGAGTCATTCTGCAATAAAAAAACAAAAATTCAAAGAAACCAGGAAGCATTATGATTTTGATGGAAGATTTTTAATTGTCTGAAATACCGGAACAAATTTATGCTACTACACATTGCATGTTGTGGCCAACACAAGTTTTCATGCACTTTGTGAAATCATAATGTTGTAGGAGATGCATATACCACAAGATAACAAACCTGACATTCCTCACTCCAATAGATTTTTAATATAGCAGTTACAGAGTTATTGGCATGCCATGCTGGAGCCACAATTCTCATTTTTTTTAAATACATTTTTATAAATGGCAAAATTACATGCTAACACTAAGCACATACCTGAACTAGTACAGTTTATCAACAACTGATACAAATGATTACAACAACTAAACTGTAGAGTGAAGTTAATAGGACTGAAGTTGGAGTAGGTGCACATACTTACCTCATCTGTGGTAACGAGATATATCCTGACTGGGAGAGTTTTTACTTCTTCAAAATAACCTTCCACGGTGAAAGGGTCTCCTGACTGTAGACTGGGCAGCAAGATACGTCCACTGAATGTCGACAGCCATGACTGCAAATCTGCAATGTTCAGGTCTTGAAAGTCATTTCTCCCTTGAGGGAAAAAAAGCGTGACGACTGCCTCTTTCAATTCATGGAGTCCAGCATCTCGAGGAAGGTCAATCTCATACACTCCACCACCATTGCCTGCCACGACTTGTTTGTGGGTCTTCTGGTAGGCTTTCTTATGCTTCCATCCAGTGTGTATGCGCAAGGTTGCTGAAGTTTTCTTACTGGGACCTGGTTGGTCCCCCCCTTCTCCCCTTCACCATCTCCCTCAGCTTTTTCACAGCAGGAGATGCAGATGCTTCAGCTAAATATCATAAATCAATGCAAAATAATGTAAACTCGCATTATTTTATATAAATGTCATTTTAGAATATTTTATATTGTTAACTTTCTTTGCACGAAGGAACACAGCAGTCTGCATTGCATGGTTGGTGGGGGTGAGGGGGGGGGGTGTCAAGTCCCATCATGGTGTTGTCCTTGGCTCCCAATTTTCTATAGGTTTAGTTGAGTTCTGTATCACAGAACCACTATAAGTGTATAGCATAAAAAAGTGTGAATACAAGAATTAAGCTGTTGCAAACTGCTTACCAACTACTACACCATATTCATGAAACCTTACTAAGCCTAGTTGGTTACTAAAAAGGTCTGTAGTTGCTTACTAAGCCTAGTTGGTAACTAATTGGTATTCCTGAAACATTACTAGCATTGGTTACATTCTAAGTTTCTTACTAAAGTTAGTGTTGACCCAGGGTAATTACTCTAAGTCACTAGTTAGCATCGATACCATTTTATCACTGACCACCGACGTGACAACATGGCCAGAATAATCAGGGAATTGTTAGAACTTCGTCGTGCTATGCGAAAAGAATGCATATTCCGGGACGGCAGGAACCCAATAGACATATTTAGTGATGCACAGTTGCAACAGCAATAAAACAAAATGAAATTTTGTTAGTGCCGGACTTGGATCTTTAGGTGTTTTTTTCATCCTCCGGTTCCCTTCTTGGACTTCCTCATACTTGACAGGCATTCTCTTGAGTCAGATTTTAATTTGGATAATCACATTTCTAAATCATCCAAGGATCTTTGGACCTGTGTACATTTTGCACGGTTTTGGCTGAGCATAGCTACACATGCATCTTTCTTTTTCTTGTTAGTGTTTGCATCTTCTGCTTAGCATCAATAATATCTTTTAATTCGTCATACTTGTATGCCAAAAAGAGATTCTCTTCTTGAGAATAATTTGCCTTCCTTGGCCTTTTTGTAGCCATGTTTGGTAACCTAGCTACATGTTTATATGCAATTGCTAGAGAATTTGATTTTGATTCACTTACATGCAGTACACACTATACCACATATACATGTAGGCCTTGGTCCAGTTTTTTTTTTTTGCTAATGCATTCAAGTCATGGACATGAATTAGCCTAATACACCTGTCACACTATTGTATCTATTGTCATCACATTCCATACATGCCCATTCCACCCAAAAGCAGCCAATTCCAGTTACTCATCAAATATGCAACTAAATTCTCCTAGTATGTATAGTTAGCAAGGTTCTTAGTAAGGCTTCATGAATTTCAATTTAGTTGTCAACTCCATAGTTGGCTACAAGGCATTTTAATAACATAAGGCCTAGTTGGCTGCTAAGTTCATAAGGTTTCATGAATATGGCCCCTGTAGTATAAATGCAAAAAAAAGGGTAATGGCCTCACATTTCGACCCCTATAAGGATCTTTCTCAACGGCTGAAAAAGTATTTTAAAAAAGTATCTTAAGTTAAGATCAGAAACATACCAGATATGTAACTTTTAGATTTATCTCTTATTCGTGCACGATCCCCGATTCTAGTGACACCTAATGCACTGAAATCTGCATCTGTCAACACTGCAGCTTCTCTGGGTCCAACCTATAAATATAAAGAGAAATTATTTATTGACTTTATTATGCAACTATTGATTATGTAACATTGATCTTTACCTCTGTTTACCTGAGGACTTTTCTTTTTACACAAAGATGACCTCCCCCCCAAAAAAAAAAAAGTAACACATTTAAAAAAAGGTAAATGTTATTAATAATACAAATAAAGCAATTCACTGTCGGTGAATCAAATTCCCTTTTCATTAAAAAAAATTGCAGTTATTTGTTGGAAATTGCTTTATCAGACTCAATATTGTGACTACGTCATACCATAGGGGAGTTGTCTTCACACACTGCTGGTGAAGAGACTAAACAATATTAGTAAACAGAAAGCGCTATTTACATGTTGTTTAATGCAATTTCTGCCAGATAAGATCGAAAATAAAATAGGGGACTTTTAGGTGGATTACTTTTATAGCCAATGAATCTATATCTACTTTTTTTCCTTCAACTTGAGAATCTAACCCATCCCCAAAAACTCATTATTTCTAAAGAGTAATATTTGTGTTTTTTATGCCAATTAGAAATTTCATAAATACTAGACTTCACGATTTGTACAATTTATCGTGCCATTTGAAAGGGTACACAATGGACTACAAAATCAGTGATATTTGGTTTTATGTTGTTACTGCATCATTTTTATTATTATACATAATTACAAAATAAACACAATATAACTTTATGCATAAAATCATGTGTTTACTAAAATATATACAAGAAAACCAAAGTACATACTTTGTAACTGTTAGTTCTAAATTAATCAACCTTTTCAACATTCTCAATGCATCATAGGAAACTGTTTACAAAGTATATGCCTATGGCACAACATGAAAGTCATAAAAAGTCGTGAAGAGTTGGCGACTTACGTGTAGCGCCGTGTACTGGTACACAAAACACTACTTTCCCATGATGCATTGAGAATGTCGAAAAGGTTTATTGAAAACTTCTCTCCCAAGGACAGAAATTAAAAACATTTTTGACGAAATGTCTCGGTCTTAAACCACTGTGCAATCGTTTTCCCGGTTCTGGATAGCTCTTAGTTTGCTTTAAATTACAATAGTCCACGAACAATGACTGTTTCGGTCAGACTGTCTGGTCTCTGTGACTGTTAGGATGTGTAACAATTTTAGGAAAGAGTGCAGTATACGATCGCCACTGCACTCTTCCCCAATTTTAAACTCTTACTAGCCGTTTGGAAGCAAACTCAGTAAACTATCAATTGTTTTCTGAAGCGACATGGATTAACATGTTAAATAGATTTTTTAATTTGCAGCTATCCAGAACCGGAAAAAATACGGAACCGGGAAAACGACTGTCTTAGTGGGAATTACCCTTAGTGGCTAACGGTCACCATTCATACGTCTAGGCATGGTCTAGGAAAGGCCTAGGTTAAGCCTTAACAACATTTTACCCCCTTTTTTTGACCGATTTCCTTTAAATAAACACGTAACAAGTACATAGTAACATACCCCGTTCTCTTCAAACTCCTGTATCAGCTGTTTCAGACCCAAATGGCGTAAAATAACATCCATGTTTTAGGCCTACTTTATTGTCTTTGAGACTAATTATTCGTCGTCGCGGGGAAAAAGGTCAGAGTACCTCTGAAGTCAAGACAGCGCCACCTATTGGCAAGCACTGTATAATTCAGTCAAACTGGTGGTACGGGGCGACAATGCGACGGCACGACGCGACTATGCGACGGCACGACGCGACTATGCGCCGTTGACGGCGTAAGCGGCTAAGGACCATCAATCAACACGGGCGACAATGCGACAATGCGACGGCACGACGCGACAATGCGACGGCCCTATACAAGCAGTACAAAACTATGCGACGGCACGACGCGACTATGCGACGGCACGACGCGACTATGCGCCGGCACGACGCGACTATATGCGCCGTTGACGGCGCAAACGGCTAGGGACCAAACCATCATCGCCATACATGCGCCGTTTAGATGGCAGTAATGGAATTCCATATAAAGGAAATTATAAACTTTGTTGGAGCGTGGTTTGATTCTGGTCATGTCACTTGTGTCCTTGAGCAATGCACTTAACCACAAACTGGAACCTGTGAGGGCTGAGATTGTATGGGGCTGATGAGATGGTGTAAGATGGTATTGTAATGGATTAACCCCTTATGCTAACAAAAGCAGCTTGATGTTGTATACTCCCAGGGAGTTAATAAAGTTTGAGGTATGCCATAATTATGTTTGTTTGCAGGTAATTCTGCATGGGAGTCTGAAGGTGCCAAGGAGTGTAAAGGCAATGTGGACCAATGGGAATCTTCAAAAATATGCTTCAGATGCACTGTTGTACTTCTTCAGCAGGGAGAACCTTGCAACCTCATCATTGTCAGGCACTGTCAGCAATGCACATAAAGAAAAAAGTGTGAAGCCGGCCCTGCCGAAGGACATTGTATGCCCTCTAATTGGCGAGTACAAAACATGTTTTTTTTAAACAAACAAAACATTTGATTCAGTAGTTTAAAAACTTGGAGATGTGTTCCATGCAAGTCTTGACTTTAACCATTGTAATAAATAAATACATTGGGAGATTGATAATATTATTATTAAGAGTGGATTTCAGTAATTGAGAATTAGAAATTCAGTGTGATGATGTGGTCTTCACTGCCCATCAATGACTGGGTAATAATACTGGTTTTCGATCCCTAAATAATAATAATAAAAGAGTTATGTAAAAAACCAAAACTGGGAAAATTGTTCACAAAAATGCAACAAAAAATTTGTGTCAGGGGATAAAAGGTATATGACTCCACTATTCTGACTTGTTTGCACTGTTTCTTTTCCTCTTCAAATATTATGTGTTTTACCACAGTAAGCCTTACAACGACTTCTTATCAGTTCATAAAAATTTGTGCTTGTAGCTGTTTGCTTTCACACTGTTGTAACACTTCCTACACTTCTATTTCTTCCAGCCCACATGAAGGCCACTTTTAACGTGGACGATAACGCTGTGAAGCAAGCCATCAGAGCAAAGCTTAATACAGAGAGCAAGATCAGGGCACGACACACAGCCTCTGAATGTTAATTTTAACGTTACATTTATAATCTTTTAAAGATGCATCATCTGTGTTTTAACTAGAGTAAAGGAAATTATAAACTTTTTTGGAGCGTGGGTTTGATTCTGGTCATGTCACTTGTGTCCTTGAGCAATGCACTTAACCACAAACTGGAACCTGTGAGGGCTGAGATTGTATGGGGCTGATGAGATGGTGTAAGATGGTATTGTAATGGATTAACCCCTTATGCTAACAAAAGCAGCTTGATGTTGTATACTCCCAGGGAGTTAAGAAAGTTTGAGGTATGCCTTAAGTATGCCTAAGTCTAAGTATGCCTGATTAACAGGAATAATTATGTTGTAAAAGTGCCTTCATTTTTATTCTGCCAGCAAAAAACATGGATGATGCATCTCTTTAACGGTTAAAGGATGTAAGCTGTAATCGGTGTCAATCGTTTTATATTACATCTAAATCATGCTGTGCTAACTGGCATGGGAGTGACCCTCACAAATTTTGTTGATTTTTTTTTTTTTTTAAACCTGTAATTAACCCACATAAAATTAGTTTCCAGTTCATAATCAATTTTTAGTTATGACCTTGATAAAGCCATATCCTCCAAATTGCATGGGTGAGTTATTACAGTAATATGCCCCGTCTTTGTTAAGGGCCAACATTGTTTATTTTGAACAGTTGATACCCTCTGCGATTCGGTGCTCGAACTTCATGTGCCGTCCGGAGGGTGCTTGACTTTGGAGTGTCAAATGGCATACGGTAATGCTTGTTCTGAATAAACAATTGTCCCCCTTGAACAAGATGGCGCTTATTACCATGACAGGGTTTATTGAGTGATATTACTGTTCATGTATGTAGACAGGGTGAGTGGCACCCACTCTACCAGAATCTATTGTCAAAAGTAGTGTGGCATCTTCTTTCTAAGTAAAAGGTCCTTCAAAACCAAAAGGTGGGCCAGGCTTTCTGAAATGTGTACCCCTACCCCTTTTGCATGTCTGAGCTCCCCAAAAGCGACAGTCAAATCATAGTTAGAGTGTTAAGCTGGATTCGTAAACAAAATATTTTTTTCAAAAAGTACAAATGTTTTTATCCATGTAATATATAAGCAATCTGATCATTCATTTTGTTTTTAGGGGGTCTAAAATTTGTAGACAGTGACTTACATGTGCATTGACTTATCCAACGTGAATAGGGAATCCTGATTGAACGAGATGCTATTCTATTTTGACAGATTCTGTTTAATAGGTTTCAACCACACTCCATTGTACCGCAATTAATGTATCTTTGCGTATTTGAGAGATAAAATCTACGAAATTGCCAAAAATTCACCAGCGTATATTTGTAGGGAGTAAAAAAGTGGGTGACTATATTTTTTGGGTTGTCCAAAAATGGCTTCAAGTTGGAAGCCCAAATTGTGGGTGTGTTCATTTCTCACATTGAGGAAAATATATTTATCAAACAATGAGTCAGTTTTTAAACAAAGTGTTTTGGTTTTCATGTACATTTGGAATGGTTTAAAAAAGTGTTCTTAAAAGCCCACCAACAAAATGACAAATAGCTCAATATCCACCTTGAAATACATGCAGTTATACATAATATATTCATGTGCCAATTTTCTCACAGGAAGAGTACAAGTGACATTCAAATGGAACTAGATTGTTCATAGTCTTCTGTGAAGCTCATGGGTAGGTCATGGATATACAGTACGTGAATGTTATGGTGGTGGTAGTGGAACAAGTTTCCTTTTTGTTAAACAGAAAGAGGTGTAATATATATTTTTCAAACTGGTGCAACATAAAACCATTAATTTTGACTGCAGCGTACATTCTTTAATTGCAACTTTGAGCTCTTGTTAATGTTTTAGAGCCCCTTTTATGGCCTGTACAGGTGTTGCCTTTAATGTTTTTTCACTGAAGCCAACCAGACCACAACGGTTTCTTTTTATCAAGTTGTCTATAATTTGGTATTTTGCAAGCGAACCACCGTTAATAAGTGAGAACACTGTTGTAAATGTTTAACAAGTTATTGTTCCAATTGCAGATTATGAATTTCCATTGGAAATTTACTTGCAGATGTTTGTTTTATATCTGATCACAACTCACCCGAGAACAGAAATATTTATTGAAACCAAAACATAATTTGAACAATAAGTAAATACAATCCTTTTTTAAAAGTAGCAGAATCTTGCAAGGACAGACCAATGTTTATAAACAGAAGATAATAATAATAATAATGTGTGGACTTATATAGCGCACGTATCCACCAACTGAGTGGTGCTCAAGGCGCATATTATTACCCCTGCTCATAAATCATTCCTGAAACCATCTCAGCTCCCTGGGAGTATACAGCTCAATTGCTGCCATTACAGCGCATATAGGGCTAATCAACCAACTCTGCCCTCACAGGTACCCATTTAACTCCTGGGTGGAGAGAAGCAATTATGGTTAAGTGTCTTGCTCAAGGACACAAGTGTCACGGCCGGGATTCGAACCCACATTCTGCTGCTAACACCAGAACTTGAGTCCGGTAAGCTAGACCGCTCGGCCACGACACTCCAAGATAAAAGTAGCTGGCCAAAATCTTGGAAAGTGAAGTCTTTTTTAGAAGAACACAATTACATACCTTGCTTTTTATGCCAAAGATTTGAGTCACACTATAAAATCCAATCTGATATGAGTTGTTTAGTCTATGCCTGACTGGGTGATACAGGACTTTGTGGTCTTGATTAAAATATGTAATATAATTTTAATAAAATGTTATTTATTTCTTTGTTTATTAGTACAAATACATTGTACACGTTTAATTTGGGTGGCAGCTTAAAACTGCATATAATAATACTTGAACTTGTTATTAGAACTTGCGATTTGCCCAATGAATAATTCATTTTGTTAAGATTTATGTTTAAGGGTATGATGTGCAACTGGCTGTATGCGTTCATACTCTTTTTATTCTTGAGCAAAACATTCTAAAGACTGCAACTATGATCGTGGCACATAGAGCCTATAGGAATAATTCCTAAACTACTGTCCTGTTGACTCCCTATAAAGTCATGTAGCATTTCTCTTAATGACTGTTCTCATTGGATCCTATAGGATTTGCATAGGAATCGCTTATAGGAAGTGAAAAAGTCTCATAGCAATTCTCCATGACTGTTCTTATAGGATCCTATAGACCTATTTTACATGATTCGTATAGGAATTGTCTTCTAGGAAGTGCAAAAGTCTTATGACAGAAAACACGGTAAAGGGGGCCAGTAACGTTAGTATTTTCCCGATGGACATATATTTTTGCAAATAACTGCAAACACCAAACAAGTGTTTCAACTTGTCAGTGGACATACGAGTTAATACTCAAGATAATTGAAACAAGTTCTGAAATTCTTGTAAATGATTTTAAGGACAACACTTGCAAATTTCCGTCAAAAGTGGACGGAAAAACTTACCAAAAAAAAAAATATTATAAAACGTTTTCAAAGGTTCATTTAGAATGCGAAATTTCTTAAATATGTGTCAACCACGTCTTAAATATATATTTTGAAGGGTTTTTGATACAATTTTGTTGAAAAATACTTTCAAATTTTCTTTCTGGACATCCTTAAAAAGTCACTACTAACGTGACTACGATCCATCTCGGACGCCTCATAACGATGGCAATAAATCAGGAACATTTCTAGAGATATTTTATGTAAGTTTTATTGAATTTTTGTTGTTGTATTGTAATGTGCATCGTGTTTGCAAAATAAAATGAGAATCCAAGCTTGTGGATGTCCGGTAGCAGAAAAAATAACTTTCGCTCTGCGATCGTGACTTCCGTCAAACTTTCGCTGTTACGATAGCAGTTTTAAACCACGGGAGATCAACTATTGGTTCCGAGATTTCGATATACTGGTGATGTCATTCAATCATGGCGGGAAACAAGAAGAAGACTCGTTGTGGAGAGAAGAACAAGGTTTGTACACAATTTACATAAACGGGGAATTAAGTAGTTCCGTCAACACCGTTGAGAGTTGTACATATCACGATAGCACAAAGTGGGTAAACGTTTGGGTAATAAATACCAGTAAATTTGTATCATATTACGCTTAACGTTGTTGTGGTGATATTGGATGCTTGCCAGCGATGACTGATCACGTTTTTGGGCGCGCACAAAATACACGCGCTGTTGGAGTAGACATTTTGCGTCGCCAAGGAAAAAATATGATATCGTTACATTAAATTTGACAGAAAATATGCTACGGTGACAAATATTGGACAAAGGTGCTGCTAACGTGATATTTGTTTGGACGGAGAGGGTCCTAACGTTACACATTATTGGACACCTAAAATGCAAACGTGACTTATTTTTGACATGCATGGTGCTATGGTGACAAAATATTGGACAACTGTGCTGCTAACGTGAATTTTATTTGACATTATACAGTGCTATGGTGACAACTTTTGGACGGCGAAGTTGCTAACGTAATATCAAATGGACAGCAAGGATGCTAACGTGACTGTTTTTGGGACAGAAATAATGCTATGGTGACATTATATTGGACAACAATACACTAACGTGACATAAAATTGACAAATATAGTGCTATTGTGACAAATATTGGACGGCGATGCTGCTAACGTGATATTTGTTTGGACGTCAAGGATGCTAACGTGACTGTTTTCGGGACAGAAATAATGCTATGCTGACATTATATTGGACAACAATATTGCTAACGTGATTTTTGGGGGACATATTTAGTGCTATGGGGACATATTTTGCGAACGTGATATCTAGTCTCAGTTGATTAACAATGTCCGATCGATGATTGGAATATTTTACCAAGATCGCCGTTGCAGTCAGATCCCAAATTACTCGAATCTCAGATTTACTAATTTACTGTTCCAACAAACATTTAAAATGTAAAAAAAGGTATTCCATGAGTTATTTCACTCACAAAAACGGCTTCTATAATGAGGAATCCCACAATCATATCATTACCCAATCAACGGAAGCTTGCACTAGCAACCCGAAGCGGATAGAAAAAATAGTCCGTTCGAAAGGCGACGCCATTCGATCCCGAAGGGCCCATTTCGTTGTGGGCGCGAGTGGACATAATATTTTGCACAAGTAAACATCACTGATGTATCTAAAAAGTTGTTTGTACATCTTGAGTAATAAAGTGAATTATCATTATGACAATATGATTGTTTGTCTTTGTGGGGATTTTTCGCGGAGTAATCGGGTCACCCCCCAAAAAAGACAAAATAGTCCGCTGATCCGTTGAAGCCACGTGATGTGCCGCGACGTGGAGAAACGATATTTTTTCAACATGTTTACCCCTCAAATTTTTGCTACGAATTTGAATATGTTGCGACTAAATCTTTAGGCGGAGTTTCTTAAAAAGCGATAATACTCAGCCTCATTGCTTTGACGTTCTTCAAAAGTGTATGCTCGCCCCGTTTGTTTTTCGGGTGCGTTCACAGTAAAGCACATACACGGCGTCAAATTAAGCCAAATCGGCGTTGTGGTAGAACTTTTTCGTTTACAAATTCGCTGGAGAGAAAAACTGTTGGAACGCTTTTTTCATCTATTACCATCTTTATTGAAATTATGATGAACATAAATCGGAGGGTTCTCCTAGGAATTTTCAAAACTGTGAGGGATTCTGGACAAAAATTTTGCGCAAAAAAGGAAATCTTTTTTTGGTGTTCGGACCGTAATTCACGGGTATTAGTGCGTGTCCGTCTGATACTCTAGACTAGCTTGTACATGTGGAGAACCCTGATTATTTAATGTTTCTGATAAATTTTCTCTATGATTTTTCCATAAAATTATTTTAATTAAACTTAAATTAAATGCTGATCACTTTATTCATTGACGTTTTTCTCAGTGTCCTTGTGCATCATTCTGTCATTTTTTTTAATCAATCCGTCATTTGTTTGTCAATCCAGCCGACTTTTTTTCCCCACAAATGTTAGACCAAACATTGGCTTTATAACATTTCTTCACACTTCTTAAAAGGTGTAGACCTATGCAAACCTACTCAACGGCAATGTACTCTAGATGCCTTACACACAATGAGCAATTTAATAAGTTTTGCTGTGTCTGACTAGGGTTTTATGTGAAGAGGAACTTTATGTTTAAGTAAGACTAATTGCGGTGACACCATATGAAATTCTCAACTGCGTAGTATTTAGTTCTGAAAAGAACTGTAGGTTACAACTCGACGTTTCGATCAGTATGCTCTGATCGTCCTCGAAACGTCGAGTTGTAACCTCCAGTTAGTCCTACTTATCCTCTTCACCATGCAAAGCTACAAGTACAAGTTTTACCTAACTTTTTGTTTGTAGATTTTGCCTTGTGATTTTACCAAAATCTACATTGGCTTGATTATTTTTCAGGTCAGCAAAAAAAAAAAGTTTTCGGCAATTGCAAAAAGTAAACGACCCTGAAAAATATGCTGAATACTTGTCAAAACAACGACAAAGGTCAAAAGACAGAAGAGAACTTCTCAAAGGTATAGCAGCAAACACGAGTCCCACAAGAGAAATGTCTTCTCTTCTTCAACGAGATAGAGAAGCATGCAGGAAGCGACAACAACGTCACAGAGAGAAAAAACAGGGCGGCAACAAAAATCGAACTGTAGCAATGACCAAGAAAATGAAAGTAAAGCTTCAATTTCCCAAAAAAGATTGTGCTGGTAGATCCACAAGACTGAGTGAGGAGAATAAAGAAGCAGTCCGACATTACTGGAGAGTAATGAAGGCGAGAAGCAGAAAAAGACTTTATGCAGCACCTCAAAAACACAGGCGGCAAAAAGAAAAAGAATGCAAAAGAAAACAGGAAGCAAAAGCAGCAAAAATGGCCACATCGCAGTTGGGAAGTAATGTGGATGCGGCGGATGTACCTAAATGGTTCAAATCGAACCAATCATTGTACAATCAGTCATCCAAGGCAAGAAACAAATTGCCTACTTCTCCAACAAAATTTGCGGAAGTGGTATTTCACTTGACAACTCCACGTAAAAGGAAAGCTATCAGTCTTCTTGATAATTCAACAAAGAAAAGAAAATTCAGCGAAGAAACGGTGGTCCAACAGAAAATTTCATTCCAAGTATCCAGAGTGAAGTGCGATATTCGAAGAAGAGTACTCAACCGTGTTCTGTCGTCCAAGGCACTCAGACACGCTTCAACCAGATTGGTATCGAGGGCAACAAATATAAAGCGTAGCACAATAGCTCAGGCTCGTCAATGCCCCACACTGTAAAAAATACTGGGTAAAAGATTATTGGGTAAATTAATTTGTGCATTTGTTGGTAGTTTTTTATTTAACTAATGGGCAAATTAAAAAAGAAATACTGGGCAAATTAATTTGCGCATTTGTTGGTCCTTTTTTTATTTAACTAATCGGCACATGTTGCTGTTGGGTAAATTAAAGAAGTAACCAGTGTTGTAGTCACCTTCGTTGGGCAATTAATGTCTAACTAATAATGGCATTCTTTCAAGTACCATTTCATTGGGTAGATAATTAAGCAAAAATCCAATATGTTGTGGAGTTTTGCACAAAATGGGCCAACAGTTGAGAAATGACAATACACACGTGCGTCCGCCGTGCCGCGGCGCCGCATCTCGTTGACGACTACGTAACACATGCAAGAAACATGGCGGACATCGACATTAACGCTTTGCTGGAGGAATGGAACCTATCAGAACTTATAAGATATATAAGGGAGCAGATATAAGTGTACAATATTTGTAATCTATCATGCAGAATTTCGAGTTAAATGAACACCAGAGTCTGCTAGCACTGTAGCAGTCAGCGCTTCGATTATGTCTTACGGCGGCAAACGTGTAGCATTAGGGGGGGTTATTAACCCAATTTTTTTTAGATGCCCCCTCAAAATATGTACCAACCTATAAGAAACAAGGAAAAAATACTCAAAAAATCATTTGAGAGCGTTAACCCCCTGAAGATTTGTTTTTGTAAAACGGCATGGCATCCTGACTTCTTGTGAAGATTACCTGTATACCGTCATTGGGGCACCCGTCTATTTTGTTTGAAACACAGTGATACTGATACTAGGGAAGCAATGAAGAGAACATCACTTCAGCAATTAATTTAAAGTACTTTCTCATGTTTACCTGTTGAAATTTTAGCATACTATTCCATGACAACCTTTCAATTGCCTTATGAAACAAAAAATCTGATTAAAAAGTAACATTTATATGAATAAAACACAGTGTTCCCGTGGGTTTATATGGATTGCAACTGAAGATTTTATTTCATTATTGTATCAAACTTATTTTATCCTGGAATAATATAAAATTTATATTTGCTTTTAACATTCTTCTAGAAAAGAATTAATTAATAAAATAGTATGAATGTAAAAAGTAGTTATTGGCCTCAGTTATGTTTTGAACCTAGCAAGTTCTTTCTCAGAGAAAGAACCCGCTAGGTTTGAGATGTAAGGCCAGTAACTATTATTTTGCATTTATATACTACGGGTTCTTTAGGTTGGTAAGCAGTGTGCAACAGCCAATTCTCTATTTATAAAATAGTACAAAAATATATTTATACATCTAACTAACATTAACAACATATGTCATGGCTTAGCAGGGATTTTGGATTGTATAATGCCAAAATGTATTTCTGTAAATGATACAGTAGATCTAATGCTCTTGAACAAGTTCTGCCAGTATGTAGATGTGAAGCATCATCTTTAGATATAGTGAGATTTGTGATGACATATTGAAATAATCTCTTTTGAGTAGTATGGGTTCTGAGAAGAACCTTTGGTTAACTCTCATCTTCAAGGAGAATGTGGAATGCTGGTGCAGGAGGGGTAGCTCGGTGGAGGAGTCCTGATCACTAGATGTAGCTGTAGATATTACCTTAAAAAAATTGAAATACATTTATAATTAATTATGTGTGAAATAACAAGTCAAATGTATTATTACACAATTTATTTATAGAAAGTGAAAGATAATATTGTAAAAAAATGTGTTTAAATGTGCTTAAATATCAGCCACACACCAACCCTTAAAAACATTCAAATAATAAATCCCATATCCCACTATTTTATTTTAAGCTAGGATTCAACTTCAAAGGTTCAGGGGTTACACAGTTGTAAACCTTAAATTTATTTGGGAACTACCAACTTTGTATTCTCTTTCACTTACTATTACTATTATATCAGTGGGTTAATATTTCATGTTTAAGATGATAACACGTCCCAGGCATGTCAAATACAATGTTCCCAAGTTAACTCCCATGGAAATTTCTTGCAGTAATACTTGTGGGTGCATGGTGAATAATATATTATTAAAAACAAACTTACCCAACTAAGGTCACAGATAATAACTTCTGTCACTGCCCAACTTTGCCAGCAAACAATCCTTTTAGATGATATGATGTATATACATTTACTGACCTAAATATATAATTGTCTTAATTGAGTTAAAACCCATCAACCATGTCAACAAACAACGAACAGCTGATTAGTAACCATTCTAGATTATGTCTGGTACATAATCACATACACAGTCTGGTAACCACCATTATGTATGTCTCTACAGTACATATGGAGTCAGGCAACCTTCACGTTAAACTGACAACAGAGGACGCCCTTCAAGCAAAACTTTCAGGGGGCATGTACAGGGGGGGGGGGTAGAAATATCAAATTTTCATTTTAATGATTTATTCTTGTTTCTAATAGGCCTGTACATGTTTTGAGGGGGGGGGGAGAATATAAAAAAGTCAAAAAAGTGAAATAATACCCCCCCCCCCCCCCTAGTAGCATGTGTAGCGAGCTAGCGGGGCCGGCTAGCTAGCGTCAGTTGCTCAGGCCTACCAACTGACGTCAGTGTATAGATAATGGCTGCTGTATACATTTTACGTCACGATGTAGGCCTACACACTGCAGTAGGCCAACAGCCGCGACAGTTCTGATTTTTATATTATTTTTAAAATGTGCTAGGTCTATGTAAAAAAGGTTTTACACACAATAGCAATGACCATTTTTTGATAAAAATACTCAATTTTCCAAACAGTTGGTACAAGTGGCCCCAAAAGGTTGGGTAAAGTGCTTTAAACTCTTTAAATATTAATTATATTACCCAACTTCTGGTCATAATGTGCCAACATGGCCCATTTTGAGGGTACTATGACATGTGGCAGCAGACCTAATAATTAGTATGTTAATTCATGGAGGAAGGAAACATTTTAAATGCTCAGAATTTAACAGTGAAACAGGGAAAAATTAACTGTTGAGTCTGTGTGGACAATTTAGTATTTTTATCCAAACTTTAAAGATGGAAATGGCAGACATTTTTTAGATTAGAGGTTTGCAGAGTTCAGCTCAGTTAAGTTCCGGTCAGTTCACTAATATTTTCCACATAAAATAGATGACAAAGAAAATGGTTTAATTTAGATAATACTTGACCAGAAAAAATTATTAATTAACCATATTACATAATTTACATTGAGGTGGTCCCTAAAAAGCAAGGCTTAGTCGGGTAGGGGCCCCCAGTTACTAATAAAACAACACTCACAGTAGTTCTGACATAATGTCCAAGTTGGTAATTATTTTCCATAATTCCAGAAAATAATTACGAGTCACGAAGCTGAAACCTGGCTGATATTAGCAAGAAATTCGGGCCCGAATTCGGGCTAGCACGAATTTGGTGCAAGCACCAAATGTTGTTATTCTGTATGGAATAATGAAATCAGGCGATGGCACCAAATTCTTGCCAGCCCGAATTCGGGCCCAAATTTCGGGCTAACATCAGCCAGGTTTCAGCTTAGTGACTCGTAATTTACCAACTTTGGCATGTCAGATTTTTTTCGTATAAAATAGCCTTGCGGCCACAACATACATGTATGCAGGCTATGGTTATAGTACCTCTTTGTCTTTGCTTATGAAAATGTAGAAAGCTGATTTTTGAAGTTTTTCGCTGTTTTCATTTTTATATCGCTGATATTGCATTTAATGCTTGAATAGCTTTAAATAAATTACAAGCCAAACTCTTCTCTTCCCCAAACTCCTCCCAAGAACATGACAAAATACAAAAATCTCACTAACTCATTTTATGTTTATGTTTTACAGATAATGCCATAGATATTGAGTGCCTGAAACTACTAAATGATGCAGACATTGCACAGTTGATTCCCAAAATAGGTCTGAGGTTGAAGTTCACACAGCAGTGGAAAAAATATGTGAGTTGTTAATTTCCATGACTATTTGTTGTTAAAATGTTGTGCTACAAGTGTTTGAATGAGGTACAAGGGGGTGTAAATGGCCTTTTCAACCATCTCAAATATGTCCATGGTGTACATGCTGGTACTTCAACTTTTGTGGTATGTAGACAAGATGGTTGTATGTCAACATTTCAATATGTGTCATCATACAGACGACATATTTTGGCAGTCCATGCTGCAGACACAGCAACAGACGTTTTACAAGAAAATGAAGTTGATGTTGATCAATCAGATGTAGAGAATACTCCTATGAGTGAAGATGAACCAGACAGTGAAAAAGATGGACAGAAATGTGTAGATATTTATGAAGCAATTTCTTTCTTCATAGCAAATATGAAAGCGTCTGCTGTGTCTTCTTCCACCATACAAACTGTAATACAAGAAGTTGAAGAGCTGATTACGGTTGTAGTAAGTCACCTACACGAAACATTTAAAGCAGCTGCGAAAGAGGTCCAAAGAGGAATGCCAGTCAATGAAGCTGATATCATCAAGCTTAAAAACGTGTTTGATGAAGCTGAGGTTATACGCAAAGCCTTTGATGATATGGGATCACAGTACAAACAGGAGAAGTATTTCAAAGACAAAGGTTTTCTTATTAGCCCTGAGGTGAAAGTTTTGGGTCAATCCTTCGTGTCACAAAGTGATAATTCAAGAGGAGGGGTTCATCAGAAACTACAGAAAGACACTTTCCAGTATGTTCCAGTTAGAAAAACACTAAAGAAACACTTGGAGCAAGCAGGTGTAATGACAGCTATTCTTAATGAGCACCCATGTGATGATGGTTCTCTTTTGAAAACATACAGGGATGGCAGTTACTTCAAAGACAAATATTCTACATCAAAGGATATTGTCATCCCTTTGCTGCTCTACTGTGATGATTACGAGACCGGTAATCCCCTGGGGTCTAAAAAAGGGGTTAACAAGCTAACTGGTTTCCATGTGAGCGTGTTGTGTCTTCCGGCTCAGTTTCAGGCTATGTTGTGTAATATTTTATTGGCTGCATGTGCCAAAAAAACAAATGTTAACCAATATGGGATTGATACTATACTTTCAGCAATTGTGAAGGACCTACAGGACATGGAAAGAAGAGGTCTTCAGATTTCATGTGAAGATTATACAGGATATGTGTTGAGGCTGTCCTTTTCCAGGCAATAGGAGACAATTTGGGCTTGCACGAAATGCTTGGGTTTGTTGAGAGCTTCTCAGCAAATTACTATTGTCGATTTTGTAAATCACCAAAAGAAATGTGTAGAAAACAGCTCACTGAAGATGTGCCTATGTTAAGAAACAAAGATAGCTATGCTGCAGACCTTCTTGTTGATAATGTTTCTCTGACAGGTATAAAAAGGTCAACAGAGTTGAATAAGCTGACTGGGTTTGATGCCAGTGAGAACTACACTGTAGATGTCATGCATGACTTCTTGGAGGGCATTATCCCTTTGGAAATGAAACTTACCTTGAAAGTTCTCATAGAGGAAGGACGTTTCACACTTGAAGAACTCAATGGGCGGTTGTCCTCCTTCAGCTATGGTTTTGTAGATAAAAGAAATAAACCAAGTCCCATCATGCCATCAGCCATTGTAAACCCATCTGGATCAAGTGGTCAGAAAGCGGCACAGACAAAGTGTTTGGCTCTGTATCTTCCACTAATTATTGGTGACCTAATTGAGGAGTCGTCAGATGTTTGGGAGATGTTTCTGTTGCTACTCAACATACATGAAATAGTAATGGCGCCATTGATTAGCCATGCTGGTACATACGTATTGAAGGCTTTAATTATGGACCATCACCGACTCTTTTTGCAGCTCTTTCCAGACAGGCATCTTACACCAAAACAACACTTTGTACTTCACTATCCTCGTCTGACACGACTACTTGGTCCACTTTCGCAGTATTCGAGCATGCGAAAGGAAGCAAAACATAAGCCTTTGAAACGATGGGCTCGTGTTTGTAATAATTACAAAAACATTGAGAAAACTGTTACTGACAGACACCAGCAGCAGCAAAGCTACAATTTTCTCCTGAGAAAGCCTTTAAGTTGCAACAAAGAAATCAAGCATCAGCTACCTGTTCAAGTTTCCTCCATGGAGGATGCGCATGCTGTGTGCGCATTCCTTGGTTGTGGAATGGATAGTGTAGTGACATTGTCAGGGAGTGTTTGTATCCAATCGTATGAATTCAAACCAAATTGTATGGTTCTTGTTGACTGGAATGACGAAGGGCCGCACTATGCAAAAGTCAAAACCATCCTGGTATTTGAGAATAAGGTTTACTTTGTCTTAAATCCATGGCACATTAGGTATTACAACCGTCACTTGCATGCATATTCTGTGGCAGAATCTCAAAATGAATGTGTTATCAAACAGCCACAAGAACTCAACAGCTGCCGACCATTTCATGTGACAAAGTGTCATGGCAAAGATGATCAATCCTGGTACATCATAGCTCCATTTAATATTATATGAATGGTAATAATGTTTCATCTTCCTCATAATTTAAATCCACTCTTTTAGAATTTGTTGTTTACTGTAAAAAATACGTTGCTGGTCAATTTTTTTAATGACACCATTAGGAAGTCCACAATGTTGTTGAATTGCAGAATTTTAGATACATGTATCTTAAATTATCGAGACAGTTACTTGCAGACATTTTGCTTCAGAAAATAGCAAAATGTGTTCAAATGATTCAAACTGAAATTGCATTTAGTGACTTTTGAGTTTTCCTGAACATGACATTACAGTATCAAATGGAGTAACTCCTCATGAAGTTTAATTGTACTTAATTAATAATAATTGGCCTGCAGTTGATAATTTAGTTAAGTACTGATGATGTGCACATCCTTTAAAATTTATAAAAAACATAATATTAATTGTTTTGGCATATTTTCGTGAATATACATTGTATGCTTTCATCAAGATGCAGCCACAAGTAGTGGAGCTACAGCCACCAACACAAATTCTGGAAGACATCATGTATCCAAATTCAACTTATACACCTTCGTTGTTCGGTTCATCAACTTCAGACGTAACTGATCAGGAGATCTCTGCAGGAGGTAACACACCATGTACAACACTGGATTTGTCAGATTCAGAGACCACGACAACCACAATCTCACCACTAACACAGACCAGGACATGTGCACCACCACCTCTGAAAAGAAAGAAAACTGTTTTGTTTGTAAGTTAAAGTAATGTATTTTCTTTGAAGAAAAAACACCTTATTTTGGATCAAATGTAATTAAATGAAACTGGTTCCAAGTAAACTCCAATCCAAGTCCTTATGAATACAAAACAATTTCAACTTAAACTACAGAACATTGTACACTAGTATGCCCCCCCCCCCACACACACACACACACAAGTGGATCCACTTGGATAGCATAACCCTTTGTTTTCTACAAGGTTATTGAATGATGTTGTTCTCTGTAATATTTGACTCTTGATTAAGTCTCCTAGATTATCATACGGACTGAACTTCATTTCTTACACATACTGCTGTTTATCTCAAACTTTGCACATTTCACTCTCACTTTTGCTCTTTACCGTCTTTAAGATGTTATCTCCTTTTGATTGTGAATAGCTTAATACTTTTATTTCAGGACACCAAGAAGATCCTCAGTGAGACAACACAAGGGCGGATTGTTATTCAAGACATTCAAAATAGCGGTTTCTTGACTAAAAAAGTCAAGCATCAGCTGGTGAAAATATTGGTTGGCCATTTGATCTCCTCACATGGTAAAAAGTAAGTATATACGCTTAATTTTAAGTCTTACATACCTGAGACAATTTAGATGATCTGATTGGATAAACCCCATCACGTGAGTACATTATTCTCCAGGTAAGCACAGTGGCACATAAACACGATCCGGGTTGTGATATGATATGGCTATGGGAAACCTTTGTACCGCGTGATTGTTTATGCGCAGGTTCAATCCAGATTTCCGCATGTGACCATTCGCGCGACTGCTTGCATTGGCTTTACGCTCGATGCTTGGATGGCGTTATGCGTTTGTTTGCCCTAAGTTCAAGCCAGTCTACAGCACATGATTCACGCAACTATGGCTTTAATATGCGCAACATTTGGATCGCGTGTTTGCGCGGTGCAGTTCGCAGCTCATGATTCGTGCGACTCTCTTGCAATGTTTTGGATGTGTGCATGAGAATTTTGTCGACTCCATAGAAAATTATTTAGGACAATTGGGAAAATTTAAACTATAGTTTCACTGAAAAAGGGTATGTATTAATGGGCATGGGGGATAGGGGATGGCACTGTATAAACCGGTTTATCACACTATTACCCCCTAATTTAAGTTGTTCTTAAAAGTTGTCTTAGCGAAAAACGAGAAGGCATTATTAAGCTTGGTAGTAGGCAAGTATTTGTGGATGGACAAAGTTTTTTCTTCATAATATGCATATAATGTTCTCACTAAGTAATCTTTTTATGTACTGCTCCAGCAAATTCCTGCCATTATAAAGGTCTGTATGATTTTATGTGTGCTGCAGCTGAACTGTTTTATTTCTATATTTTCAAGTTCTGAAATTTTGTATTGTACACTGTAATTCTTCTGGTTTATTGCAGCCCAGGATCATTTGAAAAAAATGCGTTGGCACAGAGTGTCGTAACAGCTTTTCCATGCTTACGAGACCCACAGGGAATCACAGGATATGTAAGTTAGGGAGAGCATAATATTTTTATATTTACAGGATTTTCACACAAAATACATATTCGACCAGTATGACAAGTTAATTTATAGTTTGCAATTATATGCAGTGTGTATTTACATGTAGTATGCACATATCTGATTAAAATGCTCTTAGTCAAAAATTCTGCATGTCCCTTAAAAGGTAAATGTTTAATATGTAATGGTCTTAATTCTGTTCACTTATATTGAAAGCAAAATGTCACAATGATGCAAGGAATTCATTTTGCATTTATGGGTAGGAATAGGCTGACGTCGGCCTGCGGTAGGTTGTGAAATGTACTTGAAATTATGACAACTGGCAGACATTTACTGAGCTTGTTTACATTGTGTTTCAGGAGTCATTTTATACTAAAGGATCACATAGATGTCCTGCCACTTGTTATCTAGAAGAGCACCTCCGTTATGTACGAAAACACATGCTACAGACTAAGAAAGAACCACAGGAGTGTACTACAAGTAAGCAATATTTGCACCCTTATAACTTGGATATCTCATCAATCTGAAGCTATATCAAGTTTATCCTCTGCAGTTCCCTTCCTTCATGATCTTTGATCAGTACATGAAACACACACACAAGTGTCTAACTATACGGTCAAGTGATGGTGCATTAGCTCCATGCTTCTGCTTGAAACCATTTGGGTTGGTAGCCTCAAAATTTTAGATGTACACTGTATAGTGACCCAACCATCCCCTGTGTCCTTTGCCACACCCTCTCACACCTTCCCACATGCTAAGGAAACCAGGGACACACAAGGTTAAGAGAGAAAACCCCTACTAACAACAACATTAGTGAATGACCTAAAAAGATGGATAAAAGGATTACCAGATAGGTCGACAAAAACAAGGGTCGCCTCATCCATCTTTCTCTCCAATATCTGCTGAATTCTCTTTATACGGAAAATTCCATCCACTGTCGATCGATTTGTCCTGAATCCTTGTTGGTGGTCAGATATTTGTTCAAGATACCAGGGTTGAAGTTTTTGGAGTATAAGATTCACGGTCACCTTGCAGAGAATAGAACCGTTGTCTGCTTGTACAGCGCTTCAAGAAGGTGAATGAGAGTTAGGTCGGAGCCATCGGGGAGCCTGTTTTTAATGCTTTTCCATAGCCATTTACCGATCTTGGAGTTTACCGATCTAGACTGGTCTATGGTTGCCAAAACTGGACACTCGATAAGTCTGAGTACGCTAAACTAGATGCAACCTACACTGGATACCTACGCAAAATCATGTTTCATGGTTATAAGAGGAAACCATCCAATAACCCTGATCTTGAATCCAGTGACCACATGCACTTCAAATACACAAACGACGACGTGTACCGTATCTGCAAAGCCAGCCCGGTGTCTATATTCGTTAAAAGACAACAGGCCAAATACCTGGCTCATCTGATAAGATCTTCAGATATGAACGAATCGAAGCAATTGCTCTTCAACACAGACAAGTACACGAAGAGAGGACGACCACGACCGACACTACTGACGCAAGTCTGTAAGAACCAAACCAAAACCATTGGCGAACTGATTGAAGACGCAAAAGAACGAAGGTTGTAGTTCGGCTTATGCCACCCAATATCTGGTCAATTACTGGATGGGTTAAACCATATGTATGTATGTAGTAGTCATAAGGGGGTCCGGAGGGGGGACACTTGGTGTGACAGCAGTCATAACACAGATCACATGATGGATTTTTATTATTCTTATTTTGTTGATTTTCCAATTGTATTTGTAGCTACACCACCAGCTGTTTATGACTCTGATGAATTGCCTGAGGTGTCAAAAGATACTCAATCAAAGATCGAGTGGCTGAAGAACAATTTAGAACCTGCTGCGCAAGTTAAGGAGTACATGTCAATGACAGCCATGTACAGAAGAGATTGGATAAAGAACAAGGACAGGACAGTAGCTGCGATTCTTCGACAGTTCCCCATACTGCTAGATAATAATATGGTGAGCATAATTGTCTGCTTAACAGCTCTGCTGAGCAAAACTTTTCTATACTTTGTGTGCTTAAAGAAGCTTATGAAATCACAGGACAAATTGTAACCATGTGTGTACATCAGGGCTTATGTAAATGCTTTTGTTTTGCACCAATGCATAGATTGAACAGGACTATCAGTTGCTGTACCCCATATCTGCTGACAATCTGCACAGTCGCTGGGATGCCATGGTTGACCCCCTCATTGAGTATGGAACAAGTATCTGTTCGTTATGGAAAGAGGTATTGGAAATACAACCTGATACTGACCTGACGAAACTGACAAAAGGTATTGTAATAATCAACACTGACACATAGATTATATTTTTTACTGGCAGAGCGTGTCACATGATTCGTGTTAATTTTACTATTTTGGCACACCAACGCAACAAAAATTAAATAAAAATTTGTGAAAAGACAAACTGACTAAGCCACCAAAAGAGTAAATGACTTGGCAATTTACAGCATCATTGTTTGTTACCAGGTCTCTAAACAAATGTGTAGAATCTTTGTGTGGGATGCTAGAAAACAAATGTCAACTGCTTTTACTTGTGGCTTAGTGCTAATTTTTTTTAAACCAAATTCTAAGGGAGGAACTCTTCGTACTAACAATGAAATAATGAACACACTATAAACAAGGTTCAACGTTTATTTGCACCGAAGGATCTCGTTTGACCATTATTTTAACAGAAAGCAAGTTTGAATTAAAGTAAAACACAATTATTGTCTCTGGTCAAGTTCACCTTAGTATTCAATGTTTATTCAATGTATATTCAATATACATGTTTGTAAATAATGAACACTTTATAGTGCACTCATCATTTATTTGTTTTGTAACCTGTATTAAAACTTTTCCAAATATCCATGACCTCTCGTCAGTAAAATTCATTATTTTCACGACCTCTCATAGTCTTGCCTTATGTGAGTTATTATTTATTTCCTCATTATATAGATCAGAAGGCATGCTTGGCCATGTACATTGTCCCCCTCATTTTTGAAGGCAACATAAGAAAATCGGCTGCTGGAAGACGCACCCACAGCGAAGGAGTTAAAGCTCTTATTGACAAACAAAAGGTTGGTAATGGTATAGTATGCAACCCTGGAATCATTCACAATAGCAACATCTACCCTGGCAGGCAACCAATTTGTACTTGGTGATGAAGATCCCCTGTTCTTGCTCAGGAACACAAGTGTCAGGGATAGCCAATCTAAGATTCAAACCAACATTCTCATGATTCAGTAACCAAAACTAATTGAGTCAGGGACACAAAAATGCTTTGCCACAGCACACGATTGTCATTTAAAAAAGTGTATCATACCATACCCAACTCTTTCCCAGAGGATTTTAGTGAATAACTTAAATGGGTATGAATTAAATTTAAACATTGTTTTCATGCAGGAGATCATCCACATGCCCAGTTACTTGGAGGCAATTGATGAAGCGAAACGCCCACAGCCGTACGTCCTTGTACTTGGGACTGCTCTAGAAGTTACAAATTCATTTGTCATCATAGAGAAGAACGCATTACCACACTCTTCACTGCTGGCATCAATTGATGTGTGTTACAAGGCGCACTACGTACTTGATTGTAAATACGAACAAAGATGCCACGCTTCATGGACCTTTCTGGAAAAGTGCATCTATGAACAGCAAGGTGTTCGAAGTAGAGATAGTCCAACACTGAGAGCTCTTAGAGCGTTCCTCTCATTCAAAAAAGCCCTGTAAAACAAGCTAAGGTCACTACCACTTGAGGCAAATTACAAACAGCAGAAAAAGACATTCACAATTTAATTGTCATATAATTTTCTTGGAAATATTGATATGGGCTTTTTAAACATATATTTTGTTATTGTGGCATAGCCCTGATTTATTTGTATAGTTGGTTGGGTGGGGGGGGGGGGGGATTGGACAGAGAGGGACATGTCTCTAAAAATGGAAGCCTAAATTTTGTAAAATTGGTGAAAGTTAGGTCAAAATTCAGGAAGGAAACCACACACCAAACACACACACACACACACACATGTCACATGCCCCTAAAAAACACTTCTGTAATCAGCTCTTCAGCCAATACTTAATTTGAGCATTGGATTTCCTTATTTGGCTCAACTATCGGGCATTTGGTCAATGTGGGAAGAATGTTTAGGCTTTAATTTAAAAATATGAGCTTTTATGTTGGGAATAGACCGATCCATTAAGCCCCGCCCTAAACATATTGACCAATCACAGCATTGGCTGTGCACATGCGTTTACACTTCCCAACAGGATTTTATCATGTGAAACTGTTACTGAATTTCGGTTGCAAAGCCAAGGCTGTAATTGCGGGGCTTAATGGATCGGTCTGTAGGGGTTACACATTTTTAAATTGCCTTAAATTAAGGAAATTTCAACTTAAATGTGATTTTTTTATTTTTAAAGCGATTGAAAAGTTAATGCTTGAATTCCTAAAATTTCAGCCAACATTTCCAGAATACAAGACCACAAAATCTGGGTGGGGGGGGGGAGGGGGTCGGGAACCTCTTGAGCTATAAACCACTGTCTTTTGTGCTAATCAAGCATTTAACATGCAATGCATCCAAGTTGCTGTAAATTACCTCATGTGTGCCAAGGTCCTTAAAGATACCTTGAAGGTTCAGGGTAAGGCAATTTTACGGTGTTGTTTGCTTTATTTCCCCCCTACTTTACTATAGAAGACGTACTGTAGCGTTTTATATTTTGTTGTGATATGCAAGTATTTATTTATTTGTTTTTGTTTGTATTTTGTAACCACAAAAAATGATTTCCGTAGATCCCTTGCAAATTGACTTCACAAGCTCAAACAGTGCTCTGGCCGCAAAGAATTGTGCACATTTCCAATGTTTGCCCCCAATGTACGCATCATTATTATGCAAGAGGTTTATTGAAATAGAGCCTTCCCATAGTCGACCTACTGTAGCAAAAGTACTGTAGCGTTCGATATTTGTCCTTGTTAGTGTGTAAAAGAACACATATTTTTAAATTAAATGTTTTGGGTAACCAAACAGTACCTACTTAATTGTTTTGTAGTGACTTAGAGACAGCAAGATGGTTTGTTTTTTATCATCCAATGTTGATAATGTGACCTGCTCTATGAAATTGAGTCTTGTCATGTTGAAAATTTTACAAAGAACATACAACAGCATTCATTTAGCATGTGTTTAATTTTGGTGGCATGTGGCTTGCTGGTGATGGGTCACTTCAAACAAATTGAAACTGACAAACCTTTTTAAAGACTGCCCTTTATTTGTATTTTAAAATTAAGTAATTAAATAAAAACAAAGTTTCTTTTGTGACTGAAGTTGCTATTAATATATAGCATCACATTATTGAATGTTTACATGCTAAAGCAGAAAGAGAAAACTAAATTTATTAATATAAAAATAACAAAATTCCTGATGCAAAATGACCATAGAAAAAAAATACACAGTGCCACATAAGACTCATGCAGAGCAGATCAGGTACATGTGAGATGAAACAAGATTTTATCATTACTTCAGCTGTGTTATTTTGTCTTCCATTCAAAGCAATGTAACATAATCGAGACTGGAGTAAAAAATAGTCTGATTCATTTTATGCATGACAACAGTTTTATATCATAATCTAAACAGCCATACCAAACGGGATTCAAAATATTGTAATAATTATAAGTCACACATTAACATTGATCGTGATCAGGGCCTTGTCCATTTTTAATAGGCAACTATAGAAGCAACCAACCCAGCAGCACATTTCCTGATTATGGTTTCTGATTTATTAGTTTTTAGAATATTCCACATTTTCCATATTTTTGACGCCCCTTGATTGAACACCCTGCCCACTCGCAGAATCGGATCAGCAAATTGCCCTTGCCATCATTTGTAAAAATAGTTCTTAAATGTTAGGCCAACACAATTTTTTAAAGTTCGTTCATGTACATGCGCCCCTTGATGAACACCCTGCCCACTCGCAGAATCAGATCAGCCACTTGCCCTTGCCATCATTTGTAAAGATAGTTCTTAAAGGTTAGGCAACACAATTTTTAAAAGTTTGTTTATGTGTTTCCGTTGTTTTAGATGCAGACACTGCATAATTTATATTGTATGGAAGGAAAACGTTGCATTGTTTCACACACGCTTGTACTTTGATGTTCAGTAATATAATCTTTGGGAGTGTGAATAAAAGCTTTTTTTTAAAGGCGAATGTAAAACAACAAAGTGTCATTGTTTATTATTTGTTACCCAATTATGGAAATTCATTCCACAATTGCTGGGAAACCAAAGGATATTATACCCAACCATTGAGAAAAAACATCCCCAATTACTGGATAAATCAGTGACCAACTGTTGAGCAGGTGCATATTGGTCAATAGGCGCTGCCCAGTATATGGGCAAATTTTTTCGACAACAGTTGGTTAATTTCATAAACCAATTGTTGGGAAATAAAGTAATATTCCCAATTACTGGATAAATTAGTGACCAACTGTTGAGCAGGGGCATGTTCCAACAATTGGTTAATATGGGCTGTCCAATATGTGGGCAAATATTTTCAACAACTGTTGGTAATTGTCATAACCCAAAAGTTGGTAAAAAAAATATATATCCAACTGTTGTGTAAACCATTTGCTAAATTATTGGGCAAGGGCATTACCCAATGACCGTTGGGCAATAATTGCCTAAATGTTGTACAGGTTGACTATTGATCCAACGTTGGGTAAAACGTTGGGCATTTTTTTGCCCATTTTTTTTACAGTGTAGGTAAACAACACTTGTCTGTTTTGCCTACTAAAAGCCATTCACACGGAATGCTCGCTTTCGATAAATATCTAGTAGTCATCGTCTTTAGTATACTACTAGTTATAAGTTTTGAGGCTTTGCATGGTGGAATATCGATATCGTTTCGGTTTGCGGTAACACCATGTGTCCCCCAGGACATCGGCTATTTCATCAGCAACATTTGGCATTCAATCCTACCATCCACCAACACCCACACCCCACTGTCAACTGATACGCCTCAGCGAGCAGGCAACTCACACACAGCAGGAAACACACACAACAAGAACAATGCCACGGTGGCAACCAATCACAACACATCACACAACAGTAGCACCAATCGGAACACTTCCCATTCTACACATAATCCCAGCAAATACTACTTAAGGAGTTGCATCGGCAAACCTCTTCATTCTCCTGAAGAAGATTAGAGCAGGCTAATCGAAACGTTGAGAATAACCCGTGAAGTCCCTTGGTTCTCCCTGAACCATATTAACCCGTGAAGTCCCCATGGTTCTCCCTGAACCATATTTCTCACTTAGCGACAGTAGAGAAAAACGAGTTGCCCGAAATTGGTTCTCCCTTGAACCTTTCTCACTTAACGAAGGTTGAGATACGATTGTGCAATACGGTTCTTTTCAGAACCTGTATCTCAGCTTCACGTTAGTTGAGATAAACACATGGTGTTACCGCAAACCGAAACGATATACTACTAGTTATTTTTAAATTTTTTTTTCACTTTTTTAACTTCCTTTTTCAATATCTTTTTTTAAATTGCCTATTAAAAATTAAAAAAAAAACTAAAAAACTGAAAAAAAACTCATGATCACGTCATACAAATACCTTTAACCTCTATGACATTTGACCTATATGACCTTTGACCCCTATGTGTGTGTGACGTCATCAATCCATATATGGTAGTGGCACTGGACTCCTATTTACCTCCTGACGGTGTTGTCGTGTCAATATTGGCCCTACATATGGACGTCGACAGTGGAGTCCTCCATCCCGTAGTCGACGTCTAATGGTATCGGCGGATACTGGTCCTCTGAACTAAGGCTGCTGTTCTTGATGCTGCTTGAGTACGGTTCCTTAGATGAGTGACCCGGATGAACCGATCTCGTGCAGGAGTTGTCACTCTTGGTCGACCGGAACGTGGACGTCACCAACGACCTCTGTCAGCCGGTAACGTTGGGCAAGTCGTGTGATGGTGGTGAGATGACATCCAACTTGTCTGGCTACATCGGTTGCATAGATACCGCCTTGCAACATTCCAAGGGCCACTCCTCTTTGCACAGTCGAAAGTCTTGGCATCGTTTGCGTAAAGTGTACACCTTCTAGAGCGAACAACGAATGTTTTTCTGACACAGCCCTTTATAAAGGATGCCTTAGAGTGACAATCCACGTGTTTCACCAACACCTGTCAATACACGTGCACGATTCATGGTTTAACTTCACTGTGGTTGCGTTTGGGCGAATGTTTAGTATGGACGCCAAACTGTATGACATTACATCACCTGGACCCATTACATCATTTTACCATCATCTTTTCTAACATGCGAATGGTTACTATTCTGAAATTTCGTTTTTTCGGAACTTGCGTTTCTTTTGCTGTTCAGTATATTTGGCTTTAATTTGGGATATTAGTAAGATGTCTTAAGATAATGGTTCAGAGGCAGGCAGTCTTTAGTTTTCAAGATAATAGTGTTAAATGTGTGTTTATAGTTGTGCCATGTTTAGACCTATCGGACGGTTGTTGGATTTGGCATTTTGAATCTTATTGGCAACTGCAGTGACGATTGTATATAGATATGGATTCACTGATGAGTTGATTGGTAGTATAAATACAGAAATCCAGGCATACATTTCAAGACTGATCTGCACTGCATTGGACTGCGAGAGAATCCCCATGATGATGACAGGCATCCAGCAGGCGAAGTCCGTACCTACTATGAACGCCATTTTAATCGCCATCTTCACTTCCCGCTTCCGATGAGCAGCCACTCTGACATTCTTGGCTGTTTTTTGTACACTGACGAACATTGCAATGTAACAACAAAGCACGATCACAAAGCACAAGAAGTTCACGCCAAGAAACAGGACAATAGAGTAAATCCATGATGGTTTACTTCCATGAGAAAATGGCGTCGTAACTTTGGATCCCCACCATAAACTGCTAACGTCGGTCTCTTCACTACCAACACTGCTCGGATGTGTTATCAGAGGAAGCCCAATACACACATCAGATAATCCATATATCTTTGAATCAGACCCACTTATTAAGGTTGGAATAATACTGAGACATGCAGACACTACCCATATAATGCATACAGTCACTTTGGATGTCTTCCCCCGGATTTTAAATGGGCTACATGGAAATACGATGCCTATGAAACACTCAATACTGATCATGGTGACGAAGAAGACAGATGCTTCACTTGACAGCACAGACAGCACCCCAGCAATCTTGCAAGCTGCACTGGACCGCCATCTCTCCGCTCCCTTAAAGTACTTCTTCCCAAATTGTATATCTGCACTTGCGATTATCAGCATATAAACCCCCATGATCAGATCAGATATAGCTAAGTTCAAAACCAAGAAAGAGTGCGTTTTATCCTCATGTGTTTCTTTGCGTAATTGCCTGCATCTCCAAATAACAACAACTAGATTACCAATGAGGGCGCTCAGACTAATGATCCATATGAACACTCGGAGTACTTGGTTCCTCATCATACTGCCACAGTGGCTTAATGGTGACTTTAACTCTTTAGTCTTGCAAATAGAATCATTAAAATCAGGAATAGCTAAACCAAATTCACAGCAGAGTCGGTAATCATCGACGGTCCTAAAACAAAAACACATGTTAGAAAGAAAAAAATTCAGGCTTTTGTAGTATTCGGTGTATTTGCACGATGTTAAAAAAATGGTAAAATTATGACTGTGACCCGAAACACTAAAACAGAAGATTGTATTTTCTTTAATGTTCATCAGACGTTTAATTATGAAACTTCGTAGGGATGTTTATTTCTGCACGATCTCTCGGATGAGATCAAAACAAACTTCCGTTAGGGTCACCATTAAGAGGCGCTATACCCATTATTGTAATTTTGGGTCAAAAACAGTATTTTCCTCATATTTTCCAAATTTTCATCCGCTGGATTTCACACTTGGCACAGATGTTGTCTGAAGTGCAAGCAATGTGACGTCACTTGATCACCGATAAAGGGCACTATAACCACAAGTATTTGCAATACTAAACCATTATTATTGAATATTGTAACCCAAAATTTGACTAAAATTATAACCTAACAAAAACAAATGGCAGACATTTTATATTGCCTTTTTTAACATAAATGTTGGATTCCCTGAATGCATTGGAAGTGGTCACAAAACTTATTTTTTTCCAGATCAGTGTTTGAAAGTTGACAACAAACCCCAAACACATATTCAATGCCTAACAGTATCATAAATCTAGCATTTACCACCAGAATAATGAAAATTAAATTAGTCCTGTTCAATATAAACGAAACATATGGCAAACATGAACACACAACGTCACTGATTTGGGTATGAGGGGAAAGAGTTTCTTAAAACTATAGAATAATTATAGGAAAGTCATACAATTTGAGAGCGATTGGTCAAGCGTTCTGGAGATATAACAAAATATCATAGGGGCCACATTGTTCCCCCAGGATCTATAGGGCTATATACAGACAAGATCGTGTGTGAATATATTAAAGTCCTAACAAATGGTAAAAAACAAACAAACAAACAAACAAACAAAAACAAAAAAGCTTAAGTCTATTGTCGCATGCATTGTTCTCATTGGGGTAAAGTAATATTGGCGGTTTCTTATAATTATATATTAGTATTAACCGTGTTCGAGCGGTTACTTTCATCATTCACTTACAGGTTGGTGAGCTTCACAAGGTCGTTCAGAGCTCCATCTTGGACATCAATTGGGTCATCAGTTTTACTTCTGATCAGTACCCTATAAAATAATCAATGTAAAATAACGAATATTTACTTATTTCAACCCTAATTTAAGACAGAGAAAATTAAATATATCTTGCTATGTGTTGATTTTTTAAGTCTGAAATTCTATGCAGATAGAACCGATCATAGATTGCGGTATCCCGTTTTTAACCACACCACATTTCAAACCCAAGATGCAGACTGCTACTATGAAAAAGAAAAAAATGTCTTACAGTTTCCTTAGTTTGGTAAGTCCTTCGAAGGCGTTGCTACGTATGATATTGAGTGGAATATTCCTGACCTCCCTTGAAAATAAAAAAATAATATTAATTTACTACATGTGTTGAGGTAGGTCCAGAAATCAGATGATGGAAGGGGCTGAATTTTGCAACGGAGTAATATATGAGGGAAACGTTTACAAAAGTGCACGAACTGGAACGCCTTTTACATCGCTTCATGTAGGTAGGTTGAGTGAGACGGCGTTTTATTTATTTATCTTTATTTATTTACTATTATTTAAAAATTCTGTATCCACGTCCCGATGCAACACACGGAGGCATATTGCGTGACAATTCACATCCATGTTTTTAGCAGGGGACGGGGGGGGGGGGGTAATTGTAGCTAAAGGTGCTAAATCAGGGAGGTTGGTGATTTGGCCACACCCAAGATCCTCCTGGATCCACTGGTGTGTATTTCATACCGGTAATAAAAGTAACAAGTTTTTATTCAACATAAACAATGTTCATATAAAGACGAATTTTTTCTGGTTACTTAGACTTGGTGCGCGATAACTCGTAAACGATAATAACAATGTTGTATACTTTTCGCTTAATATTTTTGGTATCGAGAAGCATTTTTGAAATGTCCCAGCATGGACAGTTGTAACCGACCCTTATATGCGGCAATCGACACGTAGCGATTATAAGAGCTGTTCATGTGTTAATTAGGTCAACATTTTGGTCTAAACAGATTCTGCTCATTTTACCCCGCCTTTAGCGGAGGTGCAGCTGTGAGTTTCGATTACGGTTACATCATATTTTTGAAAGAATACAGGTACAGTATGATGAAGCATTCTTCTACATTTTGGCCACAAACTTCATTAATGCTTGACTCGAAAAAATGTTATTTGAAATATCTTACAAGGTTTCCAAGTTAACCAGACCCAAGAAGCTGGAATCGTCGAAGCTGGTGATCATATTGTTTGAAATATTTCTGAAATATTAACATAAATACAAAAGTTCGTCAGGTCAAAGTTTATAAACCTTCAAAGTGAAAAGCAATTCAACGCATTACAATGCATGCTTATTATGCATAATGAAATCTTTATTTCACTTTATCATTACTGCATATAAAGAAGAATGAAAACGTGTTCTCTTACTAAAGTTCTGTTGATATAATATGTGCAATAATACACCAATGTTTAGTACTGCATTTAGAGTGTGCTCTGAGAATACGATCCAATCCTATAATGGCCGCAATTGAATTTAAAAAGTGAATAAACAAAATCAAATTTAATGCGTCGCACGTTGTTATGGCTAATTAGTAAACTAAGTAGTACATATATCATGAATGTATAAAATAAACAATAATGGCCCTAGGACAGATCCTTGGGGAACGCCGCATGAAGTTGGTTGTTTAGATGAATTACTAGAATTATAACATACAAATTGTTCTGTCAGATAACTCCTGAACCAATCCAAGGCCAATTCAAGAAATCCACAGTATTTATTTTTATTATTTATTTATTATTTCTTTTAGAATACTTTCATGATTAAAAGTGTCAAAGGCCTTGGACAGGTCCAGAAAAATACCGACCTAGATTTAATTAATTAATTAATTAATTAATTAATTAATTAATTTATTTATTTATTTATTTATTTATTTATTTATTTATTTATATTTTTCAAAGGCTTCTGTAATTTTGTTCGTTACAAACTTTTGATAAAATCGGTAGTATGGTCATTAGTCTATAATTATTTACTTCATTAACACTACAACCTTTGAGTATGGGTATAACCTTTATAACTAGTTTCAACTCATCTGGGAAAACCACTAAACATTGTGACTTATTAAAAAGTAAAGCCAATCGTTTGGCTAAAGCATACTTAGCTTGTTTTAAGTTGAATTCTGAAATTTAATTAATGCATCGCAAGTTGTTATGGCTAATTAGTAAACTAGTATCATCAGCAAAAAGACAGAAACATACGTTACATTAGATGTAGTACATAAATCATGAATATATTTTTAAAAAATGGCCCTAGGATAGATCCTTGAGGAACGTCGCATGAAGTTGGTTGTATATATTTATTTTTATTATGTATTTATTATTTTTTTTAGAATGCTTTCATGATTAAAAGTGTCAAAGGCCTTGGACAGGTCCAGAAAAATACCGACATAGATTTTATTTACTTATTTATTTATATTTTGTTTGTTACAAACGTTTCATAAAATCGGTAGTATGGTTATTAGTCTATTACTATTTACTTCATTAACACTACAACCTTTGTGTATGGGTATAACCTTACATAGTTTCAACTCATCTGGGAAAACCACTGAACATACATGTAGTGACTTATTAAAAAGTAAAGCCAATGGTTTGGCTAAAGCATACTTAGCTTGCTTTAAAACAGAAAAGCTAATCTCATCGTAGCCAGGAGCCTTTCCAGATTTGAATTTATAAACATTAATAATTTCCTCTTCAGTAATAGGAGTTGAAAAGAATGAATGTGAGCATCTCTTAAGGAAAAGACTGAAATGAATTAATGGACGGTGGAAGCTTGGCAGCTTTGTTGTTCCCAATATTAACAAAGAAATTGTTGTAAGAATTAGAAATATCATTGTCATTGTCTATTTTGACACATCTGTAGTTAATATACATGTATATTGGGTTTAATTTAGACTTGTTATGATAAAATTAAATTAATAAGTTTCCAAGTACCTTTTATGTCATTTTTACAATAATTCGATTTACTAGTCAAATATATATATCTTGGGCATTTCCTATGTACTTCGTTTTGTTTAGTAGTATAAGATGCTTGAGATACTTTTTATGCTCAAATAGATTTTTCTTGGAATCGATGTGTACAATCCCTCACGTAACCAAGGTGATTTTGATTTGTTGATACGTGATTTTACTTCGAGCAATGGAAAACAGATAAAGTTTAAGAACGTTATCAAGAAAAACATTATAAATGTCATTAATATTGTCTGTTTTTTTTAGTTTTTTTTTACATCCCACTGAGTTTCATTTATATTTCTAATATAATGGTGAATATTAGAATAAGAATAGTCACGCTTCACAGTAGGTTGGTTTCCTTGTAAGTTGACATTGCGTTTACTCAAAACTACAAAATAAATGGCAAATCATCACTCATATCTGTAATTAAAATACCTGAATTGAGTTGTGAGAGATCATTTGTTATTATATTATCGTGGCACATTCACTCGTTGTTTTGGTTTTTCTGGTTTATTTATAATTGGATAAAATCCATTTGCAAACATATCACTAAAATGTTTAACATTGTTTTTAATTTCACAGCTTAAACGTTTCATGTTGAAATCGCCCATAACATAACATTTTATATTCGTGGTTTCCAACAGCCAGTATTTCATTGAGACAATGAGTGAAATTATTATACATGAAGCCGCGGTTGGTCTGTACACTGTTTCAACAATTCGTCACCGTTTTCACGAAGTGACGAATCAGCCCACACAGCTGCAAATCCATGTTTTGAGATAATCGCACATAAAGTTGAACTGTTTTTGAAATCGCAATTTCAAAGACTTTTCAGCATTAATTATTTTAGATTTTGCTTCCTACTTAAAGCTAATAACTTTAATTACAAAGAAATGTCGGTATCTTTATCATAGAGATTGTAATTAATGGGGAATTACTTTCCAAACATATTCGTCACTTCGTGAAAACGCAAAACCAACAATACCCGCTTTGGCATTTTGCCAATCGCTATGTGTTTCAATGTATAAAGCGGCGAATGGCGATTCGTCACTTCGTGAAAACGGAAAACAGCTTAGCTGAGTGATTCGCTGGGTATAATAATAGCGTAATTACGAAACTATGACGTTTCAACACTTGAAACTTAGCAGAAATGTTGGCCACAATGAATACATCTCAAATATCTACAAAACTGAATTTGACCTAAAAAAAAGATTTTTTACGGATTCGTCACTTCGTGAAAACTGTGACGAATTGTATTGAGTGTATTGATATTGACAATTTCAATAAAGCAGGACTATTTACATTAATATCATTGTTAATGTTGTAGTGAAGACAGATATGAATGTAGAGAGCAACTCCACCACCCTTTTTTGCAGATACCTACCATGTTATAGGCAGGTAATATGGCAGAAATGGCAGAAAATTTAATTCCCAAAATTTCAACATAATTTCGAATATCAGAGATGTTCTTTTTTAGACTTCGAGCATAAAAATAAAGATATTTGATATTTTGTGTTAGCTGGAAATGAATTACAAAACTTATCTTGATGGTAATATTCACATACTAAAGGAATATCAACATTTAGATCCATTATTGTTTCGGTAGACTAGAGTTGTGGTGTAAAGCTTACGACAGTTTGCACCTCTCCAAGTTTGAATGATTTGGGCCGCTGTTGTAGTTCGTACCGGATCATCGACGGCACCGACTAAGGGATGTAGGCGAAGTGTACTCACTCATCACGCTGAATGCCTTTGACACGATATTCCCGGAATTGCTTGCGTTCATCTCGTGTCTTCGGAGTGACATTGTCAGTTTTACCGAAGTGACACATTCTTTCACGTAGTGGTAAAATTGCAAAGTTGGTAAAGTTTTAAAATCGCGGTTTAGATGTCATTTTAATCTCGAATATTATTAATGTTTACTTTGATAGAAAGCTGAAATCTTGAATGACACGTAACTGTATGCGTTTTGTAGAGGAGAATAACTGTAAACAAGTAACATACGTATAAACCAAACCGTCACTTCGTGAAAACTGTACATGCTGTTGTCAACTTCGTAGAACCCACGTGTGGCGTGACCGTGCATCACTTATTGGAAACTTAAAGATACACACCGCCTTTGTCGCGCGAAAATGGGCGATAAAAAACGCCCCTCAACATTTCATTGTTTTACATACATGGTTGGAAAGATCTTTCAAGAGTAGAATATAATTGTCCACACAAGTCCCCCTGAAAAATGCGTCGTTTTTCTGTTATTGTACAACAACCAATGTCATGCGACTTTCTTGAACCGCAATTTGTCCAGAAAACTCACGATGACAAAAGTTATAGTCGCACTTTCAGACGTTTAAAAAGTTTATTACTGAACCAAATTCAAGAACATTTTTTTTATAGTTCATTGATACATGACAAAAGTGAAATGATTTTGAAACAATAGGTGAAAATTGTCAAAATCGACAAAAAGACGAAAGTCTTGGCACTTTCCCGAGACACTGGGAGCCGAACCAAGACTGTACCAGTACAGCCATGGGCGCCAGCGCGGCAAAGCGTCCGAGGCGTGAGCCCACTGGTTAGGCCATAAATATATGAACACTTTTTGCGTGGAAGCGTAAAGCAGGGTCTCGACCACTGTGGTGCTTTTCGTGTCGGGTATTTTGAATTATGATACTGCCAGTGAGTTTAGTTTTGGAAACACCAATGACGCATTCATTCGGAACATCGTCACTGCCCCTTCACCATATCAACACCAATAAAAAAGTGACAAAAACTGTTCAGTTTGGAAGGCCATCCGTCAAAATCAACGCCAGAATTTCGACCGAGCGAGCTGGGCGAAGAAAGGCTCACCGTCTACGGCAAAAAACGACGCATGCCTGGCGACCATTGACGGGCCAGCCAACCTCAAATGATAGCAAACACTCAGGGATTTGACTGCTGAACGTGATGGTGACCATGATGAGACCATGAATAATAATAATAATAATAATAATGTGTGGACTTATATAGCGCACGTATCCACCAACTAAGTGGTGCTCAAGGCGCATTCTTTTACGAAAGGTAAGACTAAGAGCAATAAAAGAGAAATATTGTTTGATAATATAATACTCGTAGGGCTTTTTGTGTGGCTGTAGCCCTATGCTGAACTCTAATGATGAATTTCTGTTAGCCATCACATTATATTTGATAGTTCCTATAGCCAAGGCCCAATTATATTGTGATGATTTTTACAATACAGACATGATAATTATGAGATATAGTTTAGAAAGCCAGAACAATTCCCAGTGAATTAGTTGTAATTTCCACCATCGATGCCCGGATATTTTATGGGGAAGATGGTCAAAAGGGGTCATGGTGAAAATTCAAACATGGACTGGAGGAAATAGCATCAGGTACCATTATTCCCCTACGAGTACGAGTACGAGTACGAGTACGAGTACGAGTTCGAGTTATATTTAATTGGATTTTTAATATGCACCATGTCCATCACATCCACCATTATTTCATTAGCTGTTATGTTTTGTTTTATAGTATGAGAAAACATCACTGCCAGTATTTTCACTTGCATCAACACCATGTAGAGTTCACCTGATTCCATTTCCAGTATTCACAGCTCCAAAGCTTCGCCAAGGTGGAGTAAATCTTGGATTGATTCAGATTATTTTTGTATCCCATAATTTTTGTGTATATATAGAAAACTTGGTTGATGTAAATATTTGTTTTTCTATCAAACAAAATCAGATTTACAGAAACAATTTCTCATTTAGAAAAAAATGAAGTTGTGCATTCCCCTTGTACATGCTCAATGTTAACTTGTCCATATTATAGGGACAATATCACGATCAGAGCAGACTTTCAACAGCATCAGTGTCCTAGTTTAAGATGAACACAGTGACTGAAACTTACTGGCTCATTTATGCAGCAGCAATGATAGTATGACCTTATTATTTTCAGTCACCAAGATAATCTAAAACTAGCACTCCGATTCCATGCCCTGTTGATCATGACCGTTGTCCTCTTAAAGGGAAAGTACAACATTGGTTATAATTTGAAGTGTGTGTGTGAATGATAAGTGTACTGTAGCACTAATTAGTCAAAGTAGCTTTACATGTGTTAATTATTACAGGCTATTTTGTTATTTATGTCTTTGTGGTCAGTTTCATTTCTCAACTGCTAGAGTAATCAGTTCAACGTAATCGTTCTTTTGTAAGATTATATACATTATGTTTGTTCATTGTTAGTCCATAGATGAGATGAAGGGAGATGGAGACAGAGACGAATGCTCAGTTCATCATGTCACCTACGTATGTGAATGGGGGTCAGTAAACGGAAGCCTATAGCATCCCACTTACTAGCAGACATTCCACTGAATAAGAGTTTTCTCAAGAAGATTACCTACTATATCAACTTCAGGTTTGTTACGGGTGCCATCCAATCAAAAGTTTGTAGGAAATATAGAGGACATGTCCTACTTTCAAGACCCTCAGAAATTGCAAAAAATTGCAGGTATAACATGAACATGTTTCAAGGCAACTGACAGCCCTCAACCCCCCCCCCCCCGCCCACACACACACCCACCCAAACAAATTACTCTTTTAGTATTCTGTACTACCTTGAAAATGTTGAAATATTTTGAAGCTTCACATGGTTGAAGAACTGTAGGAGTAAGAGTTATTTCTTCCAAGAGTAGTAAATAGCATTGGTTCTGAGAAGAACTGGCAGTGACATTACTTTATGTTTCAATCAGTATACTCTGATTGTCTTCAGGGGGATGAAGATGATCAGAGTATACCGATGGAAATTTCAAGTTATCTCACCACTGGTTCTTCTAAGAGCCAACACTATTAAACTGTAGAGATAAATAAATGGTGCTACCACAAACCTCTTTATATGCATAATGATATTGACACTAGCCCAACACATGCTTTTCAAAAACCATGCCAGATGATAAATCAACATGTAAAAACACTCATATGAAAATAGCTTGCCAGGGTTGTAGGTAGCCAGATCAACTTATTCAGCGTTATTATGGGCATAAAGTCACAAAGTTGATTTATGGTAGTAACTGGATTAAACTTGGCTTCAAATTCAAAGGACAGGAAGTGGGGGTTAAATTGATTGGGGGGCTGGGGGGTGCTGAAGACACTGAAGCATGGAGGAGCATATAAATATTTCCCCTTTCTTTTTGTTTTTCTTTACCAAGGAAAAGTTACCCTGTGAGAGAAGTCTTTACACTCTTGATATTTCCATTTCCAGGCTGTCAATAATTTTCGCTACATGGAACATAATAGAAAGTTGGCTAATAATTGTGCATTTCATCCATATTCATGTATCAGGTACCACAGAGTCTACTCAAAGCACAGCCGTTTTTTAGTTGGGTGGAGAAGAAACAATGCAGCTTATGGCAAATAGCTAATGTCTGCAGTCTTCAAAGCTTGTATGGATATCAGCTAATTTGTCTTTCAGTAGAAAACAAGCTTATAAATACTACATGATAAATTGCATGAAAGCTTGCATCCGTGCTTTCCCTTTTCCCCTGCCAACAGCAGAAGAGTAAGGCCACAAATTGTAATTAGCCAATTGACAATTCAAACAAAATTAAATGTAATTACATCCACTTTACCAAATCGAATAATTGCTTGCCCTTTTCATTTTGTTTATGGAAAAACCTTCAAATTGCAGATTTAGATGAAGCCAACGTTGGTATTTATGTCTTGGTATTAAGTCTTGTACACAAAAAATTAATTGATGGACTGCATGTTTATATACCGAGAGTGATCTTTATTTATAATATACTTCACTTTCAACTCAAGTTTATAATGAACAAAAATATAATGATAAATTGACAATGATAGTAATCAAGCATCTCCTTATTGTGACATGCTTATACATTGTCTTTGTTTTCACCTATACTGCAAATAATTAAAACTCATCTAAAGATCAGATGCCATTTTGTACATAAAAAAATGTTTAGACATTGAAATAATCAAGAGTTGTATGGGTGCTTGTAAATTGCTAATAAAACAATGAAATACATATTTATTTTATTTGTCCATTTGGTTTCATGACTTGACTTTTGTGGTTCCACTCCTCCCCCCCCCCCCATAATCAATTGAAACCACTTTGCTGACCTGTTTAACCTATTATAAAGAATCTAACAATGAGTGTACATGGCCTTACAAGTGAAATGACCAGTGTAAATGAACCCAACCATGATCCTTTGTTGACAAGAAAACAAAATCAATCTGCATAATAAATGTAGCTCTGTATTTACGATTTAGTGACAGTTCTGAATGGGTGATATTCAGGTGCTGTCATTGGAATCAGTAATTTTGGAATAAAATGCTTGCCCCCCAAGTTCTCGGTAATGGCATGTACTGCCACTGGTGATGAACCAACACATTTGCTTTCTGAAATTATTTGAACAATCATTGCAGCACTATAGAATCCAAGAACTAGGGAGTGGAGGGGCAAACATGCAATAAAAGTAAAGGGCCCAGACATATGCTTGATTCCAAATTACCAATTCCATTGACCAAAGACTGGTGCTGCATTATGTCGAGAATCACACACAGCATCAATTCTGCATAGCTGAAGTTGGAAGATGTTTCTGTCCTCTTTCTGAAAAAGATTTAAGAGTGAAAAGAGGAGTAAGGGCTTAGATTTAAATAAATTTATCAACATTATCAACAATCACTGTGAAATAAGGTAAAACATTGTTTAACTGATGGAATGGAAAGGTGGTTATCAGATAGACTGAAATGCCAGTACTGCTATACATGTTGCAAAAAATAATAACAAATCATACTATACCTTAATTTATTTTAATAAACAACTATTAAAACTAAAAGAAATGTTCATCATTGGTATTTGATAATGAACATTAACTTCAACCCTGTAATACGTTAACTAATTAGATTTCACGAAAAATAGCATAAAAACTAACCTGTGAAAATTTATTAAAAATAGGTGCTCCCTTCATGTTTCACAAAGTTATATCTGATTTTTACATAATTATTGTTTTCTCCCTCTCTAAGATAAAAGCACTTCGGACAAATTAATTTGGTCATAAGGCCTGTGTCCTGACCAAATAAAAATGTTTGATAATATTTTGAGAATATGAGAATCTAATTTCTAAACCAAAATTGAAGCTTCCCTTTCAAATATGTAGAGTATGTAATCAGGGGTTAGGGCAATTTCACATAATTGCCAGGGGACATTGTCATGATTGTGTTCATCATGTACAGTTCTGTACATCATGTACTGTCTACCAATAGCAATGCAAACTAATAATAATATCGATCATGATTGTGATGCTCACTCAGAATCCAGTAATGTTCAGACAGATGCTGCTAAGTACTGGTTTGTTCAGTCTATGCCTTTCTCCATAGTTGATCCAAAGTCTATCAAGCCTACTAGGCATTTTCATCACTTTTTGGATGATCTTGGACGTCGACGTGCACCTGGTTGCAATCGAATCCAGGAATTCTGTGATCGTTCGTGTGTTTACAACAGATACAAAATGTACAGACTGGAATCTTGTTCCTCTTGTTACAATCACAACGGTGTGCAATGCAGAGGTACCAGTCTAAATACAATCGGCAATTGCCGTACAGGTTTCACGGTCGCGTAGACAACTGGAAATGAGTATACGTGACCTTTGACCTTATTGTTGTTTTTGGACATTTCTCGGTAATTACACGATACCTGGATTTTGTTTTTTGAAGAAAACCTTCAAAAATGATTATCTATCATTCTATCAAGCCCATGTTTTGCACTTTTAGGGCGGTGTGTACCTTTAAAAACATGCCGTTCGCATAAGATACACGCAGTAATACATGCACAAGGCTGCAATCGGTCACTTCGTGAAAACTTAAAACCACAGTTGACTAATTATTTTAATTATAAAATAAGATTTTTGAGGATTAAAACTTGGTGAAATGAAAGATGACATTATTTGAAGCCCAAATTTAAAAAATATTACTTTTTTCGAATCCGTCACTTCGTGAAAACTGCGACGATTATTACTTTGGATTATTACATGCGCTGGTTGTTTCTAAGATGCTTTGATGCATTTTTCAAGATGAAGTTTCGATTAACAGAGCGTAGAAGTCTGCAGTGTATGGGTCGCGGATGGGAGCGGCTGGTGAGGTCTGCACCGCCTGTGGCCGGGCTCAATGATGGTTTCTGTCGTCCTGGACTGCGGTGGGCGCGTTCTATTTCGATACTCTCGGCGTCTTCTATCTAGTTTCATGTTGTCAGTAAAGAATCCAGTCGGGATTTCTTCACAGGTTTGGCTGCCTTCGGATCCCTCCGGTACATCGTAAATATAACACTATTGTTTCAGCGGCTCCTGTTTTGAATGTCATCGATTTTGTCTTCCAGATGTCTGATGTCTTTCAGGTTGAATTTTATCTTTTTTGTCGAGGTTTTTGGTTGATGTTTGAATCTGCTTCTCGGTGAAAGATGCAGAGTCTTTCAGGTCTTGGATGTCTTGAATATGATGTGAAGATACTTGGTCTGTGATGCCTTGGAACTTGACTACCAATTCTGGACTCGATGTTGCCGGTGGATAAGATGATGTATAGCTTTGCATTGATGTATTCAGCATTGCGTCACAGGAACACTGGTGGCCATCTTGAACATTGTTGCTGAGACTTGGCGGAGGTGGTGTGGGTGAGTCCTTTCTTGTGCTCTGTTTCCTTCAGCTACTTGAAGATCTTTTGCGGTTGGAATTACCCTCCATGGTCCCAATACAATTATTAAGCAGATTATGTAGTAAATTTTCTAAGTTTGCAGTGTTTTAGTTCAATTTCGTTGAATTTTTCGGGTAGTCTAGCCCCGTCACATGTCATCATATGCTTATGATATCATAAGTCATCATTAGAGTGCACAGGCCATTTAATTATTATAACAGGGATTAGGTTTAGACCTTAAAACACTGTCTATTTTTTGACAATTCTTCATTAGGATTTTGGGTTTAATATGGGTTTACCCATCAATTTACCCTGTACAAAACATAAAGTGATGGAGACTAAGTTGCCATCACCTTTTTTCTGTTAAAAGGTTTAAAAGGTTTAGCATTTTGTAAAAATAAAATTAATTTCTTATGTAGAAATTAAACAGAGGGACATTTTCCCCACAATAGTGTAGAATTGAGAACGAGGTAGACCATGGGGACGATTTAAAAAAAAAAAATCTTTTTAAAAACTACCAAAACTTTAATTCTCAACCAAGACTAAACACCAGTCAAATTCCTACTTTAGTGGAGAAAAATGAACAATTTATAACAAACCCATTTAAAGGAAAACTGTCACAAACTCTAAATATTTGGCTTTAATATACGAACTTATAGAGGTTTAAATTTTTGTTTCAACCATCCCGTTCTACTCTTTTGAGTGATCAATACTTTCCAAAGAAGAATGGAAATTGCAATCTGAATGTACAATAAACCTACTAAAACTCATCCCTTCAAACCACCATCCACTTGCCATCCAACAAATGGAAATGCGTGAAAACTACTTGTCATCATCGTCGTCGTCGTCATTTTGAAAAAAGTACATTTTGGAAAAAAATTACAACAAACATCGACAGACAAGACTTGAGTGCATCGGAATTTTAAAAAGTTCGCTGTAATTAAAAAGTTCGCTCCATAATTGTGACATTGTGTGACGAATTGTAAATTAGTTTAAAACGATTTTATTTATTGCAATTATTATATTAATATTTTTACTTTTATGATCCAAGACAACGGATCTGTATAAATGTTGCTGATTACAATTGTGTTGTACATATAAAATAATGACAACAGACAGCTCATTATTTTGATCGGCAAAAATTAACTACGCAGGAGATGTAACTTCAGTCAAGAAAGAACGGTGGCTTGATGCTGCGTGATTGAAATTAATGACATGAATACTTACAAGTAATTGAGACGTTGTAGACCATGAAATGTTCCGTTTTTAATTTGACTGATTTTGTTGTCTTCAAGCCGTCTAAGATGGAAAAAAGTATCGTTAAAACAAAGATCAGTAAAGTCCGTTAAATGGTTATTTTCACCAATGTTCTTAGATTTTTCCTAAGAGCATACTTGAAGAAATATTAATGATTGGTTAAAAACTGTGAACAAATGTTTCTGCCTGCAGCTCAGTAGGCCTATACAGAATAAGTAGGGTTAAAACATCGGTATGCATCCATCATCGTCTCAGATTTTCCTGAAATCATACTTTGTGAAATGTTGTCATGGTATCAAACAATTTAAACAATTTTCCTGCCTGAGTAAAAATGCATACAAATATTTCGGTCAGCAGAAAACACGAACTTCGTACTCCCTATAATTTTTTTTCGTCGTCGGGAATACATTAAATTCAAATCAATTATTGCTTAACTGAAATTCACGACAAGTTAGGTACATGACCATCTAATGTTTTGTATTCCAGACATCTAAGATGGGAACACGAACTAGAGTTACAAAACTGTATTGAAACACAATTATCCTTCCTGAGGTTTACATATTTTATAATAACAATTTTTAAAGATGAAATGAATCTCGATGGACAACACTGAAGTGCATCAATATTAAAACGGTTCGGTGGAATGCTACCCTCCATTTATAAGTCTTATATTATGTTCTCATTTCATATAAGTATGAATTTTAGTTAAATTCAGATACATTAAACAAACGATCTGTACACATGATTACGTTGTCGTACACAGAAAACAATTGAAATACAGACACATATTTCGATTAGCAAACATGAACTATGCACTTCATCAATTTGTTTGCAGTGAGACGTAACTTCAGTCAAGAGAAATTGGTGATTCAATGTTGCAAGATTGGAATTCATGACATGAATACTTACAAGTTAATGAGATTGTGTAGATCATCAAATGTTCCGGGTTCAATTTCACTGATTGTGTTGTTGTTCAGCCATCTAAGATGGGAAAACAAAGGGGGGGTATTAACCCATTTTTTTTTAGATGCCCCCCTCAAAATATGTACCAACCTATAAGAAACAAGGAAAAAATACTCAAAAAATCATTTGAGAGCGTTAACCCCCTGTACATGCCCCCCGAAGATTTGTTTTTGTGAAACGGCATGGCATCCTGACTTCTTGTGAAGATTACCTGTGTACCGTCGTTGGGGCATCCGTCTATTTTGTTTGAAACACAGTGATTGGGAAGCAATGAAGAGAACATCACTTCAGCAATTAATTGTAGCATACTATTCCATGACAAGCTTTCAATTGCCTTATGAAACAAAAAATCTGATTAAAAAGTAACATTTATATGAATAAAACACAGTGTTCCCGTGGGTTTATATGGATTGCAACTGAAGATTTTATTTCATTATTGTATCAAACGTACTTTATCCTGGAATAATATAAAATTTATATTTGCTTTTAACATTCTTCTAGAAAAGAATTAATTAATAAAATAGTATGAATGTAAAAAAGTAGTTATTGGCCTCAGTTATGTTTTGAACCTAGCAAGTTCTTTCTCAGAGAAAGAACCCGCTAGGTTTGAGATGTAAGGCCAGTAACTATTATTTTGCATTTATATACTACGGGTCCTTTAGGTTGGTAAGCAGTTTGCAACAGCCAATTCTCTATTTATAATATAGTACAACAATATATTTATACATCTAACTAACATTAACAACATATTTCATGGCTTAGCAGGGATTTTGGATTGTATAATGCCAAAATGTGTTTCTGTAAATGATACAGTAGATCTAATGCTCTTGAACAAGTTCTGCTAGTAGATGTGAAGGATCATCTTAAGATATAGTAAGATTTGTGATGACATACTGAAATAATCTCTTTTGAGTAGTAAGGTGGTTAACTCAACATTTCAATCTGTATGCTTTGATCATCTTCAAGGAGAATGTGGAATGCTGGTGCAGGAGGGGCTTAAGTAGCTCGGTGGAGGAGTCCTGATCACTAGATGTAGCTGTAGCTATTACCTTAACAAAAATTTAAATACATTTATAATTAATTAAATTGTGAAATAACAAGTCAAATGTATTATTACACAATTTATTTATAGAAAGTGAAAGATAATATTGTAAAAACAATTTTTTAAATCTGCTTAAATATCAGCCACACACCATCCCTTAAAAACATTCAAATAATAAATCCCATATCCCACTATTTTATTTTAAGCTAGGATTCAACTTCAAAGGTTCAGGGGTTACACAGTTGTAAACCTTAAATCTATTTGGGAACTACCAACTTTGTATTCTCTTTCACTTACTATTACTATTATATCATCGTGATTGTACAAACTATACTATTTCTATGACAGTAACCAGTGGGTTAATATTTCATGTTTAAGATGATAACAAGTCCCAGGCATGTCAAATACAATGTTCCCAAGTTAACTCCCATGGAAATTTCTTGCAGTAATACGTGGGTGCATGGTGAATAATATTATTATTAAAAACAAACTTACCCAACTAAGGTCACAGATAATAACTTCAGTCACTGCCCAACTTTGCCAGCAAACAATCCTTTTAGATGATATGATGTATATACATTTACTAACCTAAATATATAATTGTCTTAATTGAGTTAAAACCCATCAACCATGTCAACAAACAACGAACATTGGTTTTGATAATAATTATATGTGACTGAAGTATAAATTACAACCTTGATGTTCTTTCACTTGATGTTTGGGTAGAATGTCGTATCTGACCGCTACTTTTTCTCATTCAACATAACCAATAATGTAATCTTATCTACCTAGTATTTTACTTGAGATTTAACCTTTAGGGAAATTAGTTACACGGAAGAAGATTGGTTCATTATTGAGGTGAATTGACAGTATGTATTTTCAAGCGAAGTTTAAGATGTCGTAAAATTTGAATTGATATAATACTACTGTTTAGAGAAGACATTTAATATTTGGGATTTTAAAGACTAATTAATGATTAGTGATTTGTCATTAAGTGGTTGTTATCGTTTCGGTTTGCGGTAACACCATGTGTTTATCTCAACTAACGTGAAGCTGAGGTACAGGTTCTGAAAAGAACCGTATCGCACAACTCGTATCTCAACCTTCGTTAAGTGAGAAAGGTTCAAGGGAGAACCAATTTCGGGCAACTCGTTTTTCTCTACTGTCGCTAAGTGAGAAATATGGTTCAGGGAGAACCATGGGCACTTCACGGGTTAATATGGTTCAGGGAGAACCATGGGGACTTCAAGGGTTATTCTCAACGTTTCGATTAGCCTGCTCTAATCTTCGTCAGGAGAATGAAGATGTTTGCCGATGCAACTCCTTAAGTAGTATTTACTGGGATTATGTGTAGAATGGGAAGTGTTCCGATTGGTGCCACTGTTGTGTGATGCGTTGTGATGCGTTGTGATTGGTTGCCACCGTGGCATTGTTCTTGTTGTGTGTGTTTCCTGCTGTGTGAGTTGCCTGCTCGCTGAGGCGTGTCAGTTGACAGTGGGGTGTGGGTGTTGGTGGATGGTAGGATTGAATGCCAAATGTTGCTGATGAAAAAGCCGATGTCCTGGGGGACAGTGTCATGTTTATGAATCTCAATAGCCTCTCTGATACGACGGGTGTACCAGTGCTTTTCCGGGGCTATGATCTTTGCATTCTGCCAGTCAATGATGTGGTCCAATCGGTGGAGTGTTTGATGATCGCAGATTTGTCACATTCCTCTGCGGCCGTGGGCCTTGTGTTCATTGAGCCTGGTCAAGGTCTCTGCCGGTCTCGCCAATGTACACTTTCCCACAAGTGCAAGGAATTCGGTAAACCCCAGCTTGACGGCTGGGATCATGTCTGTCCTTGTGGGTGTGTAACTTCGTTTCCAACTTGTATCGAGTCCGGTAGTAGACCTTAATGTCAGCTTCCCTCAGGATACGCTGAATCTTGTGTGAAGTGTGGCCAATGTACGGTAGGACGGCAATAGGTTTTTCGGTTGCGTCAGAGGATCGTGGAGCGTTCCTATTCGGGAGGAACTTAAGCTTATCAGGTCTGTACCCATTGTCTCTTAACACGGCGTTAAGATGTTTCAACTCGGATGGCAAGTGCTCTTTATCACTGATAGTGTGTGCCCTTCGAAGTAGGGTGCGATTCACGGAGGATTTCACGGATGGTGGGTGGAACGACCGGGCATTTAGGTAGCGGTCTGTGTGTGTAGGTTTTCTGTAAACCGAATGCCAATGAGTACATCAAGGAAAGGCAACGAGTCGGATATCTCAGTTTCCATGGTGAATTGAATGCTCGGATGTTGCTGGTTGAGGTGACCGAGGAAGTCACTCAGTTTGTCGGAACCGTGCTGCCAAATGATGAAAGTATCATCTACGTATCGAAGCCATAGTTTGGGTTTGTATCGTGCCGTCTCGAGGGCTTTCTGATCGAAATCTTCCATGAAGATGTTTGCTAGGACCGGGGATATCGGGGATCCCATTGGAGTGCCCAAAGACTGTTAATAGTAAGTCTCTCTCCATTGGAAGTATGCGGATTTCACACATAATGAAAGTAGATCAACGATTTGATCTGGCGTTAGGCTGGTTCGTTCCGGGAGCGTGCTATCATGTTCGAGTACCGACTTGGTTACGAGGATAGCCTCGTCTGTCGGTACATTGGTGAATAATGACTTGACGTCAAAACTCACTAGCGTGTCGGAAGGCTGCAATATCGTTCCCTTTATGATATTGATAAACCCTGCTGAATTGGGTACATGGTGGGGCGTCTTACCCACGAGTGGGTGTAAGAGCTTTGTCAAGTGTTGGGCGAGGTTATACGTGGGGGAACCTCGGGATGAGACAATCGGTCGGAGCGGTCTGTCTGGTTTATGAATCTTTGGTAGGCCAAATAATCTTGGGCATTTCGAGCTGGACGGACGGAGGTGCCTGTATAGTGCTTTGGGTAAGGCTGTGCTCCGGTTTAAGGAAAGAAGTTTTGCGGCGACTTTCCTTTCGGCTAACGGAATCGGGTTCTTTTGAGGCGGTGTAGGTATCCGTGTCAAGGATATCCTGAACCTTCTGATCGTATTCTGAGCGGTCCATCACTACTGTGGCATTACCCTGTCTGCCTTTAGAATGTGTATCGAAGAGTCATTACGGAGGTTATTGACAGCCTGATATTCCAGTCTTGTGATATTGGATTTCGGGGGCTTCACGTTTTTAAAGATCTGGTGTATCTGAATACGGATATCGTCTGCCTTTTGTTTTTCGAGCTTTTGGATGGAAGGTTCAATGGACTGTATGAATTCTTCCACGGGAATCTTTTTTGGGGCGGTGGCAAAATTCATTCCCAAGGCTAAGACACTGGTTTCCGTGTGAGATAGTTGGCGTTGGCTGAAGTTAACGACGGGGTTAACCTTTTCCCTTCTTTTTATGTTCCCTTTGTTGGACGTCCGTGGCAACGGGTTGCTTTTTGTCTTGCTATTATTTGGAGATGTGTGGCCTCTCACTTAGCGACAGTAGAGAAAAACGAGTTGCCCGAAATTGGTTCTCCCTTGAACCTTTCTCACTTAACGAAGGTTGAGATACGAGTTGTGCGATACGGTTCTTTTCAGAACCTGTACCTCAGCTTCACGTTAGTTGAGATAAACACATGGTGTTACCGCAAACCGAAACGATATCGATATTCCACCATGCAAAGCCTCAAAACTTATATAAGTGGTTGTTAATAACTTTCATAAATTATTGCAATGGTCGATTCGTTTTAAATTTCAAGACGGCTTTTACTTTGGCCATGTGGCGACACCAGAGGGCGCTATATTTTAACGATGTAAAGGCGAAGGCCACTTATCTTATCCACTGGGTAACACCATATGATCGACCATACAATCAATCAAGTGACGGAGTACATAGTACATCGTACTATCACCTCTCCCTTAAAATATCCAGGAAATATCAACATTTGCTGTGAGGACCAAAGATGGTCGTATTTTTTCATTAACCTGTCAAACGCCAGTGTATTTGTGTTTTCTAAGAATGTGGGATTTATAGGAGTACTGTGGAAGAGTAATTGGGTTATACTTGCAACTTTTGGGTATATATTTTGTCCATTTTACAAAATAAAACAAGGTTTTCGTTAGGTCAGCTTCTCATTGAAATAATAATTTCTATTTTAAATTAAACAAAGTTATCATGTATGTAACTTATATATTGTAAATATGACCTTACTATGAAGTAAGTTTAATGACGTTATGTATTTAAGCTTAATGATTATGAGATATTAGTATTTTTTCACCACGTCCCTTGAAAAGCTCTGTATGTTGAACTAGCAGAAATAAGCTGCACTGTTTCCAGTCTTGCTTAATGTATTTGGCATACAAGCAAAACTACGTTTACTGTTTTCAGAGTCTGTTTTTTGCTCGTCTTATATTTCCAAAGTATCGCAACAGTGCATTGACACTATTATTAAAATAGAATTGTTCAAGTTTGGTCTACTTGATGTATCCCAGCTGTCCATACAGATCAGACAGTAAAGTGATAAATTAAGTGTTTTGTTTGGGTTCTTGTATTACATGTTCAGTGTAGAAGTATTACTAGTCATCACATTACATGGTCTTACTGATGCTTACATGTTCAGTGTACAAGTATTATTAATCATCACATGACATGGTCCAACTGATGCTTACATGTGTACTAAATAATGTCGTCATGCTAAATTTGCTGAAAGTTTATCTTTCCAAAAGTTTTAGTGGGGTCACATGTTGAGGAAGACACTCTGAAGCTGTGCAAGGGAGGACATCGAATTCTAACACAAGTAAACCTTGTGGGTCCTCGAGGTACCTCAAGGTAACTTGGGTCTCCAGAGTTTATGAATGGAAGAGCTGGATCCATGAATAATCAATAATGGAAGAGGTCAAACAAAGGACCGATTAGTAGGTGTTTATCGTGCTTTAAGCACTGCCCATGAAAATGCCCATAATGAAACCAAGAATGTGCAGTGACACATAGATAATGAGCTCCTTACTTTTCAGAAGGCATGTACCTTGTGGTACCTCGAGGTACCCCAAGGTTTAACCGCAGGTTATAATTCGATGTCTGCTAACAGATAAGATACTTGGACACAAAGACTATTTGAAGAACATTCTTCAAGGGAAGGTGAGTAGTTTTCATAATCACATTGCATTTGTTGTTTGTTAGAATGTATTCATTTTCATCAATGAAGACAATTAAACAGGAAATTAATTTACGTGTAAAAAGTTGTCTTTGAAATTTAGTACAACTTTATGTGTGTTTTCATGTACATGCTGATGTGTTCATATGAAATGAGCATTGCATCAAATGTGCCTCATGTACTTGTGTAGATACAAGTTGTCTAAGTAGCAAATAGAATTTGGTCATTAATTAAGGGACATGCAGGATATGTTGACGCATAATTAAGATACTGCTTTAGAGGACATGTATCACATAGGCGCAAGCAAAAGAAAATAAACTTGTCTTTGCAGGAGAGATGTCAACAACATTTACGTTTCAATGGAGGAAAGATTCAAGAGGTAAGTATTGGTTTAGATGCTTGGATAGTGGTAGGATTTAATTGCAAGAGTGGTCTTCACATTTCTAAAACTGGGTAAACCTTTTGTGGTTGACTTTGAATTTTTGAGTTGCTGTATAAATATCTGCTCTCGCACCTAAGGTCAACATCCTTTTTTTCAAATTGTTTTTTTAATTTTTTTTTATTCTAAACATTTGTATTTATTTGTAAGTCAAAGCAAAGAGGAGCATACTTGTTCTTTGTGCATGTGTCCAATTCTGTCAGTATGATCAATGAAAGAATATTTCATTTACAGACCTGTGGTCCATTAACATGTATACAAATGTTTACTCATTAATGTTAAGTCACTGTTAAAGCATGATACTTACTTGGACACTTTGTTGTTTAATCATGTACACCTAAGGCTGTGTGTTTTCGGTTATTTCGGGAATCGGATACCAGAAATTGGTAATCTTTGGATACTCGGGTACCCGTAAACAATTGAGTAAAACACGTAAATACTCCCAAATGTATAAAATAACCAATATGAACACAAATTTCTCTTGTTTTATTAGAGTCATATGGACTTTTGTGGACCTCTATATTAAAAACGACTCATATCATCCCCATTCCCCACACACATTTTGTTAACAAAAAATTGGAGATTTCCATTTGTGTGGCTTAAATGGTCAGTTGAAATGTTCAACAGTAGTTTACGAGTAATTGGAATCGAAAAGTGGAACTGGGTAATGACAGTGTCGGTCGAGTATCCAGGATACCGGCACAGACTTATGTACACATATGGGAAGGACTCTCAGTTTTTTTTTCTTAAAGGTAGCCAATGTTTCTGGCAACTGTGTTTTCTGACCACTCTAATGGAATAGAAGTAGCTGGCTAACATTTAGTTCTAGTATACAAACATTACAAATCTAGCTGTTATTCTCATACAGCGGGATTACGTTTTGACTTGAAGAGGGGGCCCTTCTCTGAGAAGCTGACTGTCTTATGAGGATGTTCTGCCTCGACAATGACACCAAGGTATTAAGTTTGCTTATGTTTGCTCTTAGAGAAATTATCATTCTCTTCTGCTTTTTCTAAAATCCTGCTTTTCCAATGAAAAGATATATATATAAGTAACTTGTTAGTTTATTTACCAATGCCTGTCTCTGCCATTTCAAATTTATTTATCTACTTTTAATCCAAGTTTATTTGAAAGAGACCACACTGCAACCCCAAATACTCAGAGGCAATTTATTTAATTGCCCTTGGTTTTTGACTAAGTGGCCCATTTTGTACATCCCATTTTGTACATTGTCTTTTCAGTAACTCATTCTCACCAACTATCTACAAACCTACCCGTATCATTGACTCCACAGATTCGTTAATAGATAACATCCTTATTAATAGTTGTGATTTACCATCCTAATCTAGAATCTTGTTTTGCGATGCTTGCGATCATCTACCCATTTTCTCATGATTAAATTAAATGGTTCACATGTCAATAAAGAGAAAGTCACTCAATCCTTCAGATTGTATCAACCAAGAAAACATTATTCAGTTTTAACAACACTGTTTATTGGATACTGCTTATAATAACTTCATCACTATCTTTACTATTACTATTTCCCAGTTCAAAATATCAGTCACAATATAAGATTAAAACCATAGATGACCAATGGCATCATACAATCCATCAAACACAAAAACAAATTGTACTAGATATAAGTTTTTGTCACAACAAAAACTAGGTGTTCGGTTGAAGTTAAAATGATGACGTCATCAATTCAAAGTGTTGGAGAAAGTCAAATGTTAACGTCTGTTGAAGTTCTCGCGAGAAGTTTATTTGAATAGAATACAATACTGAATTTAGAAATTATTTTAATATTACACTTTGACTTCCGGTTTGGACAGGAAGTAAAGGTCAAATTGGGGTCATGTTTTTGTAAATACTTTTGACAATTAACAATCTGTACAATGGTGCAAAAACTGAATTTTCCTCTTGTGGTTGTTGAGATGATTTTTGTTAATATTAAACTTTGAGTTCCGGTTTGGACAGGAAGAAAGGTCAAATTGGGGTCATCTTTTTGTAAATATTTTTTGACAATTAACGATCTGTACAATGATACAAAAATTGTGAATTTACCTCTTGTGGTTGTTGAGATATGATTTTTATTAATATTAAATTTTGATTTATCGTAATTCGATATCTGATGACCTCATCATGACGTCACAACTCGTGTTTCATCTACGTGTTAAGTTCTAAGTATATGCCAAGTTTCAAGTTCATGTGAAGTTTGCAAGTATGTGTTTTTGTGTAGACAATCTATCCGGAGAAGAAGAAGAAACTAGAGATTGGTGTTTGTATTGACAAACACTATGTGTTCGGGACACGTAAAGGTCAAATTGGGTCAACTTTGTTAACATTTTTTGACAATTAACGATCTGTACCTTGGTGCAAAGATTGTGAATTTACCTCTTGTGGTTGTTGAGATATGATTTTTTTAAATATTAAACTTTGATTTCCGGTTTGGACAGGAAGTAAGGTCAAATTGGGGTCATCTTTTGTAAATATTTTTTGACAATTAACGATCTGTACAATGGTACAAAAATTGTGAATTTACCTAGTGTGGTTGTTGAGATGATTATTTTTAAATATTAAACTTTGACTTCCGGTTTGGACAGGAAGTAAGGTCAAATTGGAGTCATCTTTTTGTAAATATTTTTTGACAATTAACGATCTGTACAATGGTACAAAAATTGTGAATTTACCTAGTGTGGTTGTTGAGATGATTTTTTTAAATATTAAACTTTGACTTACGGTTTGGACAGGAAGTAAGGTCAAATTGGGGTCATCTTTTTGTAAATATTTTTTGACAATTAACGGTCTGTACAATGGTACAAAAATTGTGAATTTACCTCTTGTGGTTGTTGAGATATGATTTTTTTTTAATATTAAACTTTGATTAATCGTAATTCGATATTTGATTACCTCATCATGACGTCACAACTCGTGTTTCATCTACGTGTTAAGTTCTAAGTATATGCCAAGTTTCAAGTTCATGTGAAGTTTGCAAGTATGTGTTTTTTTGTAGACAATCTATCCAGAGAAGAAGAAACTAGAGATTGATGTTTGTATTGTTACGAATCTTACCCTTTGATTTTGATAAATATTAGCACCCCTTATATTTCACTTCTTCCACTTCCAATATTTTGCTGACGATGCAATTTCAAGCAGTCTAAGTCCCAGGGTTGTTTCCCCGGACCCTCGATTGTCCGCTATGAATATGCAATCCATACAAGGACGCTACTTTTGCTCATGCATATCCAGCGCCAACGCAATGCATAATGCAACACCAGCGAGAGCTCCTGTGTGCGTGCCACACCTCCCGCCACGTGGCTTGGAGCCGTCCTTGGACTTAGTCTATTTTCCGAATACTTTTCTCGGAGTCCACCCCTTCACACCGAACACGGTTCGTGGGTGAACCACGGCCAAACAGTCACCGTGACTGACCCGCTCAGTCATTAGCCGTGGCCCGCGTGTAATGCTCCCTAACCCAAGCACAGCCGCTGTTCCCCTCATGCAGTAATAGCTTAGCATCCAAGCAAATAGCTTAACATGCCCAGTAAGCATTTTCCCCTTGAACACGCCCTCCTTTCTAAGTTGTCGATCACTTCACTTTCGTCAAATACCTTACCTTATATGGAACAAGGACCTGTTGTATGTCATGATTTTGCACACGTTTCTACCCTTAGACGCGGAAGCCAAGCTTCTCATTGGCTAAGACTCCAAATTAGGCTTATGTTTTATTTATTCCTAGGCCCCAGATTTCTATATAATCCCCAAGATTTCCTCATCTCAGCAGTAGTGCGGTTCCGAATGATATCTGTGCGACTCGATCCATGACAGTGCGATATACCGAACTATTACGGTCCAGAGCCTCGTTCGTTAAACCAATGGTGCAAGGCGTCGATATGGCCATTGGTTCGCCTACATGTAGCTAATACGGTCTGATACACACTCTGGCCCCGTCCATACACCCCGTGTAGTCAAGCCCCGGTGGTCCCCGTCGTAGAGACCGACCAGCCGCCCATCTCTCGGTATAGCAATGCCCGTACCGTATGCCGAGTTGACAAGCCGCATGAACGAACGATGGTCCCCACTGACTGTACCCAATAGTTGGTATTCGTACATCCTATTCGGAACTTAGCACAAATATATAAGTTTAACTATTGACATGTACCTATACGCTACCACTCCTGTCATACATGTTACTAGTGCCTGTTATTATTGTTAAATAGTGATGTTAATAATAAACCAACCCCATTGATTGAGATTGTCACAACAAAGTTTGTGTCCGACTATTATTTGTTGACCCACGAAAGTGGGAATGCAACAGTATTGACAAACACTAGGTGTTCGGGACACGTAAAGGTCAAATTGGGTCAACTTTGTTTAAATATTTTTTGACAATTAACGATCTGTACCTTGGTGCAAAGATTGTGAATTTACCTCTTGTGGTTGTTGAGATATGATTTGTTTAAATATTAAAATTTGACTTCCGGTTTGGACAGGAAGTAAGGTCAAATTGGGGTCACCTTTTTGTAAATATTCGACAATTAACAATCTATATAATGGTACAACAATTGTGAATTTACCTCTTGTGGTTGTTGAGATATGATTTTTAAAATATTAAACTTTGACTTCCGGTTTGGACAGGAAGTAAGGTCAAAATGGGGTCACCTTTTTGTACATATTTTTCAACAATTAACGATCTATATAATGGTTGTTGTGATTTGATTTTTTATAAATATTAAACTTTGACTTCCGGTTTCGACAGGAAGTAAAGGTCAAATTGGGGTCACCTTTTTGTAAATGTTTTTTTGACAATTAACGACCTGTACAATGGTACAACAATTGTGAATTTACCCTTTGTGGTTGTTGAGATTTGATTTTTTTAAATATTAAAATTTGATTTATCGTAATTCGATATCTGATGACCTCATCATGACGTCACACATTTTGTTTCATCTACGTATTAAGTTCTAAGTATATGCCAAGTTTCAAGTTCATGTGAAATTTGCAAGTATGTTTTTTTTTTTAGACAATCTATCCGGAGAAGAAGAAACTAGAGATTGGTGTTTGTATTGACAAACACTAGGTGTTCGGGACACGTAAATGTCAAATTGGGTCAACTGTGAATTTACCTCTTGTGGTTGTTGAGATATGATTTTTTTAAATATTAAACTTTGATTTCCGGTTTGGACAGGAAGTAAGGTCAAATTGGGGTCATCTTTTGTAAATATTTTTTGACAATTAACGATCTGTACAATGGTACAAAAATTGTGAATTTACCTAGTGTGGTTGTTGAGATGATTTTTTTTAAATATTAAACTTTGACTTCCGGTTTGGACAGGAAGTAAGGTCAAATTGGGGTCACCTTTTTGTAAATATTTTTCGACAATTAACAATCTATACAATGGTACAAAAAATGTCAATTTACCTCTTGTGGTTGTTGAGATGATTTTTTTTAAATATTAAACTTTGACTTCCGGTTTGGACAGGAAGTAAGGTCAAATTGGGGTCACGTTTGTGCAAATATTTCTTGACAATATTATTAACAATATGTACAATGGTGCAAAAATTGTGAATTTACCTCTTGCGGTTGTTGAGAAATAATTGTTTTAAATATTAAACTTTGATTTATCGTAATTCAATATCTGATGACCTCATGATGACGTCACAACTCATGTTTCATCTACGTGTTATGTTCTAAGTTATTGCTGCTTAGGAATAGGTTTTCTCAAAAAAAAGTTTCTGCAATGACTCAATACATTGTAGAGAAACATGTACATAACAGTGTTATCTGTTTCTCCGATAGAAGGCGACAAACAGTATTACCGTTCCGCCGGACGGACTGTTTTATATGCCCCGTCCACTTGATTGAGTATTGCGGACGTAGTGGAAATAACATATTCTGGATTGCGCGTAATTTTTCACGAAAAGTGTGTTCCTTTTTTTTTTTAAATGTCGTGTTTTCAATAAAAATAAATATCAAACACAAACATATCCTCGTCTCTAATGTCACATATTTCACTCTCTTTACACTCATGATAAACTACATATTTTTCCTCGACTAAATCAGGAAATTTATTGATTTTTCAGATCCCTTGATATGATATTTTTTAAATATTAAACTTTGATTTATCGTAATTAAATATCTGATGACCTCATGATGACGTCACAACTCATGTTTCATCTACGTGTTATGTTCTAAGTTATTGCTGCTTAGGAATAGGTTTTCTCAAAAAATAGTTTCTGCAATGACTCAATGCATTGTATAGAAACATGTACATAACAGTGTTATCTGTTTCTCCGATAGAGGGCGACAAAGTGTTACCGTTCCGCCGGCGGGACTGTTTTCTATGCCCCGCCCACTCGATTGAGTATTGCGGACATAGTGGAAATAATATATTCTGGATTGCGCGTAATTTTTTACGAAAAGTGTGTTTCTTTTTTACAAAAATGTCGTGTTTTCAATAAAAATAAATATCAAACTCAAACACGAACAAAACAATAGGTGTTTCGGGCACAAACCCGAACACCTAATAAAAAAACGAACAAAAACAATAGGTGTTTCGGGTACATACCCGAACACCTAATAAGATCATCCTGATAAGAATACCAACCAAAGAATACCAACAAAATGAAGTTCAAGAAATTCCGTAACAAACTTAATGGTCTGATCAAAGTTGTCAAAGTAAGGTACTTTTATGCAGATAAGTTTTCTGATGCTAAATCCAATATCAAACAAACCTGGAACATTATAAATTATATTCTTAAGAAAAACTCCCACTCAACGCTCAGTGTGATTTTAACTCCAACGGAGGAATGCTTAAAAACAAGGCCCAAACGAATAGACAATCAATATTTAAACAAACCACATTCGCCCTTTTTTGCACGAATTATTCGCTTATTAATATTTTAACATATGAACAATTCTGAACATTATCCTTTGGCCACCCAGCTTTAATTAAATCTTAATAAAAACTGGGTATTTTTGCTCCCATCAGTTTAGGATTGTTAAAGACAAAACAACAAAGATTTTGATCATTTGGATCCAAAATCAAATAAATATTTCCATTTCCCTTGAGTTTTGGTATATTTTTGCAGACAGTATATTTTAACGCATCTATTTTGTATGTGATGATGATTAATCCAGTTGCACCTAATTCTATGGAGCCCCTTATATTTTGTCTGGTTTCGATTACCAATAAAATTGCATAATAACTTTATCCATTTCTTTAGTCATTTAGTAATATTTCTATTCAAAATATTCTTCACTGTATTTATTCTCTCTACCCAATTGTCTTCCGGCTCGATCTCATTTCCAAAATGTAGGTCAAGAATTTAAATGTATGATTGTTCCTGTTTTTCTGTCTTTCCATGCTTCCAACTATAAGGCTTCGGTTTTCTGATTGTTGATTTTTGAACCGGATCCTTCAACATTGAGAAGACTGATAGGTCTCCATTTTGTTGAAGTCACCTCTTTCGCCTCTGTTTTCTTTTTTCTTTTTTTCAATTTCAAAGTATTTTTTTTTAATAACAATAAATTAATTATATTGTTGAAATTGCATTTCGATATTCAATCGAAACAGCAGACATTATTTCGATCGGCAAACATGAACTACGCCCTTCAACTAATTTGCTTACAGTGAGACGTAACTTCAGTCAACAGAAATCGGTGGTACAATGCTGCGTGATTGAAATTAATGACATAAATACTTACAAGCGTTCCAGATTTTGTAGACCATCAAATGTTCCGGGTTCAATTTCATTGATTTTGTTGTCATAGAGATACCTAAGATGGAAAACAAAGAAGGGTTAAAAATCCGTCTCAGCAGAGAAAAGATGTGCATCTGGCGTATTCACATCATTCACCCCCATGGTTTCAACTTACAGGAAGGGAATGACTAATTATTTTCCCACAGCCATTTAACATTAATTTGTTTTATGTATGTGTTGCTTGTTAATTCATCCCTGTCTGACGTTTTCTTTCATTTTCACTCATACTTATTTTCTTCTTTCAGTCATAAACTCCTGTTCTCCTTGTACCCACATTTATTCAAGATTGTTTTCCGTTGATGCTTTTTGGCAGAAAAAAGTACATTTACTCAGTTTTTCTCTGCCCACATTATGTATGCAATCTGAGTAACTCTGTCCCATTTGCTAGTTTAGTAAAGTTTAATATTTTCCCCTTTACTTCTAGCTCAGTCATGGTATTGTTAGAAGGATTGCTAACAACACAATCGTACCTTTTTTTAACATCTTCTTCCCGTTTTTCTTTGTATGTTTTCTCGACTTCATAATATTTAATAATGTTTTGCCTATTTTTTCCAATATCCCACCAAACAAATAAACAATCATAACAGTCTGTTTGGGTTATCCAACATTTACAAAACCATTCAACACGAGTTTTACATTTGTCGTCTTTATGAAGTTCATTATTACAAATCCATCTTCCCTTTCCTGTGGGAATGGTTTGATAATCAAAATGGACAATTACTGTACTGTGATCTGACAGACTGGAAGAATCAACATAAATTTCTTTTAGTTGTTATCCGAGTTTTCTAAAATTAGAACATAATCAATTTGACTCGGTCTTTTAATTACTTTGTGGTAAAATGTCTATCCTGGTTTATTCTCTATATATCGCCAAGTTTCAATGAGTTCATTTTCCTGAATAATTTTACAAAGAGAAGTTTTGCTTTAATCGTAAATATTTCTTGAATCTAACCGAGAGTTAAGATTACCTCCAATAATGTAATTATATTTAGGATATGTTATCCAAAAGGGAGTTCCCAAATTCCACTAAAAATTGCTTCCGCATAGAAGCACCATTTGGCGTATACAATATTACTTCTGATTTCACTGTGGTTATTCATTACAATGTTGCATAAGTCTTTCCTTGAGAATTAATCACAGTTGATTAGTTGTGATAGTTACGTTATGTCGTTAAAGAGCTACGCACTCATAATGTTGTTTTGGCGTTAATACAGCCCTCCATTTAAAAGTGTGACATAATGTGACAATATGTAACCATGAAGTGTCATCGCGTACGTCATCAGATCGGTGCTCCAGAATAATAAAACAATTATAAAAAAATAAAAATACAAAATGCAAAACATGGGAGAATCTACAATACAACTTCAAATCTCAGATTTATTGCCCTTTGAAATGCATCAAGAAAAGAGAAAAATAGCTCAGATCCCGTTGTATCAACAGCTCTCCCGCCAAAGTAGACCATCTTGAGGAAGCTACTCTTAATCTTGAACGCTACTCCTCCCACAGCTTCAAAATGAAAAGTATGCTGGTAATTCTGATCTTGACCCTGACAGTACTAGTGATCGGTCAAAATCTATGAACAATATTTCCGCCTGTAGGCCTCATTAGGCCAATATAGAAAACAAAGTAGATAGCGTACATCGGTATATATTCATCAATGTTCTCAGATTTTCCTGAAATCATACTTTGTGAAACGTTGTCATGGTATCAAACAAGTTGAACAATTGTCTTGCTCGAGGTTCACTCATTAGAAAACTAAATTTACGAATCTCGATAGACAACATTTGAGTGAATCGAAATATAAAAAAATATATATATAAGTTCGTTGTTCTTTATTTAGATCTAATTATTAAGTGTGATATGCTGTGACGATTTGTGAACTAGTTTGAAATGAACAATGCAAACTTTCAAGATATACATGTAACAACTGATCCGTGTAAAATGTAGCTCATTAATGTCTTTAGTTAAAGAAAACAAAATGCATTCTAATTTTTCGATTGGCAGAAAACACAAACTTTGTTTCGTTGTTGGGTGTAACTTAAGTTAAAATTAATTCTTGCTTGATTGAAAATTATGAAAACTATGCTCTGGCCTCTGGGTGAAAGTTGTTGTTGGTTTCCAGATATGGAAGATGGAATAAAAACGAAGTATGTTTTATAAAAAAAATTGTATTTAAACAAAAATACATTGGTAATAATTATCAATTTTCTCAGATTTTCAAGAAAGCATATAGTTGTGAAAAGCTGCCATGGTATCAAACAATCTGATAAATGATCCTGCCCGATGTTCACTGAATATCAACACAAATTATTTAAGTGCATCGACATAAAAAGCTGTGGTGACATACTTCCCTCTATTGACCACATTTTAAAGCAAATTATCCAAATGTTTTCATAAATACAGCAATTTGTTGCAAGATATTGATTTAATCCAGATAGGCCTATATAAATTTAACAACCGATTTGTTTAAATGTTGCTGATAATGTTGTGTCGCACCGAGACAATAGTGAAAATGCATACATATTTTTCAATCGGCAAATATGAACATCACACTTTTTCAAATTTATTTTGTCGTCAATCATTTCATTTGAAGGGAATCGTTTTCCTGATGCTACGTGATTGCAATTCATGGCATGGAAACTAACACGTAAGTGAGCTTTTTTAGACCATCAAATGTTCCTTGATCAATGAACCGATATTGTTGTTGAACAGCCATTCAATATATTTAGTTATACATACAACAATTGATTTGTTAAATATGTGGTGCAATAATATCCTTAAAGAGAAAATGGTGAACTTGCAAGTGCATGTTTCGATCGGCAAACAGGATCTACGTATGTTCCTACGTACTAATTTTGTTTTGTCGTCAGACGTTAATATACTCAGAGAAATGAAAGTGAGAAATGAATTTCAACGCACAACACTTGAGTGCATCAAAATTAAGAACACAAATCATTAAACCAGTGCCGTAAATCTGTGATGAAAAGTTTGGGGTAATATTGACATTTTGTTTGCATAATGTACTGGATCTCAAACGTCGATCAACGAGGGGATACCCCCAATCACTGCGTGAGACAAGGGATACCCCTTGCTGTTTAAAAAAATGTGCATGGCCTAAAAATAAAAAAAATATTCAAATGCATAATACTTGTTCAAGAGAAGAAATAGTGCAAATAGTGAAATAGTCCTTTCACTTATTTTTAAGAAAATATTTTATTAAAAAGAATATGGGTAAAATATTGAAAAAAAAACTTGCCAAAGAATGCTATAACTCAATGACTGTCATGTATTATGCAGACCCAGGGCTGTCTTCCACATGTTTTCCCCCAAATCCAAAAATTCTGGCTACGCCACTGTTAAGTGGTATTAATGTTACATTAGTAGCGCCCTCTTTAGGCCATGACCGAAGCCAATAGCGAAATGTATATGAGCGTCTGGTTTCGTTACAGGCACATTGAAACGGGATATGATTCGGCAAGCGCAATAATTTAAGTAGTTTAAAATTCAACTCCAAATACCAACACGGTTTGATAGCGTAGTCGAATAGTTTAGTAGTTAAGTCGATAGTTTCAGTGATAACCCTGGATCGAAACTCAGTGGAGCTACTATTTTAAACTTTAAATGGTGAAGCAATAACAATTTATTTAACACATGGGGACATGACAGCTGCTGGCTGTGGTAATGTACAACTAAGTACTGGATCTGATCTCAAACGTCGCTCAAGCCCCCCCCCCAAAAAAAATTTTTTTTTTAAATAAATAAAATAAATCGGCACAAATTATTCGCTGATTAATATTTTTAACAAATGAAAAATCCTGGGGGAGATCCTATAGACAAGAAGATATCTAAGATGGGAAAACAAAGCATAGAGTTAAAACAAAAATCATTAAAGCCAACTAATATGGTTATTTATTTCAATGTTCTTAGATTTTCCTGAAAGCATTGTTTGGTGAAATATTAGTGATTGGTCAAAAACTGTGAAAAATCTTTCCGCCTGCAGCTCATTAGGCTTTTTTAGGCCATATTTCCCCCAAACAGCAAATTGGTTGGAAAAAAGCGGCGACTTATATGAGAGCTGCAACCAGGACAAGGGATATATTCGAAAACCGAAAGTTTGAATTCTGTAATTTGTTGTACTTGAAACTTTGAAATCAATTTGCAACCTTAGTAAATTTAATAGAAATGGCCGAGTTTGAATAACCCCGGGTAATTTGAACTTTATTTGAAAGTCTGAACCATGACATTATTTTGTATAGACCTAAAGAAACAGACCGATTTGAAGTCTCAGTAATTTTGTATTTTAAAAGAGATGGACTTCAAACACTTCACAAAATATGCTGAAATCAATGACTATTTTAGACTAGATCGTATTATTTGTTTTAGATAAATCTTTCCTGTATTCTGTAGATGGTTTCACTCACGTTGGCATAAGTATTCTGTCCTGTGGCCAAGTTTTTTGGATCGCTACAGCAACAGAGGGCGTACGGAACTTTTGGACGTGTGATTTTTGTTTTACTTTGGGTGAATTTTGAAATCACCTTTATGATTTCCCAGATTAAAATATAAGTCTTAATAGAAGATTAAAATCATGGATGACGAATGGCATCATACAATCCATCAAACACAAAAACAAATAATTTATAAGAACTTCCTGATCAAACCAAACAATGCCAACAAAATGAAGTACAAGAAATTCTGTAACAAACTTAATTTCTCAGGCCAACCCCACCCCCTCAACATTTCTCCCACTCACCCCTCCCCTCGTTGAATGTTGTGGACTGAGGTGTTCAACTTTGTGTATTATAAGTGAGACATTTGAGACCCACTCCCATTTCATTTGTGTATGTTATGCATATAATTGCCTTTTAATGACTGCACACATTTTGTCGGTTCATTAATGTTTTGTTTCATGGGTAAATAGGCCCCCCTAAAAAAATATAAAAACATTTAAAACAATTTAAAAAAATAAAATTACCGTATTGACACATGACGTAAATAACGATGAAGGTATACTATAATACTATAACTATGTGTTAAAACTGTAGATGTAGAATACAATGTGGCGAGGTTCAGTCAACTGAAGCGTTGGTATAATTTATATTACACTTGCCTGGTATATATTATGGGTGCACCCCATGCACAAAATAAAATAGTGACCAAATTCATTTGCCTGCAAATGACCTCGGCATGCCGAGGTCATTATGCTTATTTTGCATGCCCTAAATTTTTCTGAAAAAGTAAGACTTGAGGTCCATATAAGTATATACATTTGAAGGAGTGTATAAAATGCTCCAATATCATGACCTGATGGGGTGCTTGACTTCTTAGTGCAAGTATCTTTTTATACAATAACTGTGATAAAATATAGAACATACACTGAGGTTACTTCAATTGACATGACGATAGCTTCTGTAAAAAGCACACAATGGCAATTTGAATTTTTTGTGTGTTGAGATTGGAAGGCGCTTCTATAGTTATTAATTAATTGGAGTTTAATTTAGGTAAAACTTGTAGCTTTGTATGGTGAGTTTAATTTGTTTATAAAATAGTCGTTGGGGGTCTTAGCAACCTAAAAAATGTAAACGAAATAAAATCTGGCACATACACAAATGACCCCTTTTGGCGCACATTGGTTTCACCCTGGCACACTGTGTGTCGGGCCCATCAAACATGCACGTTAAAGAGACAATATCGTCACCATCAGAGCAGACTTGCAACAGTGCATGGAATCAGTGTCCTAGTTTAAGATGAACACAGTGACTGAACATGACTAGCCTTGATCAAGGCTGTTGTCGTAGTGCGCACTTACCACCACAGTATGGCAACCAATAGATTGAGTTGCACTATATATTCATACATTAAAAATTAAATGAAACATTTAAAAATTTAAACAATAAAATAGAAGATAATGATTTTGAACCGACTTAAGATGTCATCACAAATTACTTAAAGACAGGAATTAAAAAACAAACAAATAGGAACAAAGTATAAATTTTTAAAATACAGAGATCAGAATAAAAACAAGTCAAGTCGATTGACAGCAGTAACACACACAAAATGGTTAGCTAAAGATGGTCAATACTGCTTAAGCCCCTTTCCCACTTACACGATTTTTGCTACGGTAGAGCACGATTTTTCAATTATTTACAATCGCAACGGCGTCGTGGCCATGTTCGTGGTCAATCGTGGTCCACCGTAGCGCACCGTAGGAGATCTTGATGGCACCGTGGAGTAGCACGATTTTTTTGGAATGCTCAAACAAATCTTGCTCTACCGTAGCGGTGGACAAAATCGTGGTCCACCGCAGCAGCATCGTATTAGAGTCGTAACGTTGTCTTGACGTTGTCGTGGTATGTCGTGACGGCGTCTTGTTCATTCGTACTCATTCGTGGTGGCCGCAACACCTACGGTAGGCCAAGACTTCGCTACGATGCTGATATGATGCCGCTACGATGGTGCTGCGACCTAGCAAGACTTAAACAAGACGCCAACAAGACGCGAAGCGGGTTTTTGATTATAATACGATTTATTTACAGTCAAGTTTACTTTAAACTACATCAGCGGTTTTAACCTCTGTTTTAGCCGGTAAAGCCGTATCTTTGACAGAGTTGTTACGGACTTTTTCTTTCATTTTAGAAAATTTATCTCGTTCTTCACAGACGAGTAAACATTCATCTTGGGTAACGACGCCATCTTCGATCGCTTTTGAAACGTGGTTTTCGATCGTGTTGAGTTTAGACGATGCTAAAACTCTAATTTCATTGTGTTTTTTTTTGCTTTTTTAGATAATTTATATTTCGAGTATCTGAGAGCAAACGCCGCACCCCCCAACCCTAAAGCTAAACCTTCTAAAACAAGCCCAACCGGCGTTGCTATAACGCTAGCGATACTCGCGATTCCGATAGATCCCGCTCCCATACAGCCCAATTATCCCATCGTTTCTACGATGCTACAAGCGTTGATGATTTTATTATATTTTTTATAGACGGCTTCACGATGATTTATTTCGATTCGTAATTCTTTTTGAATATCATCGATTTTTTGCAGACGAAATGATTTAGCATCATCCGTCATAGGTTGTAAATTTGGATAAAGTACATTCGTTGATTCTATAGGTACGCTCATTGTTTTTCTATTAAGAGTAAAAGATAAAAAAATCTAATTTAAAAAAGTTTTCTTTTAAATCGTTGTTGGAAGAAAGGTACGACATATACAGCCGCAACATAGCACAACGCAATTTTTAGACCAAAATCTGTAGAAAAACGTCTAAATTTTTACACGTTTTATTGATTTTTTTATATACAGCCTCACATTCATTTTGAATGTCGTTTTCGTTTTGTAAACGCCGCACTTCGCAGCAAATTAATTCTTGTAGATTATCCGTAGTTATATTCATTATTTTATTAATAGTAAAATATTTTAATTTAATAGAATATTATTAATTTTCATATCGTAACAGATTCCAGTATCTAGAGAGCCGAAAAAATTTAGTTGCATATTGAATGTAACACATTCTAAATATTGAGGTTCATTTAAAAAAGATATTTTTTTATTTTCAGGAAAATATATATATATGTTGTATCATCACCAGTATTTTCACTTTTCACTATAGAATAAGAATTATTTTCACCCCTATTCATTTTAGCATATAATGAATAAAAGGTAACACCATTTATTAAAAACGCTATTTTATTCTCATCACTATTCCAATAAACATCTGTGTCTATTTCCCGATTTATAAAAAATATTATATTTTGTAAGAGTTCACTTGGATTAAGGTGTCCATTTTCTATATATCGAATAGAATTTTTTGGTGTGGTATTGTTAACGACATTACTTTTTCGACTAGGTCCATAAATACTCGCCATATTTATAGTATAAAATTTAATTTAATTTAATGGTAAACTTGCTATTTTTATTTTAAAACAGATTTTAGAATTTAGCGCACCGAAAAAGGTTGCCTCTACAAAAACTTTTTGAACACGTCGCATTTTAAAACACATTTCGTATCTTAAATGCGACATTTCATCATCGATAAAATAAAAGCTATTATTTAGCGCTGGAGAAGGAATATAATAAACGTCAGCCGCATAATCACGCGTTGTTGAATATGAAGTAAAATTATTTGCTTTTGTAAAATGTACAAAAAGAGAGCAGTACGTTGGCGCCTCATTAAACATGAAAAAGGGTAGTTTAGACGTAGCCCACCATCCGAATACGACGTTGTATTTTTCGACTAGAGGTATTCTTTGTATAATTTCATCTCTGTTGATGTATCCGTGGTCTTCATAAATTTCGCTAGGTACGCTCGCTGTTGCTCGTACAATTTCGTCTCTAACAGCAACAACGCCGCTCGTTCGAGGAGGTCCATAAATACTCGCCATATTTATATAATTTCTAGATTTAAAATAACGGGGAAACCGTGATTATTTATGTCTCTACCCTTTGAATCTTTAATTTGAAAACTTAATGCGTTAAAAGTACCGACTTTTAATTTTTTCATTAATGGATTTTTATATTCCATCCACATACTTTCTCCAAATGATTTACCTTGCAAGGGAAAAGCGTTTAAA
>CM055816.1:80437891-80453059 GCA_029582265.1 Zoroaster sp. YZ-2022
AATTATTCATTACAAATGTTGGAATCCAGTAACCACATAGGCTCTAAACCAATGTTTTAAACATACTCAGAGATTACCATCATAACATTTTACAAAGTTATTGTCAGCAGCAGTTTGTACTCAATACCACGTGAGATTACATTGGCAAAATATCTCTAAGAAAAGTGTTAATAAATTTTTGTAGTTGGTGAAATCAACCAAAAATCACGCCATACATCTTTAATTTAGATGATTGAGCTGAGCCATGTGTCACATGCATTTCTGTTTCATTTCAGCAAATAAGATGACATGGGGACGTGTAATGCGAATACGTAACCTCATTATTATCAAAATAATGGTGAGCCAAGCACCACGTTCAGGGGTGATAACAAATGCAACATTGGGAGAATTCCTAAATAGTAGGCGTACAGTTCATCCACATACATTTGAGGAAGTTCATACTTTTCAGGTAAGTAATAAGGCTCAATCTGTGGGTGTAGGTCAAAAGAAATTTTCCATTAAAATACTGACAGCATGTCAAGCCCTTGCACATGAGATGATCACAATCATTTACACTGTTCATCATTGGCTGATGTTTCATTCTATTTAAATGAATGATAGATCAATAGTTTTTGGAAGAGTACATCCATTTTGAATATCTAATTTTCAAGGGACATCATTAAACTAACCTTCAGCAATTTAAACATATCCAGTGTTTCAAGCAAGTTATATTGATTTGGCAAGTTAAATGTAGGTCACACCCCTAAAATTGTGCAATTGATAATTGAACATTATAAAAGGTTCATCAACTGTTTATTGTGGACTAAAGTTGGGATTACAGAATGATTTAATTTAAGCATTTTTACATCCAGGTTTCAAGGCACAAGACGGCCCAGCAGGGGCCAGCCACAGTTGTTTTGCTGGACAAACTGGAACAACAATGTAGGTCCAGCCCCGGAGGGGTGGGTTAATTCTGATAAAAGGAGCAAAAAGGAGAACACATCAGTATTTGTTGACTGGAGGATGTGGAAACGATGTTTATTGTTTCACTGCTCACATAAGAAAGACTTGCAATGATGCAATCACTCATTGATTGCATTAACACAATTAACAATAAAACTCAACTTAAATCAATCAACTTTACAATTAAATTTAAAAAGGCATTTGATCAATAATATCACTAAATAATCAAATCAACTTAATTTCTACCTCCATGGTTTAACTTACTTAAATGACCAAACCAAATTCTGCAATGAGTAAACATTCACTTGGCTAGTACAAGTCTAATCTAGAGGATTAAGTCATTGTTTATCTCATGACCACTCTCTGGCCAAGTCATCACTAATCCACAGCAGGACCTTTCCTGTGCCATGTACTAAAGTATAGGTATCCATAACCACTTGTCCGCATCTCATTATAAAATGGTCAAACTGTACCAAGTTTTATAAGAATTTAGCTTATGCAGTGGCTATGGGGAACAATTAATTCACATTACCCATAGTTCAGAATGAGTGGAAAAGTTACTAATTTATACCTTCTTGCGTATTCTATGATCAGATGAATTAAATGTTTGAGTAACTACTCACAACATAATCTATCTGCATCTTCTAGAATAAAACCTATTTCCAAACTTCTTTCTTGAACAAAATCAGTTTTCTAAACAGTTCACAAACCCATAGAAAACCTAACATTTCCTTCTAAAACTAAATCTGTAAACTGTATTTAAAGTCTTCACTTCTCCTGTTTCATGAAACAAAGACTGAGAAGTTTCAAAGAAACAAAATAAAATTCTACAATGTTAACTTGCTCAGCTTTCTGATTTCAAGCTAAATGTGAAAGCATGAATTTAAAGTAGAAAGAAACACTTGTCTCTTTTAAATACAATCAAATATAATAATAATCCTAATAAAACAATGCCAATCAAATACAATGGAGTCTGAAATGTGAGATAAATAAATGAAATGAACATACCTGATAAAAGGAGCAAAAGGAGAACACATCAGTATTTGTTGACTGGAGGATGTGGAAAACGATGTTTATTGTTTCACTGCTCACATAAGAATGACAGCAATGAAACCTACTGGGATAAGGTTGCATTTCCTACTGGGTGACTTAACCAATCAGAAGGAAGTGACCATGGCAACTGGTTCACACCCAAACCAATCAGCTGTGTGGCTACCAGAGTGCCCCATGGACATTCTTGGAGGATTGCCATGTACACTCTTGGACCTTGGAAATGGGAACTTGTATTTTTTTTTTTAGGGTGGTATTTACTAACTCCTTTGAGAGGTCTCTGGGAGGGGCACTACATACTCCCTCGAAAAATTAAATGTTGTCTCAACATTTGCAGACTAAAACCATCCTTAAAAAAACGCTCTAAAGAAGAAATCAAAGTCGAGCATTTGGAAACTGAGGAGCGTTAAATGCAAAAAAAAATGGAGAATCACCCCCGCTATGAGTAGAAAAACACATCTCCTCAATTTGTGAACAGGCATAAACAAAATTTGCAGTAGTGATCAGCCAATTTCAAAATCTGAAACCTGATCAAAAACTAGAACCTTAAAAAGCGTAATGCAAACTACTGCAGTTCAATTCGTGCTATAAGGCAAAATAGTAGAAAACAAAATTTGTCAAAGCACAAACTGTACACATTTTCTGATCGTCACATCACATCGACGCTACTCTTGGCTGGTAGAAGTATGGTGGAGTCATCATTGGTTGCCATCCTGGAACAAACTGCTGGGGATGATATGGAGACGGCTGATAGTAACCCATCGGTGGAGCTGGATACATCGGTAGGGGTTGTGGAAACGCATAATTTCCTTGGAGCATTGGTTGTGGATGTGGGGACGCAAAAGCTCATCTGCTGTGCCTGGGCACAAGGGGGGCTTTGGATATAGGAGAGTTCACCTGTAGCAGGAACATCAGCACTGTTCATCATTGATGTCATCACCGGGCAACACACTGATGGTTTGATCCACCGTTGATCATAGGTGAGAGTGTCAGGGGGCTGTCTGTTCCGGCTGGGATAGCGAGCTTCGTTCTCGGTAGGGTCATCACGTCCGTCTGAAGGCGCCTCATCAATCTGATGCTGCTCTGGTGGTGCTTCATCCAGCTGGGGTTGTTCCGGTGGCACTGCATCCATCTGGGGTTGTTCTGGTGGCACTGCTTCCTCCTGCTGCATCGCTCCTTCCCAAGTCTGCTCATCCTCATGTTGGGCCTGTATCTGTGGCTCATCATGTTGAGGCTCTAGCAGAGGGAGGTCCGGCGTAGGAGGATCTTCGTTCTCCATAGTCTGGTGCTCAGCGGGAACATCATGCACTTCTGGTGTGAAGTGCTCTGAAGTGGGGGATAGGGGACGTTGAAGATAGAATTCTTCCTCGGAGCTGCTGTCGTCATTAGTGGGGTTGGGGGAAGTGACGTGTCGTTGTAGACCGCAGTTGTCTCTTAACTCGTGTCTTTGGTAGTTTCGCTGGTGCTGTCTCAGACACAGGTAGGTGATCACAGGGGAGGAGTAGGTTCCGGTGAAGGACCCTGGTTCTGCCGACCCCACTCTCCGGCCTCAACTCGTACACTGGCATGTCATCCTGCATCTGTCTGATAACAACGTGAATTTTCTTCCCAGTACGACCTGAGCTTCCTGGTCCACCTTGTCTCGTTCAAGTTTCGGACAAGTACTCGGTCTCCTGGCTGTAAGCTAATGCCATGTACCTTTTTGTTGTACTGGTCCCTGTTACGATGTGCTGTCTTGGAACTATGTCTGGAGGCCAAAGCATATGCTTGCTCCATCTGGGTCTTCCATTTGTTGACATAGTCCTTGTGATTTGTGGTCGTACCCTCAGTACTGGTTGGAAGGTTGAAGGAGATATCAATGGGGAGTCTGGGGGGTCTGCCATACAGAAGAAAGAAGGGGGAGTACCCAGTGGCATCACTGCGGGTGCAGTTGTATGCATGAACAACTTTGCCAAGGGACTGCTTCCAGTTTGCTTCGTCTTCTTCCGGTAGAGTGCGTAGCATGGACAGCAGGGTGCGGTTAAATCGCTCGACTTGTCCATTTCCTGGGGATGGTAGGGTGTCGTCCGGGATCGTTCAATGCCACAGAGTTGCTGAAGTCGGTGGAACAACTGGTTCTCAAACTCTTCCCTGGTCATGGTGGAGTCGCTGAGGAAAGCCAAACTTCAGGGCAAAATCATTGAAGATTTTATCTGCGGCAGTCTTACCCGACTTGTTAGTAGTAGCGTAAGCTTGGGTGAAACGAGTAAAGTGGTCTACCGACCAATATGTACTCGTAGCCGCCCTTACTTCGCTCAAGATGGACAAAGTCTATGGACACCAACTCGAATGGCTCTGTTGTTGTGATACTTTGCATCGGGGCTCGAGTTGGTCTGTTTGGTCGTCGCTGTTTCCTGCAAGGACACTCTTCGGAGACGTAGTGCTCTATATCCTCTGCATGTGTGGCCAGTAGAAACGGTCTCGAGCCAGGTTCACTACTCTGTCGGCCCCAAGGTGTCCCATCTCATTGTGCAGCTCATGGAGGACTCTTCTTCTGTGTGCTTGAGGTAGCACAAGCTGATGTTGGTGTCCTCTTTTCGGTAAAGTACCCCTGCTTGTTGGAATTTCTCCCATTCATGAAGGAGAGCCGTAGTTTCATGGAGTTCGCCTCCTCTTTCACGCTTGTGGGGTCTCCGTTGTCTGGTCATGTACTCAGGACTGGTCCAATACCGATCAGCTCGTTGAGCATCGGACATCTGCTGTTGTGTCACGTCTGGGGATAACTCTGCGTCGTCTTCAGGGATAGGGGATGTAATGGCTGCTATCCAGGGAAGACCGGTCTGCTGGGCTGTGACAGCGTTGATGGTGGCACTGATCGAAGCGGGGTTTGTCCCTAGGGTGCATCCGGCCATGTACTTCTCGAAGTCGAGTGGCAATCGGGACAGTACATCGGCATCGACATTGGCTTTACCTGGCTTGTACTTGATAGTGAAGTTAAAGTCAGATGACTCTGCCACCCAGCGGTATCCTGCAGCATTTAATCGGGCCGAGGTGAGGACATAGGTCAGGGGATTGTTGTCGGTGTAAACTGTGAATGATTTCGCATAATATAAGTAATCACGAAACTTTTCACAGACAGCCCACTTCATTGCTAGGAATTCCAACTTGCCTGAGTGTAAGTTGTAGTTCTTCTCGGCTGGTGTGAGGGTCCGTGAGCCGCAACTGATGACTCTCAGCTTGCCTTTGCTGTCGCTGGTATAAATAGCACCAAGGCCCTCGTTGGAGGCATCAGTATGTAGGATGAAGGGGAGGAGAAATCAGGAAAGGCCATCACAGGTGGATTCATCAGACAGTCCAGAATAGAATTCAAGATGCGCTGGTGTTCGTTGGTCCATGTGATTGGTTGTTTGGAAGGGACTTGTCCTGCGCCTCGTCTGGCTGGTTTTGTCTTGCCTCTTTGTCTAGTGTGTCACGTTCAAGTTTCTCTCGGTTCTCCGGGCTAATGGCGAGGAGGTCGTACAGGGTTTCGCTACTCGTGAGAAATCTTGGATGTACTGTCTGTAGTAACCCAGAAAACCAAGTAGTTTTCACCTCTACCGTGCTTGGTATCTTCTCCTTCAGGGCTTGAACAGCACTTGTCTCGGCGGGGTCCATCTTGTGTCCCTCTGCAGGTGAGGTTCCAAAATAATCACACATCTGTCATATCTGTCATCTATCATATCATCTGGTCAGATCTTTATACAAGAAATATTGTCTTTTACCCATACATTGATGTGTGTTAAGCAATGTATATTCAGTGCTTCCCAAGTCCTGTGTAAAAACATCCACAGGCCAACTACTCAGATGGGATTCGAACCCACAACCCCCTTAATCTAGAGCAGACATCTCAACTACCACCGAGCGTGCCCAGTATTGAGAGGCCAGTTTGAATCCTATAATTATTAGCACCAATTCAATAGATGTAATAATTTAATATTCTGTATCCCCGATATATCTCTTGAATTAAAAAAAATTCTATTAATGTTATAGCTATTGACGTTTTATGGTGCACAAAGAAAGCCTGGGAGGAAATTCACTCCAAAGCAAGAAGATATCATGCTAAAAACCTTTGAGCAAGTGAAAGGAATGGAACCGAAGGCATCATTTAATAGAGTGGTAAGATTATACAAATGTAAGTTTACTGTTGGATTACATGTACAACAGCTGTTTGTAGTGTCTACCTCATTGGTTTTGGATGAAGCATGTTACAGACAATTTTCTATTACGTATGGCCATAATCGCTACTCAGACTGTGGTACATGTAAAGGAACTTTTTGGAGATGGTCGGAAGGGTACTTTGCTCATTGTAAATACTTGAATAACATTGGGTGATTGTCACTAAATACTTTTCAGGCTCAGGTGGCATCAGACCATATTGAGTTGAAAGACAAGTTCAGCACAAGGCAAATCTCTGACAAGATACGTCACATGCTAGATAAGCTGAAACAAAAAGGTACATAATTCTGTCTTTCTTGCATACATTTATGTGACGTTAAATTAGACAGACCAGCACCTTGGTATAATAGGTATCTTTTTTCCAGGAAAAGGTATGATTCATCATGGGTTTTGGAACATTCATTCCAATCATGTATTTTTCAAAGTACACATAACAAAACTAATGTATGAGAAATTCATCCAATTTGGTATTTGCTTTTTTTTTTAGAAAACAGCACATAACGGGTTCTATTCTGTCAGTGATTTTGTGCATGTTCATATGTGACTAATTTTGATTGTTGTAGCCTAATAAAAATCAGCTTTGGAGGTCTTCAGACACAATTTTCTTAAATGTGACAGCATTTCAGCTGAAATATTTTTCACAAAAATTGTCACCTCAATGCCAATTTTAGATACATACAGATTGAAACTAAACATTAGGTTTTTAATCATGACCACAGCTACATCATAGCTTTATCCCTGACCTGGGAGGTTTGGTTAAGATGTAAGTGGGTACAGAAAGTTTTTACCCTATTATAGTAATATTTATAGCCCTTTATTCAATTATAAGTATGCCAGTGAACACACATGTTAAAATTGGAAATGTGATTTATATATGTTACAAAAGAGGAGGATGCTGCTGATGTCTTAGTACTATTACTGTTTTATGTGAAATATACAATGTCCTTACAAAATGTGTATGTATATTGTATTTATTTTCTTCAGATGATAAGGCAATCTCTGTTGCACAGTCTAACAGGTAGGCCCTAAATTAACGAGTTAATCAATTAATTAATGCTAAAAAATGAATGGGAAAAGTTAACATTTCATTAATCATCCTCTAATATGACTAACATGATGGTAAATTTTAATAGATGTAATGATTTGCATTGGGGATTAAGAATATGAATTTTGTTTTTTCCTTATACTGTATGCACTGTATACACTGTATACATAGTGCTTTTCCAAGTGCCGCGTAAGGTTAAACTGTGATAAATGGTACATTTCACCTGGTCTTTAACCGTCGATAAAGGTACATGATTGTGTCACCAGTTGTAGTTGTTTAAGACTGTGCATCATTGCACACAGCAGTGTTGAAATCTAATGTATAAATTCAAGATGGATATGAGGAAACATTTAAAATCATTGGCTCAAAAATCACTTGAGATTTTGATGTTTTTGACCTCAAAACACAAAAAGCATACATGAGTGGAAAAAAGTTGGTTCCATTTTCAATTAGGATAAAGATCTCTATAACATGGTGCGGCCATGGCCGATAAATAATCTCGCCTTTTTGTATTAAAATTAGGCCGACAATTCATATTACTTGTGAACATTTTATAATTTTTTCAGAGGCAGGATCAGTAACTTGAAAAATCAAGAAATTAAGGACATTCTTAATTCTGATGTCAACAGGAAATATTTGTATATTTTGACAGGAAAGGTAAGAAAATGAATATCTCTCATACATTTATTTTCTGTCAGACCAATGACACCTGCAGCCTTAAAATTAATTGTTGTCACTTATGTACATATTTTATAACAGGATATTTTTCTATGTGAAAAAGAAGGGCTACATTTTTCCACTTACATCAATCACTTTGGAACCTTGTCTGTTTGTTGCTTTTCTCCATCCTAGGCAGTGTACATGTATCACAGGAATATCAATTCTTAACATTAATTTCCTGACTTCTAGAGAAAACTGTAGTGCATATTCCCACATAGAGACTTTTTTATATTATTCTGTCATTTGTATATGCCCCACCAAATAAAAAAAAATGCCTCCTTCTGTTGCAGACAAAGTGTGACAGGCACAAGGAGTATAAGATGGGCGGAATCCAAAGACGTAATATCCCCATATTACATTATGGGGATAGTTTTGACTCTGTATTACTTAGGCTGGTAAACACTTTAAGCATACTACAACCAAATGCTAGGATGCGTTCAAGCCTTTATTGACCATCACCTATGCTGTATTTTACCTCAAAGTCAATGGAACCTGGCATATAATCACCATCTTTCATTTGTACATTAAAAATGAGCAAATTCTGATTTTTCTAATGTAATATAAAAATAGATTTTCCAAATGAACAACTGTATGATAATAGACATTTATGACATGAGCAGGGGAGTGTGATCACATGAAATGCTTCTGTAGTTCCATGTTATGGTTACATGTCATACAGTTACCAGACAGCTGTTCCTGCAAAATTTGAATATCCACTGATCAGTTACTGTTCTTTCTGAAGGAAACCTGATTACTAAAGCCTTCAAAGGCCCATTTTCTGAAGATCAAGAGGAGTTTGTCACCAGTGAACTGATCTCAAGATTTTGTGCCAACAATGACACCACGGTAGGTTGATAGTCAATAGCTGCTTATATTTTATTCAGACTTTTGAATTCAGACTTTTAAGTCTGCCGGGTGAAAAAATGTAGCTGTTATTTTCTTCAGATATAAAGAAATTATGTTCACGTCTTTATTGCTCAGGATACTGTTCCAAAAAGCTCCTTGAAATATTTAACTCCAGGGACTACTAAAAGGTAGCAATGTCATAATTTTCAACATGCCTCTCGTAATTCGGTCCTAGTTTCAGATTTTTTGTCAGCATTGACTCTCATCCTTGTATTCACATCTCAGTAGCTTTTGCTAATATAAAAATTATTAACAATAAAGCAGTGTGTTTTTTGCACAGAAATATTTTAATAAAAATTAACTTTTAAGCTGTTTGAAGATAAATAGTGGTACCTTAGGCCCCATAATTTCAATTCATTTCTAGGAACAACTTCAAAAATAATCAGATATACAGCTATTTGATGTGTCATTATGAAAAACAAAACCACATAGACTCAACAAGTACAACACCACATACTACATGTGGACAATGCAATCATTCCAAAAAAAAATCAATTAAATATTGTGAATTTGTGTACTTGACAAGAAATTTTCCTCTCTCCGATGCACATTGTAATGGGTTCATCAATTTTGTTTTGCAGCTGCTAGATTACGTTCTTAAAGTTCTTCTACCAGAAGCCCTTGTGATGGTGGTAAAAGATGTTTTGGCTGTAAACCACAAGGAGGCACTTTGCTTTTTCCAAACTTAGTGTTTGCCAAGGAGCTGTATGGTCATTCAATGTCAATCATTCTGAAGGAGTGAACATAAATTTGGTGTAAAGATTGGACTCCTTGAAAAAACCCAAAACCTAAAACTTATTTGGGCTCGTTAGTTTTTGAGATATGATTCAACGAGCTTTTGACAAATTATAATATGACCTTTGACCTTCAGACAATAATATCTCCGAAAGCAAAGTACCTATAGAGATAGGTTTTACATATTTTTACATAACGTTTGTGCTACATGATATAGTTTGGGTTTTATTTTGTGACATGGATGCCATTTCAACAGCTTTAACATGATGTAGTGTCATGGTAATATGTCAAAAGTTTGTTGAACTGTACCTCACAACCTAATAGAGCCAAATGAAGTAAAGTTTTTCAAGGAGTCCAATCATTACACCAAAACCGTGTTGATTAGACTGATCTACACTATGAACAACTTCCCCCTGAAAATCAGTTTTGCCTTGAAATAACAGTTGACCGTAATTTCACTGCAATTTCATGGTGTTTCTTCCTCTCAGATGTTGGCAATAATGTTCACGGTCATTTCACGGCAAATTCACGAGAAGTTCATGGCATTTTCACAGCGTTTTCACAGCGTAGGGAATCCCAAGAGTATTTCATGTCGTCGTAAAATAGCCGTGTACTATTTATTTCACGATAAAACGGATTTTCAGGGCATTTTCAGGGTAAAGTTATTCATAGTGTTAGGCCTCGCCATGTACTGCCTACTGGTTGACCAATGATCACAACTCAAAATAAGATTTTGCCCAACCACAGAATGATAAATTGTACAATTTTAAAGTATTTTTTTAATTTGTTAAAATACGACGCATACTTGACCGTAAATGAACAATAAAATTATACAAGTTACTCTGTGAAACATTCAAAGGCACAGCTCTTACACAGGAAAAACTCTGGCCATTTGAAAATTGTAAACGATTTCAATGTTATATGCAGTTCACTGAACTTTTGGATGACCGACAAGCAATCCACATTTTAACCACAACCACAGAATGATTAATACCCACAAACTGACAAAACAAAATTGTCCCAACCACAGAATAACCGCAGTTGTGGTTATTCTGTTTTTTAATTTTATTTTGCCCAACCACATAATGAATTACTTTGTGCTGTACAAATGGGAAAGATTAGGACTCTCTCTCTCTCTGAAATGACCTACGACCTTTGCAGCAGAGGAAACTGCAAACACAAAAGTCACAAAAGTTCAAAGACGTGGAAGATGCAAAAGTACAAATATCTCACAGCGACACACAAAGGTACCAAAAAGCTTCAGAAAATACTGTTGTGATCTTCCATAATTCAACTGAAGTACTATCCCGTTCTCGCTCTCTCTCTCTCTCCCCCTCTTGCCAACGTCAGTGTGTTGATGAGCAGCCTATTTTATGGAAAGTTTTTTTTGTGGTCAGTGTGTTGATTTATAGACTTTCTATTTTTATAAGTCCGTTCACTGTAGCAACTGTGACACTTACACATGTTGGATTTTTCATAATAAACTACATTATCTGCCGTGAAATTTGTGTTTAAATTAAACTTTGTTTTAATAAATGCACCCCTTTCTTTTTGACCAGCTTTGCCATTCTGCCGTCACGGTTATAACAAGTATACCAGTAGTCCATTATATGCTAGTGACCCGCTATTTGATTTTGGAACATGGAATCAAACATCGTCAACCAATTTTTTCAGTTTACAAATGCAAGGCAAATATTACCATTGTTTACAATCAAGGGGACCATTAATTGTATGTTTTTAACTTATAAAGCGTTAAGTCTTTGTTACATTTTTGTTCAGAATGCATTGCTTTTACGGGGAAAATAATGTTGAACAAATTATGTCCGTCTGCATGTCTTGTTTATGATCATACAAACACCGGAGCATTTTACAAAATAAACGATCACAAAATGTTCCAAGCTTTGTTATCTTACATTTTAATTCACATCTTTATCTCATGTATTTATTGTGAGTGATCAACTGAAACATTCTAAGACTGCATGCAAATGTTAATTTTAGTAGTTTTTGCCACAATGAGCTGAACCTAGCAGTTCTAAGTTTCGTCCAGGTTAAGGCATAACTATTTAGATGATTAGGTTTTGTGTTGCCATTAAACTTTTACTATAACAACATTCTTTTTTGAAACATATGACAAATAAAAACAAAAATATATGCAAATTCATTTAACGACATATTTACACTCTAAAAAATAAATGCTCAATATTGGGTAAAATTTACATATTTTCGAGGGTAAAAAGGGAACATGGTCGTTCACTTGTGTTAAAAGTACCCACTCCTGTGTAATTTTTAACACAAACCTGTGTTGAAGCTTAGCACAATACAAATGGGTAAGAAGTTTACCCATGTGACGACTATGTTCCCTTTTTACTCAAAAATTGGGTAAACTTTACCCAACCACCATTTTAACACTGTGTTGTGTTATTTCTTTACCCAAAGATTGAGTTATTTAGTTTTACCCTGCACTGCTGTTTTCGTAGTTGAAGCAGCAGTTAGGTTATTTTTAAACCAGTTATTGTGCACAAATTAACCTGTAGCTGTGTTCCTTTTGAAGGGGCTGTTGGTTTTGTACAAATAAAACAAACAGATAAAGATTCAAGTTTAAAAACTTGTATTCAACTTGCAACAATAACAACATGAAAGCTAAAATATTTAGGTTGAAAACTGTAATTATTGAAAATATTGGTTTCATCTCTTTGTTTAATTTATAAAATAATCATGCAAAAATTAAGAGGCCTTTTATAACTGTCATTGCACACGATTAGTTGGATGATAGAATTCCACATATTTGCATGAATATTTGCCTATGTGAATGTTTAAACAACATTCAGTAGGCCTAATCGTTCTCAAGATTACAACAATCAATCAATCAACCATGAGTCCATCTGGCATTGTCTCTTTTGAAGATGGGTGAACAGAGGTGATCAGATCCTATAAATTTGTAATTCATACCTATGTATAACATACAAACAACAACGTTTTATTCTAAATAAGTAATTAAAGAGTCTCTCTCAATGTGCTGTACAAGTTTCTAAAATTGCTGATTGTCCATGAAATGTCATACCACAGTTGCTTGTGGGGCCTACGTCAGATCAATAGCTTGGTATTTCTTGAAGCAAAGGCCAACAGCTCCAACAAGCATGTCCCACTCCAAAGCTGTCTTTCTATGATGACAAAACACTGCAATGGTTTCGCAAACTCCACCCCCCGAGTGCCAGTAGGCTTCTAAACTTGTCATTGATCTTCTTCAGATAGTGTTCCACATTGACACATTCCAAAAAAAATTTTAAAAATTGAGAAAATTAATTTGCTAAGAGGTAACTTTATTTATATTGTCAATCTGTTACAAAACAAAAATGACAAATTCAAGGAGTATACAATTTTTGGGGCTAATTAATGAGTCTAATGAAATGAATAGCATGAAATATTTTATATTTTTTTAAGTCCGTTGATGTGACTGGCAATATTCTTTACCTTCAAGTTAATTTTGGGAAGATACATACGCATAGAATGTAATAAGTAGGCTTGTCCTGATTTTCAGGGAAATAACGCATTATACAACTGCCACCTGTGCACAAAGTCTATGCACTTGCCAAATATCTAGGTTTTTATAATAAATGATTGCAGAGCCTACACGACAGACACGGTCATGTTCATGCACAACATGATGTACTGATAAACTGCCAACATGCACACAAGGCTATATGTCATATTGTTTAAAATAAAGAATAATACTTCGCTACGTGCAAATAAATACATGAACACATAAATTCATTTCTAAAACTTACCTTCAAACACCTGACTTCAAGCTTCAAAACCCCCAATGTACTAACTTCTCTCGAACAACGACGGCCATCTTGCAAGTTGCTTGATGCTTGATGCATGTGCGCAACGTGCGTGCAGGGTCGTGACTTCGTGAAACCAAATTGCAGTTTTACGTGCTGGAGATGTCAATACCGTTTCACCTGCACAAAAATATGTCCATCCTCTGGGTAGGCCTACTCCATAGAGTTGGAGTTTTGTACCCCAGTGTGTAATATTTTACATATTAAACGTGCACTACATTTTAAACAAGTAAGGTGTACTTTGAAATGTTATGTTTTACTAAACATTTACTAAAAAGTTTACAACTTTTATACCCAACAACTTCACCATCAGCACTTATTTGCACTTATTTACACTTATGTTTTAGAGCGTAAAGATGTCATGTCCGTGCTTTCTATATTTTTTCCTGCTGTTGAAAACTGATGTTATAACTGTATGTTACTAGACCTTTCATTAGTTACGGTAGATCCACTGCCATCTGGAGGTTGATAAGCTACTTATTCTCACCTGCACCGATTGCATGGATACACCACTACATCGCTTTAACCCTACCAGTACCGGGGCTTCTCCCCCCCCCCCCCCAAACAAACTTTTGCCCGTAACTTTAACGCATGTCCGATCACTACCAAATTTTCTGACTTTTCCCAAGATTGCTGTAGCCTCATTTTGATCATATGTAAGTCCCTCCAAAAAAGCCCAGTCATAAGCAGTGGCAGTGCTGTACAATCTTCACAGCGGCGAAGCCAGGACTTTTTCAGTGGGGCACAGGGGCATTGCTTTTCAGTGGGGGCATTGCTTTTCAGTGGGGGCCAGGGGTATGTTTTTTTTTCCTTTTATTTTCTTTTCTGTTTTTGGGGACATTATGAGGGTTTTCCGACGGGGCAGCGGGCGAACCCACAAAACAAGTCCGCCATGGCGCACGGGGAACAACATGTTAAAAACAGTATGACAAAGAACCAAAAGAAAATCAAAAATCCATGATTTTTTTGGGGGGGGAGTTAAGGTCCAATACCGTATTTCACAGTTACAACATATTAAATGTCTGGACCTTAACTAGCAACTTCGTCTAAGAATTTTCGCCCAAGCCTAACCCAAGCCTAATCCTAACCCTAACACCGGGCGGACTTCCCCCAAGGTCCACCGGGCGGACTTCCCAAGGTCCGCTGTGGCACACGGCCGAGATACACTCGGCGGCCCGGTTGACTCCTGTTTAATAAACAAACTGACGGGGAGAGACCTAGCAAAAATATTGTCAGTTTGTTTTTGGTTGTGTTAAAATGGAAACAAAATTGACTTTTTGGCTGAAATTTTAAAAGGAGTGGGGAATATTATATAACAATCCATTCACCACGGCCGTTCCAATTACATAGCGCGCACGCAAACGAAGTCTCCATCATGCGTGTGTTGAGAAATGTTTCCTCCAATAATCGTTTGTTTATTGTGCAACAAACATTGCGGCGTATACACGTACAAGACCGCATCGGGTAAATTTTTTTAAACTACTGTCATTATTTGATTTTTCGAAAATATAATAAAAACATATTGTAATAAAACGATATTTTGTCATTTGTTGTCATTTTAGGACATATTAGGACATAAACATTATGGAAAGCATAAAAAGTAGGATTTTGTTATGCTTGGTGGCTCACAGAAAAACGTAAAACGAACGTCTCACACTATTTTTGGAAGACATAAATATCACATTTTCATCATTTTGTGCATTTCATATCAAAAGCTTGTTAGAATTATTAATT
>CM055816.1:80453559-80492462 GCA_029582265.1 Zoroaster sp. YZ-2022
ACATGTACAATCGATATCGACGCTGTGTGCGTGTTGGCCCAGATGCGACGTATTGCGCCTAATTGCGGCGCTATACGAACTTTGATTCTTTCATGCAACGTATATGAAACGTTTTAAATATTTTACTTTTTAGCGTAATTCGACACCTCGATGACGTAATCATGACGTCACAGAAAACGGTTTAGTCATCTTGTTATGTTCTGTTCATGTGTTAAGTTTGAATGCTGTAAATGCTTTGCAAGGATGCCTTTGTTGCTGGACAGTCGCCACTGAGATTAAGAAGTAAAAAAAAAAAAAAACAGTACAAAACAATAGGTGTTCAGCTGCGCGGTCGAACACCTTAAAAAACAGAGCTTAGTGTTTGTTAGAACAAACACACGGTGTTCGAGTCAACTTCGGTTCAATCAAATTATCATCGATGTCAATATCATATTGTGCAAGGGTTTATCATTTATAATAACAATATCAATTTCATATTCAAAAGACATATCAATTTTGGTTAGAATGTGTTGATTGAACTTCCTGTTTGGACAGGAAGTAAGGTCATTAGGTGGTTTGAAGGTCATATATGACCTCCTCATGATTATGAAAAATAACAAATTTGTCAACTTATACATCAAATTGAAGCTATGAGATATGACCTTTTAAAATTTGTAAAACCCTTTACGTGTGCTACTAATTGAACCATTGGCAAGCATTTATGGTAACTCATTTCACAAGAATTAAGCTATTAATGTAAGGAATTCAATTGTTTTTTTGTTTTCTAATAGGTCATTTAGTTCTTGAGATATTGGCTGTTGAACTTGGAAAAGTTGTGAGATTTAAGCAATAAATTAGAAATTAAGTGTGACTTGGAACACAATGTTTTAATTTAAATATTGACACTAGCCCACACATGCTTTTCAAAACCATGCTAGATGATAAATCAACATTAAAATCACTCATATGAAAATAGTTTGCCAGGGTTGTAGGTAGCCAGATCAACCTATTCAGCGTTATTATGGGCATAAGTCACAAAAGTTGATTTAGGGTAGAAGGACTATATAGTAACTGGATTAAACTTGGCTGCAAATTCAAAGAGCAGGAAGTGTGGGTTAAATTGTTTGGGAGAGTTGGGGGTTACTGAAGACACTGAAACATGGAAGACCATATAATATTTCCTCCTTTCCTTCAGCTAATTAGCCTTTCATTAGAAAACAAGCTTATAACTACTACATGATAAAGTTGGAAGAACGGGTTGCATCCGTGCTTTCCATCTTCCACTGCCCCCCGCAGAAGAGTTATCATAAAGTAAATAATTCCCAATTCAAACAAAATTAAATGTAACTAGAGCTTATGTGTTTGTTAGAACAAACACACGGTGTTCGAGTCAACTTCCGGTTCAATCAAATTATCAACGATGATGTCAATATCAAATTTTGCAAAGGTGTATCATCTTTTATTACAACAATATCAATTTCATATTCAAAAATATATCAATTTTGCATTAGAATGTGTTGACTTTGGACTTCCTGTTTGGACCGGAAGTAAAGGTCAGAACAGGTGATTTGAAGGTCATATGATACAATGAAACTCCTCATGATCATGAAAAAATAACGTTAGTACTGCTTTGTTCAATTTCTGAGATTGGAAAATAATACCTTTAAAAGTACATGTACATAACATTTGTATACAAGAAATTACTAAAATTAATATCAGCGTAACTTTGTTTTATGATTCAAAAAGAATACTTCAATATTACTCAAAATAACTGACATCCAAAACAACATATTGTGTATTTTTTTACTTTGTTTTCATATTCCTTGTTATTTCAACAATTTACATAATAACTCGACAGGTTTAAATTACTGATTATTATCAGAAGTGTCCTTAGCAGATAATTATCATAAAATAGTTTTGGTAAAGGTAAGGTAATAGCAGGTAATATCGTAAGAACAGGTTTTTGTATAAGTTTAAACAGACAATAACATTTAATTATCAAGAAAAAACATTCAATTTTCTCAAGAAAATGTACATAGTAAATAAGAATTACGAAATATTATCAGAAGTGTCCTTAATAGATAATTATCTTAAGAATATTTTTTTGTAAAAGTTTAAGGACCTCATGTAAAGCAAATAAATGAAAAGTAATATAACAAATGTTGAATTCTTGTATTTGCCTTGGATGTCTTACCTCATCATTGTCATTTTCTTTTTAATTATGGCTTTATGTCATTCTTCTTTTTATTATTAAATAAACAATTTTCGTTCTGATAATTTGACCGGACTGCTATATTATATAACAACAACAATAACTGTCTCTATGAATGTATGACGTGATGCAATTCGGCCTGTTGCTAATGCCGACTACGTCAGTCATTTGCATTATTGGTATATAATCATGCAGGTTTATTTCACACGTGATAGAAAAACAATAATTAAATGGAACCAATGGGTATTTTAAGATTTATTAGGATTATTAGGAGGCATACTTCAAGCGCAAGATTTCAATGACAGTCAAAGTCTGCGTTTCTAGAGGCGCTACAAGGCGTATTTATTGGTGTCATCATGCCCGTGTGCAATTATTTTCGAAACAAATTGCCATCCACGATATTTCAGCCAATCAGATGTCTTATACATAATTATTCGTCATCTTGAATAACGTGCCATGTGAGTGGCTGAAATATTGTGGATGGCATCTTGTTTCAGAAAGAAAAAACCGCTGTCCGTGTAAAAGTTTCAGCGGGTTTCCGTTGTCCTGTCTTTATAATTGGCTAAGATTGTGATTTTCATTTCGTATCATTTAAAGCAAATAAATTAAAGCAATAAAAAAATTGTGTCGGAATAGATTCAATGTTGATCTTTTCCGGTTGAATTTTCACGCTTATTAAAGGCACACAAATCAGTAAAGCAGGTGCCCAGATGGACATCTCTCGGTGAAGCCCCTCTTCCATTCCATTTCCACTATTTAAAAATCATAATTCCTGAAGTATACAATGGATTTCACAATCTATACCTCATATGAAAGGTCTTGGAATACTAAACAATTAATGCACAGACATGACCCATTTGACTTTGTCTTCCGGTTCAAACCGGAAGTTGGAAATTTCAAAAATTCATATCTTAAAAAGTACTTATCATATAACTACTAATTTGTACAGCATCTTGTAGACCAATAAGTTGGCTAAAACCTTTACACGGACATAACAACCGTTTGATTTTGTCTTCTAGTCAAAAACGGAGGTTAAAGCTCACAACGTAATGACCCACATTCAGTGCGGTAGCAATTCTAACTATAGAGGGCGCTATACAACTTTAGTGGTCTTTACAATCAGTGCAGAAATGAATTCGTCTTACTCCTGGCTCCTATACTGCCAAGTTTAGCGTGAAGTTTTCCGTTACACTATTCTGATTGCTTAAAACACTTCATGTATTTGAGTCAGTTTCTTAATATGTGTATAATATCAGAGATTGTAAAGTATTTGACCTTTGTTGCATAAGCATTTAAAATGTTTTTCTTTATTTGAAAATAAATCAATATATTGATGTAAAAATAAAACACATTTCCGTAGCATCGTAGTGTTCAGTACGGTCCTAATAATTTGTGGTATGCACACGTGTTGTAAACGCACCATAGCTGAAGTGTGACGTGATGACATGAAATACTTAACTTAAATACTCAAAATCGTTTCAAAGTTTCAAAGTTTATATCGTGAAATATGGAAATCGTTGATGATTATGATGTGTTTGAGCAAGTTTCTACTAATTTGTGTATGAATGCAAATAATGGAAAGTACTTGACATTTGGATACAGTAATTTTTACGGACTTGATTGATATTTTAAGTTTAAAATCTACATTTATGTTAGAAATAAAACACATTTCCGTTATTGCCTCGTGAGAGGTTTTACATTTTTTTACATTTTATAAATTTGAAAACACACGTCATACAAAATCGTTCATCGTTTGTAAACAAAACAAGGTCTCTAATTTTCTAACACAGAAAGGAAATCTTTGTTTTAAGTGATACGTAAAACAGTTAATTTTTACATGTATATACAGTGCAGTTACTACTAGATAATTTGAATGCTGTTATTGACATTTTACAATAAATATTATTACAATGGTATATGACGTCAGACATTTAGACTGAATAATAATAGAGGGCAGTATATCGTTTGGAAGTTTGTTTGGAACATAATGGTCGTAAACTCCAGTCTTTTACACTTTGTGTGTTCGTTATTAGTTGGAGGGAACTATCTATCCATCGTTTGCTAACGTATCGGTAGAGTATAGAATATAGATAAACTATAATAATAATAATAAATAATCAGAACATTTATAGCCTCTTTACAGGTGTAAATGAGATGCAGGCATCCACAGGGTCCCACAGCGCTTAGAAAGAAAAGGAGGATTATTGGAAAGGTGGGTTTGAGGCCGACTTGAATTGTTTCAAAGTAGGGGCCTGCCAAGTTCCGAGGAAGTCCGTTCCAGAGAAAGGTGCAGGCAACAGAAACCTTTGCAGCCAAAGGAATTTGCAAGGTTGGTTCTGGGCACGGTGAGTGTTAGCCCCATAAATGTGCACGGACACCCCCCGCGTATCCTTAGCCACAGGTTGGTCTCATTCCGCTAACGGTATATTCGAAATTCAGGCGCTGAAATTGACGATATTTGCGACTATTTTGACAGTCTAGATACGTTCACTACATGTTTAACTATCTAGGCGCCCCAAAATGGTGATTTACTACATTTATATTTCCTGACATATAGGCCGAAAAATTACAAGACGATCGTCATTGTGCAAGTTTCAACGGACGGCATAGTGTTGAACGGAAAACAACTGTGCGCGCAACAATTTTACGACGGCTGTTTTATGTGTCACATACTTGCTGTATTTTAGCGCGCAGAATATGACCACGTGATGTCGCAGATATAAACTTTCAAGAAACTAACATTGAGCAGTTTCATCAAATTAACCGTACTGCATGGTAAGTTCATCCCCTTTAACTATCATATACATGACCAGGTTATTTAACTGTACTTACATTGTACATAAAACAAGAGAGAATGTTCATTAAAATAAATGATAATGTAATAAATAGTCTATTATTAATTACAATAGTTTAATACTAATTTTAAATAGTAATTTTAAACAACATACAAATTTCACTAATAATTTTAATATATGAAATATTATAGTGTTCGTTACTATCACTATTAACAGGCCTTCATTTGAATAAATACGAGAGGAGCTACAGATCGCTCTCCTTAAATCACCAAAGTGATTTAAGGAGAGCGATTACTATCACTAAAACAAAAAACAAGTTGAATGTACAGTTATTGTAAATGCAACACTGGTTTATTTACACATACGGATTAGAAAATGGACACATAATCACCGACTCAACTGTCTAACTGAACCCATTCCCATTATAATTAGTTTGTCTTAACTTTATGTAGCAATGAAAACATCTTCATCGAATTTAGAAAGGCAGGTCATAATAAATGTGGAAATTGAACGCTTGACATTTCGCCTTTCTACTGTTTCATAGTAGAAGCGTCAGCCAAAAAATGCTCAAATATTAAATCAGGCAGGGCATTTTCGTACAGCACCCGCGCACGATCGGCGTGATGCTTGCACGCCACATGTGGCCGGGACCGTACTCAAGTTCCTCAGCTAGTTCCTCAGCCCTAGCCAGCCCCTATGTTCCTCATCCTGTAATAGACGGCAGCCAGAGGTTCCTCATCCCGTCAGACCCTATTTTGGGATGAGGAACAGGGTTGAGGAACATAGGGTTGAGGAACATAGGGCCCAATTTGATTTTTAAAAAATGTTAGCATTGAGGGAACATAGGCTGAGGGAACATAGGCATGACCCTGTAGGTCATCGTGCCAGTCTATACGAGTAACGTCTCCTCGATGTCAGTTAATACATGTCATGTACAATGTACATACGTACATTTTGCCAAGGACGGTTTTAGTGCCGAGTCCGCCGATGCGCTCAGAATCAAGTGGGCTTATTTTGACCGCACTGATTACGGTTTTAACAAAATAATGTGGTACACCACGAAATTTTTAAGGAGCGCGTGTTTTGCCTCCTCGAAAATATTAGAGCGTTATGATGCGAGCGCGATCGCGCCCTAAAATGAAGGTCAGCCTGTAATAATAACAATATTAATGGTTCCACCATTTTGTAAATCTATAAAAAAACTTTAAAAAAAAAAACAGAATGATTGTTTATCTGGACAAAATATCTGTGAGAACAAAATATGTAATATAGTACAGGCTTTTTGCCAATTTTCATGTTTATCTGTTTTGTGAGAATATAAAGGCGGTAATGTCCATAGTGTTAAGGTGGTTTATTTTCTAATAAGTATTCTGGTTATTTCATAATTCGTCTTAAATTAAGATGTAGACCCTGTTTGTTTATTTAAGCCAAAGTTAGCATGTGTACTTAAAGATTGCACTCATGAGCACTCAATCTGGGACACAAATTGCAAAGATGGTTCAAGCGTGGTTTGGGTCTATGCTATTTGGGGGTCGTGACTTTAAAACCCATAAGGCCAGGAACGGTCCAATTATTAATATTTAACATCCATCATTATCAATACTGATAATAAGCACATTTATTACTATTATCATTTTGTTAAACAACACATGCAATCTAGTACCGCATCAGCGATATCCTCAAACATGAAACACTTCATTTTGATATACATACGATCGGTCCATTATCACCTGTCACTGAACGGTATTTTTAAACATTTTCGTGTGCTGAATTATATTGTGGATTTTTGTTACTTTGTTTTTCACTATTAACAAAGAACCCCCCCACACACACACACATGCTATAAAACAAATAAATTTAAATTAATATATATATATATATATATATATATATATATATATATAATATTATATATATAAATTAAATCAAGGGTGGCTATTGATCCAACTGATTGCTTACTTATTATAGGAAAGTAACACTGAATGCAGGAACTGACATGTTTTATTTATTTATTTTTATTATATATTTGATTTTTAAAGTGAAGTTATATCACATGTTTAGCACAAAAATGCTCTGACTACCGACAACACAAAACCTTCTGAAACGAACACGCGCTGTACAGCAAGTATGTGCACACATAAAACAGTCAAAATTGCCAGCGCGCAAGTTTTTCCGTTCACACTCTTCACATTCAAGATGGCCGTCCGTTGAAAACCCGATCGTCTGCAATTTTTTTCGGGCCTATATGTCAGAAATATAAAATGCAAGTAAATCACCATTTTTGGGGGCGCCTGGGATAGTTAAACAGTAAGGAACGTATCATCTAGACTGTCAAAATAGTCGCAACATCGTCACCCAGCGCCTGGAATTTCGAATTATCACCGTTATGGAATATATTCAACCTGTATAAGGATACGCGGGGGGTGGTCGCTACATTTATGGGGCAAGGTGAGTGTATTTATCAGATGTGATGATCGTAAGGCACGGCTGGATAAATGGAAATGAGGTCCTGATATGACGGAGCGGTGGTGTTGGAGGTACTGTAAGTCATTACTAAACTTTGAACTTATACGTTGAGGTATACGTAAACTAGAATAATGTTCTGGAGAAGTTGGCGCCAGATCTCATCTGAAGAATTGAACAGAAGCGAGCGAAAAACAAGACGGGATGTAACAAGAGCTCTGACGTGATGACACGTAGATTGACCAATATATCGGGGATGTGTGATATATTTCTACGTAACTTACGGACCAGCAATGGCAGAGAGACATGAAACGAAGTCTGAGGAAGGTATGAAACGATTGTGCAGTAGATAAAGAGAGTAGTGAACGTTTTCATGAACAAAATTACTTTTTTGTTTCTAGTGTTATGCATGCTGCAGGTAAAGTGTTGTGTATTTTATTTTAAATGACTATGTATAAAAACGCCATGATACTGATAATATAATATTTGTTGGGCTTTTCAACTTGAGAGTAGGTGTACTATGACCGTTAGCAGTAGAGTAGTACTGCAGTAGGACCAGAGACAGGATGAACGCCTGAATCTGACCGTCATTGCTCTATACCTATCTATGTGTCGCCTGAGTGCATGTGGTGACATAGTCACACTGCTACATGTCCGCCTAAAAAAATAGTATTGTCATTATTTGTAACTTGCTGCATATCTGACAACCTCTACATGTTTCACATTTAGGTTAGTACTAGTAATTAGTAGTAATTGAGTGCTATTTATATCATAACATAATATATATGGTATTGGCAACCAAATGCATGTAGCCTGATTAAACCTTTGCTTTACTTATGTAATTTGACCACTATATCAAACCGCAGACGGTAGCTGCAATGCATTATGGAGAAGCGGCGATGTAGATATATGTCTTCATCAAAACCTTGGGGAAACTTCTTTGATTAAAAATAACTTTAGATCACAAATATTTTCTGCTTGAATTTGTAAAAACTTTGTCAACAGTAATGCCAGCATCCACCATTTAATTTGCATTTAGTTACACATGGCATGCCATTTAAATTATTTTCAGTGTCAACATTCCAGACATCCTTTTTAAAACTTTAATGTAAGCCAAGGAAGCTATTTGTGGCGATACATTTTTAAGGATCGGCGTGAAAGCACCGTTTTTGGTATTTGTAACTGATGATTTGCAGTGCTATTTATACAACTAATATAGTACTGGCATGCAATCAGAGGCAATGCAGAACTCACAACCAAAAACTTGTCGACTATGATTGTCCTTTCTTTGAGGCTAGCAGCCAAAACATATATTGGTCCTATCAAAGTTTACTTGTTGAAGTGATGTATCTTCATTAAAGAATCAACCATGCCATTGAAGTGTGGTGTTAGATCATTCATAGTCATTGAATTTGTAAAAGATGTACAAAATTCATGTGAACCCGCTGGTTAAAGAAATACATGATTGGTGTTAAAGATGAGCATTAATTTTAAGTTGAGTTCAAGCCACATGTAAAAAAGAAGTATTGAATATTGTACGCAAATCAGATTTAATTACAAACGAAGAATGGTTTGTGTTTTGTCATTTATTGTGTTTGTTCATGGAGCTGATTTTAATTGTAATAGCAAAGGTCTTTGTGTTTTTCTAAAAGCCAAGTATACAAATTCTGAAACTGTTATTTTGGTGAAAATTTCACCGACATTAGTGCTTGTAATATCAACTTTTTTTTAACCTCATCACTTCATCCCAAATCCTTCTATTTCTTGACAAAGTGAAGATTCAGAAGGACTGAGGCCTATGTGGCCCCAAATAAATACTGGGTCAGCATTCCAACTTATTCCAAGTCCAAATAATCGGTGGAGTGACATAGAGAAGTTGACATAGAGGATTGAGGTCACATGTAGGCAAAATGCCTAGTCTGTTAGGATTAATTAGTAAGCTTTCAAACTGAAAACCAAACAGAACGTAGGTCCACAGTTTCACAGTTGGAACAAATCAGTTGTTATGATTACAAATGGCTGTTTCTAAGTATATAGTTTTCTTTGTTTATAGAGTCATGTTTGGCAAGTTATAACATGATATACAGAAAATGCAAGCAATATGTTCTTGTAACCACACATGGTACATGGAATGCAATAACAAAGTACAATTAGCAGCAACTTGTTTGTGGACATAGGGGCTGGTTTGTCAGAACTGGCATTATTCAGCTTAGGCACATAGTCAAAGCATTAAGTTTTTGGTAGTGATTTTCTTTTTCAGAATAAAACAAAACATACAGCTGCTCAGGAGGAGGAGGTCATGTCAGAGGACTGAGGACAACAGATGGACGACAAATATGCCTTCTGTCTCACATCTTTCCACTTGTGTCTCCTGATCTGTTCTTTCCTTTCACATTATATGACCATGTTTGCTTGAGGACGCTATACTGAGAAACTTGGTAGATAAAGTCATCATGACAGCTAGTGAGAAGCATAAAAGCCAAAGTCAAAGCTATGAAAATCATAAAACAAAAGCCATGAAAATCATATAAAAGTCAAAGCCATGAGAAGCACAAAGCCATGGAAGTGGTCAAAGCCATGAGGAAGTGTCAAAGTAAGTGCTGCCGTGAGAAGTGTCAAAGCCATGAGAGAAGGAAACTCCTTAGCAAATGATATATTATGAGAATGTATGAGCTGTAAAAAACATAAGTGAATGTTACATGAAGTTCAGCATAAAAAGAGAAAAAAGCATAAAAGGATAAAAGTGATGAAAAGGAGATAGAAGGCATGTAAGATTCATGACACTGACTTCAGAAGCATAAGAACCATAATCAAAAGTGCTATAAATGAAGAGTCATGTTTTATAATATCATACATGTACAACAGACATATGAAAAGATGGGTAAGAGCAAAAGAATGTGTAAAAGACGAGGAAAAGTGCTCTTTGTCGAACACCAGTTACAGAAGTGTCCCTGTCCATTGAAGAGGAAAGACGAAACATACATGTAAGAATGGCAGAAACGACGTAGAAAGGACAGAAGATCTAAGTGGATACTCAAATTAAAGCAATATGATTGACGGTAAAAAGGAAATATAAGGACAGGATAATTATGGCAAAATGGTAAATCAGTAGAGCAGCTGTGATGGGAAAGAAAGACAGACAAATACATGAACAGCTTAACAAAAAACCATATTTGGACATACCAGAAGAACTATTAGCAAAATTATCATACAAATCTAATAAGAGGTCACAGAAATGAGCAGAAACAATCAGACTGGCCAGAAAATTCCAAAAGGTGGTGATAGGAAAAACTTAAAAATAAGAAGGTTATGACTGTAAAGATGACAGTGGCAATGTATGTTGCTTTTGTGATAAATTGAGGGATGTGGGCACGGCAAATACAATGTGATGAATGTTGTGTCTGGTTTCATTAGTTGCACACGATTTGAAGTTGAAGCAACATTTGAATAGTAAACATTCACTTGGATTTATGAACCAGATATGCTAATTACTATATACTTTGTTCACCGCTTGGGCTTCTAAAGGTAAGAATATTTTTGACCGCCTGTACAGGAGGGACCAATGTATTGCGGCGAGTGCTGAAGAATTGTCTGGCAAGGAGAAAGCAAGAAACTTCCAAGGCAAAAAAAAGACAGGGTATGTGAAAGTGAGCAGTTGAAGCATTCATTGAGAAAGAAAGCAGACTGGTGGTTATTTTCTCAGAAAAAAGAAAATCAAATTCATCCTCTCTTTGGGCTAACCTGCAAGCAAAGTGTAACCACGAGTGTTTAAGCTAATAACCAAAACATCATGGTAGTCGCCAAAGAATTAAAGAACGAAAGCTGGCAAATCTTTTGCCCCGCATTGATAAGACACAGAAAATAACAAAATTCCAACATCAGCCAACAATTTGAAAGAAGAAAGAACTACAGTAATGGTGCTGAAGAACAACATCGACTTGAAACTACAAACGAAGAAGAGAGATCAACAGTTGAATGATGAGAAAATAAATAATATGCAAAATTGACATGTCAAAAATCAAGGTCACAAATTGGTTTAACACTGGGAAACAGTGCCCAAGAAGCTGCAGTACGATGGCAGTCATGTTAAAGAATTGATACAGTGGACAAGTTATGATATGGATTGATAGTAATGTTCGCATGAATTAGCGTAAAAGTTCCACAATGAACAATAACTATTTGTTAATTAATGAACTACCAAATGACTAGGTTGTATACAACAATGCTACACAATTATTTATCACGAGTCTGTCACTGAATGTTTGAATAATGGTAATTTATCAGAATTTAATATGATGCAGTTAAACAGAGCCACGCTTGGAGCAAACATTGCAGATATATAATGCTTGTTTCATTTGTTTTAATGGAATACATTTGCCGTTATTATGCAAGATGAGATATATTTCATTTTTGATTCTCATTCTAGAATTAAAAGTGCAAGATGGAAAGAGCCTCTTGAAACTAGCACCAACATGTAAAGATGTTATAGGATTAAATTGAATTATAATATCTATGAATTTGCACATAACAATGTACAGTTTGTGAAATTACAGGATGACTTTGTGCCAAAATGATGATGATAATAGCTGTAGTATAAGTACAGTTAATAATGGCTGATGAGAAAGTTAGATAAGTGTGATTTAGAACATGTGATATGAATAAAGAGGTACTGAAAATCTGCCTGACAAAGAAGCAAATATTGATATCAAAGACGTAAACTTTATCATGTGAACAGTAGTATATTTAACAGATCCCATGTATGTGGTAGTAAGACATATGTTGATGTATAGGCAAATATTGATGACAACAATTGGTATTGAAATGACAATAGTATCTGAAGCCAGGGTGGTTTTTCCACATTTGTTCGCTTGGGTTTTGGAGCATAGGAAGTCTTTGTGTAAGTCCCTTGAACGTGCTATTCTATTCACAGTCTATACTTTTTGAGAAATGTGCTGATAGCATTGGACATCCTGCAGAACCTGGGTTGAAAGGTCTAAGGTGATGGAAACTGTTTTCAGCTACCTGTGTCTTTTTGGAATATGGTACTGAACGAATCATATGCGATTGAGGCTAGCCACTGTTGATCATTTGTTGAAACTTGTACCAGTCGATATAATATGTATTTACGTGAAGGATTTAATGATGTTGAGGGGTTATGTTCAGCGTTATGAATCTGCTCTGGTGTTTGGAGGCTACAGATAGAGATCATGGCTGCTGCATATGCTTGAAACTGACTATACCATATAACAGAAAGTGGTACATACTCTCTGGTAAGGAGCAGATATTGGCAGTGCAGATCAGATGCAGGAACTATATCTGAATCATACTCATGGCATGCTACATTATGATGTTGTGTTGTCTGTTTCATAAGTTATCACGGAAAGGATTACCAATTGAAGAGGAATTAGTTGACTTAGGCAGTAGTACAAAGAACAAGAAAGTGAGATCATTGACAACGTGCTGATAAGGAGATGAGTTGTAAACAAAACTGAGATTATCTATTGATTGTAATGATCAAATAGATAGTGTTAATGATGAAAAATATGCAAATCAAGACATCTAAGAGAAAAAGAAACGAAGCGTACAAGTGAGGCATTAGAAAAAGAAAGATGGACAGAGAAGAAAAGAAGAATCGCTCTGCAGATAATAGCAAAAAATGAATTTCTTCCAAATCCTGGAAATTAATTTACACAATGAAAGATTACAAACAGTAATAAATACTGGTACAAATGGTATTATCAAAAGATGAAATATACTGCAAATATAGAGCACAAACAAGATAAAATCTTTCTGCAATGAAACAAACAGGAAAATTCTATTTGTAGAGAAAAAAAAGAAGAATGCAAGCAGAAAGGAGTATGAAAAACATAAAGACAATGTGAAACACTCTAAAAGAAACATGTACAGTTTGCTAACACTCACAAGGAGGAAAAAAGTTGCAGAGAGATTGAGATATTACAATAACCTATTGTACAAGATTAAAACAAATTAATAAAATGCAAATTAAAGCATCATACAATGGTAAGGCAATTTAAAAGATGTTTTGTCGACAGTATAAAACAGAGAGTACCATGGAAATGCATTGTACAAGCGAGAGTGATACAATAGCATTAAAAGAGTGCACCATGGAAATGCATTGTACAAGCAGAGGATATACAAGGTAAAATATGGAAAGTGCATTGTAGGTAGCGCAAGCAGAGTGATAACAGCATTAAACAGAAAGTACCATAGAAATACCATTGGCCGCAAGCGAGAGTGATAAATAGTATAAAAAAGAGTACCATGGAAATGCATTGCGCTAACGAAGTGATAAATAGTATTAAAGAAAGTATCATGGAAGTGCAATTTTCAACAGAAAGTTATACATAAGACCAAAAAGCACGAGTTATTCATAAACACGAATCACAATGGTTATATTCAATGGTAATAAAATATCTAGGAAGAAAATGAAGTTTGTGGACCAGCTTGTGTGTGTGCGTTGTTTAAATGAAATTACTGTATAAAACTAAGTGTTGAAATGTAGCAAGGACAGATACAGATATTCAGAATACATATCAGAAAGATACTTACACAAATGTAATAATGAATGTAATAATACAGGAGAATGTACCTTATCTGAATCAAGATCATGTCTGTGGATATTATGTTATACTCGTCACAGGAAGAGGATCAAGAATCAGAATCACCATCAGAGGCAAGTCTGAATTTACAATATTGTCAGATATCCCAGAAAATTTGAAAAGGTTGGAATAAATGAAACAGCACCATTAATAGCTTGCCGCAATATTGCATTTATGAAAATTGTTAATCTTCCAAAGGTGGTCTGAATGAGATAATTGGACCTTGTATTTGTGTGTATGCCTGCCAATGTTACTGAATGTGCAATCATTGCTTTACAACCCAAGAGCATGAACGTAATTATCACGAATCAAATTAAAGACAGAATTGTCTTATAAAGGTTATTATGAGTATATATGCTTGTTAACAAGGGCTCATGTTGAAGAGGCATTGCTTTATTTAAAGGAGAGATAATATATGGTACATATGGACATTGTAATTGAACAAGAGTGGGTTAATCCTGTACCAGAATGTTCAGATCAAAGAGAACACTGTCATATCAAGGAGATGAAGAACAAGAATGTCGTAAGAGTGATGAGGATGAGAGTCATTACCGATGAGGAACGATCATGTGGTGTCAAGCTTGATAGTTGTATGCAACCCAGCAGACATTGGTCAAGAGATTCTCCAGATCAGTATTTTGATGATGTATTTTGTGTAGCTCCATGTGAAGGCAATAAACAGTTAGGAGTGTTGATGGAAGAAGGAAACAGTCAAATGCTTTCTCTACATTATTTCCTGAAGGCACCAATATTTACTGATAAACGTAATGTAAGAATAACTCTTTGCAGATACTTGCATAATAGATTAATGAATGTTGACAATAGATTTTCACAAAGTACAGACTATATATATTTTATGCACAATATCGTCAGGAAATTGAACAAGTTCTGGTCTTGTGTGTCTATTGCACTTCGGAAAGGTTCTGTTAAATCCTCAAGGTGGAGTAAGTTAAATGCATCAAATGCTAGAACAGCAAGGAGAAATTGAAGGACATGTTAAAATCTGATAGTGGATATAAGTTCTTGAAACCAATACGAGGAACCCTGCATTTTTTGGCAATCAACACAGAAAGATGCATATGCCATAAGACACAAACTTATTTACCACATTACGGTTCTGTTCATATTTTCAAGCTGATAAGTGAGATGGCCTGAAGTAATAAATATCATTCTAAAGCAAATAAGGTGACCCTAGAACTATAGATGGAATTCGAGACTTTCGGAATGAGAAATGTATGATATTGTTGTTAAATCCTGTCACTGTGGCAATGGAAGGTTTGATGAGGAAGATTCCTATGTGTTTTGAAGGAGGTTATTATGTCAGATGCTAAACCCTATTGAATAGGTCAAAGATTATTTCTATAGAGGAGTTGAGGTTTCAAATGAGAGGTGTTCACCTCATACTCATTGTTTGTTCTGGATTGAAGATGCCCCAAACTAAACAGTATTGATTCTGATGAAAAGGTTAAGTTGAATTTATTGATCAGTATGTATCTTTGTAAAATTACCAGCAAAGGAAAAAGACAAAGAGCTGAAATTAATATCCAATGTTCAAATGCATAGCAGATTTACATTCCAAAAAGCTGCAAGAAAAAGGAACAGAATGTAGATTTAACTTCCCAAGACCCCTTCTAAGAGAGAACATTTGTGATTAGACAAGAACCTGTACATAATAATGACAGAGTGAAGTCATCTAGTGATATTGATATGTGAAAGTGAACAAGATGAAGGAATGATTTAAAGGACAACTGATTTGTTAAACTACAGTACGTGAAGCGTGGTACGGATGATAGAACACAAATATAAATCTGTAAAATGAACAAGCCAAAGTGCTTGGAATAACTCAAGAAGATTTTGAGAAAGCAAAACAAACTTATAAGTAAGAAAGTCAGTATTGTCTTGAAGCATGAACTCTCAGGGATGTCATGGGTAAACCACATAACATCCAGATTTATCACGCCATGAATGCTAACTAGATGTTCAATATATTACTGATATCTATGGATGTATGGCATACGCCGTTGTATCATATATCTAAAATGCTCAGGTTGAATGAAATGGGATTGCTTTGTCAAGCACAAAGTGAAGCATTGAAGGGTAATGTTGATGCTGCCAAAGTATAGAAACAACCACAATAGGATTTTATTTACAAAATAGAGAAGTATCAGCACAAGAGGCATGTTTTCGAGTGTGTGTAACCTTAAAGAGTTAAAAAGAAGGCTCTTCTGAAAAGTGGAATTTATTCCATTAGGAGAGAAGAATCCTCTCACAGAATGAGTTTACCGCCAGATTGATTCAAAATAACCAGTGACTACGATGATGAATGTATGGATGATCAGTGAAAGTTAGATAGATATAAGCAAGCACTCCAAATCAGATGAATTTGATGTAATGTATGAATAGCATTTTTTAATTTGAATATAGAGTCTTATCATACATACAGAAGCATTAAAGGTTCACAGTGGTAAAACATATCAACATGTTTATCAATTGCAAAACGGTTTAGGATACATACAAAAGCCGCATTTCGGACTGATGGTGCAGGTTATTAAGTATCCAAGGTTTTCTGTCATGAATGCCCAGAGAAATACTATCACAGATGTTTGCAACTATTCCTGCCACATCGGATTGATGCTCAGTTGAACTCCTCAATTTGAAATATATAGTTAAATTTACAATGCTGAAGTGTCAAGTTACATAAATCTAACATAGTGTCTGTGAAGTTTGTTATAGAAAGTAATCAAAGAAATATGAAGCAAAATATTGAGTCTATGGATGATGCTGAGAGTATTTAGCAAAGTCGGTCCTCAAGAAGATGCATGGGCATTAATCTCCAGACTGAAGCAGAAAGACATGAATGTAGAGATGCAAAAGTCAAGTAGTACAGGAAAATGAAGATGAATGTTATCCCAGATTTGCAATCTAATAACCAACAAAGTAGAACATATTGCATTGAATATAACAATGCCATAATCCCAAGACATGAAGCTCAATCGTTGATGAGGTCAATGAATGTCACATAGAGTCAAGTATTCTATAAGATTAGACAATGGTGTCTTGATAAAGTAAATGGCAAAAATCCTGAACCTTTCATGTTCATACTACTGGAGGAGCTGGAACAGGCAAATCACCTGATTAAATGTATTTATAATGAAGCTGTGCGTTACTTAGCAGAATTAATCAAAATCCTGATGATGTCTCTGTATTGTTAACTGCACCTACTGGAGTTGCTGCATTTAATATCAATGGATTTACAATAATATAGTGCTTTGTCAATCACTACTGATATGTCACCACCGTATCAACCTCTTGGTGAAGAAAACAAGTACTCATGTAAATAAACTTGAGCAATTGCAACTATTGATTATTGATGAAATTTCTATGGTTGATCATAAATGCTGTGCTATATTCATGGACGATTAAGACAAATTAAGCAAACAAGAAGTCAGTGCCTTTGGTAATGGAATGTTATTGCATGGTGATTTCATCAACTTCCTCCAGTGAAAGGTAAATCAACACAGTAGGATCTAGTTTATGGCATGACAATTTTAAGAAAGTTGAGTTGAATGAAATTATGAGGCAGAGAGATGATGTCAAGTTTACAGAGCTTTGGAATAAATTACGAGTAAAACCAAAATGATACTTTGTCAGATGAAGAAACAGCGATACTTAAAGGTTGTGAGACTGGACAGGATTTAGATGATGGTGTTCATATTTACCCTACAAACAAAACAAGTTGATAAATATAATCTACAAAGAATGCATGAGAAATGTTCAGATGCTATTTATATTGAAGCTAAGGACCATGAAAAGATGAAATGGTAAACTGAAACAAAGAAAACTTTGAAATCAACACGCCATGTAGTTTGTGTCACCGCGTTATTGGTTGGTGTTGGTGCTAGAGTTATGTTAACAAAAATATAGATGTATCTGATGGACTTGTAAATGGAGCATTTGGAACAGTAAGTGGAAGAGATGTTATCTGATCAATCTGGTCCTAAGTTTATTAATGTAACATTTGATAATAAGAATATTGGATCTAAACTCAGAAGAATTTCAGCATCATCCCATAATGATAATTGTGTTATGTATTGAGGTACAAGAAGAACACATTGAAAGAAATGTACCTGCAAAACAATTTCCATTGAAACTTGCCTGGGCATGCACTGTACATAAGGTACAAGGTATGACAACTAGTAAAGCAGTAGTGTGTCTTGAACTAACGTTTCCAGCAGGTCAAGCATATGTGAGTTTGAGTCGTGTAACATCACTCACTACCGTTATTGGAAGGTTTTGATGAGAAGTTGATATACTGTGATAAGTCAGTAGCAGAAGCTCTAAAGACAATGCCTGTAGTCAGTGGAATTGAGGAGCCAACAAAGATCAATGTCATACTATGAATGGTACAACCATCATACTGCATAATGTACAAGGCTTGGCAGCTCATTATATAGATTTGAAATGTCAAAAGAGAAATGATGGAATCAGATTATATCTGTCTAACAGAAACATGGATAGAGGCTAATCAGATGATTGATATTAATTTAGATGGTTTCAAGAGTTTCCACCAAATGAGAGAATAGTCATATGATGATACAATGAAGACACAACAGCAGCACAGTCATGGAGGTGTTGCAGTGTATGGCACGAGAGATAAACAATTCATTCCTATGAATATTGGAGTACAAAATCTAGAATATGTTGCTTTCATCATAATTTCTCATATATCATGTGTAGTTGTAGTTATATATCGACCACCTTCGTATAAAATGAAAGACTTCATTGATAGTGTAATAAAACTGATCTTTGAAATACACAAGGTGAGCAGCAGATGTATAGTTATGGGAGATTTTAATGACAATATTTATGGTAATCATTCATGTATTGAGAAAGTAATGTTGGAGCAAGGATATAAGCAATATGTAACAGATGCAACAACAGAGAATGGAACATTAATTGATCATGTATATGCCAGAGGTATAACAAATATTGTGACTTCTGTGAGACCAACATATTATAGTTACCATGAAGCTGTAAACTTGAGTTTTAACAAATTGTAATCTCGAATTTGAAATCAGAAAGTTGGGAAATATTGTCTTTATGTACATTATAGTTGTATAATGTCCATAAATGTAGAGTTATATTTTGAAAGAACAAAAGTAATCTCAATTATTTTGTTTAATCATGGATAATAAACTAGAGTGAAATCAATAGCAATAAAATAAATAAATAAATAGAAGTGTAATAACAGTTTAAAACCCTGTTGTCAGGGACAGTAGTTGTACATGTAGTTCACAGTAGATTTATGCAAATTTTTCAATTACTCCCCTCATAAAAATAAAAATAGAAATTCCTCCATTATACCATCGAGAAAAATACTGGAGAAAATGAGTGGTCTAGTTTAATCAGGTCAGATTCTGCAGGTTGATGTACAGTACTCAATATCAAACTTGGCTAATCAGCTTTATTTCTTCATGTGTAACTCCACAATTGACTTCAGTAGGATGTTGCAGCACCCCGGACTCGCACACATTCTGCACAACGCCTCATCATGAACATTAAGGTGTTCCGGATCACAGCTTGGTCGAGGTTGTTCCACTCATCCTGTAGAGCTGCTGTCAGGTTGGCAAAGTTTCACAGGAGGATTGTGACTTCTGACTCTGTAATTGAGACGGTGCCCAAATGTTCTCAATAGACACTTATAATCCTATTGATAACATTTGATGAATTCTAAGTAACATCCTACTGAAGTCAATTGTGGAGTTACACATGAAGAAATAAAGCTGATTAACCAAGTTTGACATTGAGTACATCAACCTGTTTTCTGCATTTTCATGCCTTATCACATGATATGCCAGTTTAAACTGTCATTAGACATGCACAACACGTGAAAAGTGTTTAGAATGTTGCAGAGTAACTTTAGTACTTTACTCACAAAAACTGCTTTTTGTGTCCTCACATGGACAAAATGCACCAAGAAATACTTTTAGTCCTATTTTATTTTGGAGCAGTGTATATCTAAATATGAGCAGTTATTTGTAATAGAAGCAATATTTGATGTGTAATGTGCTAGTAAGAGTTTGCTTTGAATGCCCGTGAAGATAGTCAACATGTGCTGTAATTACAGTACATGTAAATTGTTATTAGAGTTATTAATGGTGAGAAAGTCATCCATATAAACCAATACCCAAATGTTCTAAAAGAAACCTTCTAATAGCCAATGCTTTTACTAGTGTACATGCAAAATCAATTTTAATCTTGCAAGTTACATGTAGATTTTGCATTTTTGATCAACGTTACACTGTGTGATCTCCCACTTGTTATGTTATGATACAAACACTACAAAAACTGACTCATCTGTAACAAACTCTTGATAGCACAGTGCATTGTCAATCCTGGAATCATTTAAGACAAATTGTTAGTTAACTTTCATCTTGTCTTTCTAGTCTTATGATACCATTCTGGTACATGCACTCTTGTACTACGAAAGCAACAAATGTTAACTTATTCTGATTTACAGTACGAATATTGATTAAATGTTTAATTATCATTTTTATAGCAAAACTAATTTGCTTATTTCAATCAGCAAATTTGTTAGAGACAATAGGCGTATTCATAAAAATAAGTAATTACTAACTAGTAAATGCTATAAGTCAAAGCAACAGCTAGGTAAGTAAAGGTCTAGTCTAAGCAATTGCTAAAATCTTATTCATAACCATTTGCTAAATGATTACAGGTGTTGCCACTGCTAGTAAGTTCTCAAGTAGTTGCTATTGTACTACAGTACCATCCACAAAAGGCACATTCTAAAAAGCTAGAAAGCATGGTATAGGCAGAATAAAAATAGTGGTGGTACAGATTCACTACCTTTCAACTATTTCCATCTCATCTTCTGTGGTTTCATATACATGTACGCCACGTGCTATAGGCCTTTTGGTTATATTGTAATTATACATCATGGAGTCTAACGATGCAACCACCGACTTAACACTCTCGTTGGTGTTAGTGTCAATTATTAAGGAATATCCTGAGCTCATAACAAAAAACAGCTTCCTGGCGTTAGAGCCAAAGGCTATAGCACTGAAAAAGGCCCAAGAAATCATCATGACCAAAATGGGCCTTACCATGGATGAAAAGAAGATTGCCAAAAATCGCCAACATGAAAGCACAACTAAAGAAAAGACAGATGCAAAGGAGACAGGAAACAGGAAAATAATCCTGTGTCACTTGGGAACAGGAAGTTTTCAGCCTGATTCAAGGTGCTGAAAACCCCACTGTAACTCAAGATGTCTTGTGCTGTTTCTGCTGGCCTACTGCACCAGTCTCCAAGTTCAAATCGAACAATAAGGTCAGTTTCTTATAAACTTTACTTTGACAGTGCAATCAAACATTCAAAGAACAAATAAGTTTATGTTCAATTTGTAGGGTAGGGTTGACTTCATCACGATTAAGCCTGATGTTATACACCTTAGGTTGTGGTCTTTGAGGTAAAAACATGGCAGAAGATGTGATATGTCTGTACTGGCTAAACAGCAAGCCACAAATGAGATGCTTGTACAATCACTGGTAAATGCTAGTCAAAGGTCATTTTTATGAATACAAATTGAAGTAGGTTGCTAATTCTCTAGCATTTACTTATAAGTAAAAAGCAATTACTAATGCGAAAATTTGTAGCTTTTACTTGAAAGTCATTGCTTATTTCTATGAATAAACATTTAAGTAAAAGGTTAGTAAAAGGGGGTTGTTACTTTAGTAAAAGCAATTACTTATTTTTATGAATACGGCCTATTTATTCTGATTACAACAAACCTGTGCTCTCAATATTGACAAATCAGCATGAAATACATGGTTAAGTTTTATGATGTTTATGATTATACAGTTCATACCGATACCAATACTTCAGAGAAACATGTCTATTTGAAATGCACTGTATTGGTCCAAGTCTGCAACGAAGCATTTAAACATGTAGATTTGTTTCATACCTTTCCTTTTTGTGTAAGTTACCAATATAAAATATAATGTGTCAACTAAAGCCTTTAGCATCATCACATATTGAACACAAAAGTGCTTTATTTTAACTCTGCAATAATGTATCACCGTCCACAAAGCACTGTTTATTTTTCCCCAATACAAAAGCACATGTAAACTTTTGAAATGGACATGTCAACTTTTTCATATACATGTAAGTTTAATATCTTTTCATTCAGCTATAAGGACATCTCCTTTGACATCCAGCCAGACCCTTATTGTGAAGAGATATTTTGAAGATACAAGTGTTATGGATCATCGCCATAACCAAGCAGTAAACAAAAGTAAGTTGATATTATTTGTTCTTCTTCTCATGCTCTAAAAGAGCCCATACTTATATGCATGTATTTTGCAATAGCTTTTTACTTGTTTCTGATCACTGTGGTATATCAAGAATTTGTCACATTGAATGATCTAGATTTCAATACAACAATGTTTTAGAAAGAGAATCAAGATGACCCCCGTAAATCAGTGGTAGTCATTTAGTTAAGAAATCTGCACGTAATAATAATATCCACAGTATCTATAATATAATAAGAGTGAAATCATTAGGCCCTCTCAAACAGTCTCGGCCTTTAAACCTTTTATTTGTCGGTCTTGCAGCTTGGGACGTTTAGCTTGAGACGATTTGTATCGATAAGGCTCCACCTGTCATGTATTTTGTGTGTGATGGGTGAATCCCCGGCTTTCTGCATTTATTCTTTTTTTTTCCTCATGCAGTGGTTGTCATTCCGGACACTTTAATTGTGCGCTTGCACTCCTCTGTGCTGAGTCAGGTGTTGTGCTGTCCCGGACCCGTCTGTATCAAATGTACCAATGGCCATAATGCCTCAGCGCCTGCAAACTATAACATGCAACAACCATTCTTACAATTCATGCACATCCCGTCGGTGTGTGTTATGATCTCACGTGGGCAATGTACAGTGTGTTGGCTACATGTACCGTTTGTACAATTCCACGGGTACTGTGCAGCAGGCCCTTCGTTTCTTTCTGCACATCACTACTACAATTGTCTTCATGGAACTGCAACATCACATGTAGCTGTGGCTCTTTCTAAACATTCCCAACTCCCCCAACTCTACAATTTACCCATATTTTTTATCACCGCTTTTCCACACACTGATTGCCAGAACTTACGTTTTACCATTGAGCAAGTGTGAGTATGGTTTCACACACCCACTCCCTCATATTGCAGTAATTCCCATCTTTTCTTTCACCAAATCACAACACTCATCAGTGAATATTTTATTAAAACGAAACTTTCAGGGATCCGGCAATCTTCAATTCTACGGGCCTGTATTCTAAGGGGAGTACTTACTTTAAAAATAATTCTGCTAACCACCACGCGCTTGTAACCGTATATCCTGTTGGTTTGTTGGCAGTATGGCAGTATACCCGACACACTGACAGATATACAACATGTAGGAACAAACACTTTATTTAATTGTAATATCACCACCACCTGATTTACCGTTCACACCCTCCTCCCCCCTCCTCTACTAACCACGTTTCCTACCGCCCCAAGCTTGATCACCTGATCGGGTGACTTGTAAAGCTTAAAGTGAAAGTAGTCCCTGAGGGATGACACATTTTCAGCAAATGAACACATACTCAGCTCTATATTGAAAATTATTGAAAATGTTAGTCATAGTAATCTCTACCTGATTTGATCCACTTGTACTCATTTTTCTTTAATAATAATAATAATAACTTGCATTTATAATGCGCCTTTTCCTAAGGATACAAAGCGCAGATATGAACAGTACAGCAATCATTTAAGTATAATAAAGCATCATGGAAATAGATAATCCTTAAGTGAAATTTTGAATGAGTTTAGACTTGTAGCATTCCTAATATGCACAGGTAACCTGTTCCATAGATATGGTGCAGCCACCGAGAAGGCTCTATCTCCAGCACATTTCTTGGTAACAGGAACAACAAAATTGATACTGCCTGTGGAGCGAGTTGTCATCATCATGTCACTAGATGGAATTTTGACAAGTAGGCAGTCTTGGATGTACTGGAAGAGGCCCATTCAGTGACTCTATATACATACAACAATGTTTTATACATAATTCTTTCACTTACTGGTAACCAATGTAGTTGACTCAGTAGAGGAGTAACATGCTCAAATTTGGGTTTAAGACATATTAAACGTGCACACTTTCTATACAAAACAGTCATCCTATAACCGTTATAATTGAATAGTGTATGATAACACTGTATTTTGTTTCCTTTCAGAAAGAAAATGTAATTCATCTCTACATAATGTCCCGTTGAAGCCACACAATCAGCACCAGATACATTATAAGAATGTTAAATATTATTTGCCTTTATGTCCACTTAAAGCTACAAAATCATCAAGACATATATACATGTATATGGTCACTATATGCTGTATTTAGCATAAATTATCATGCATTTTAAGTAATTAAGATGGAAACATGGCTAATAATGACACATTTCAATGACTTTAGTTTAAGTGGACTAAAGTACAAAAAAAAACAAAAAACAGCCGACCTTGGAAACTTTGCAGACTGAATTAATGTAAATCACATCATTATGTTTGATCTACACATGTAGATGTTTGTCAAAATGACAATGATAATGTATGTATACACTACATGTATTGACCCAATTCACCTGACATCATCGCAATAATCTTGGTTGTGTCATTTTGGGAGTCAATGTCCCTGTGTGTTACACAGTGTAGTGCGCATTTTAGATAACGCGGTGTTTAAACGCTTACGAGTTGACTCCCAAAATGGTGAGTGTGTCACACAGTAGTCGCTCGTGATGTTGGTGCAAGGGGTCAATATACTATGGATCCTCTTAAAGGATCCATAGGTATAAACCATGGAGCTTAACAGTACATACATGTAGCTCCATGGTTAATAGATTGATTCATTAAGGTTCAGCCCATAATCAATAATTCACAATTGCATATGTGTGTCCAAAACTCTGAAATAAATCAGCCAAACATTCTTTACTTATGTTACAATCTCATTATAAAATATAAACACACTGCAATTATAAGATTACCTGTAGCTGCATTGTGCACTTCATGTCTGGCATAATTAAGTGCTAGATTGATTAGGGTGCATTGGAGATGTAAATTCATGTGAGTGCTGCTGTTTGGCAGATGTTATGGTGGGCGTGGTCTCTATATGCTGTATTTAGCATAAATTATCATGCCTTTTAAGTAAGATGGAAACATCGCTAATGACACATTTCAATGACTTTAGTTTAGGTGGACTAAAGTACAAGAAAGGACAGTAGTCATCTGAATAAAACGCATTAAAACTGAAATGTTCATGAAATTTACCTCGATTTTCTTATCAACATAGGTTATATAAAAAATGTCACATTTGTTGTCACTTTGTGAATTTTGATAATGAGCTTAACTGGGGATCAGTTGTAATCTGTTCAAGGGTTTCATATGTATTTCATAAGAGTTGTTATCCACTTTTTCTTAAAAAGCAATGATAATTGCTTATGATGAGAATGAAAGAACTGAAACAGTGATCTGTCATGTTTTATATGCTTATAAAAGTCGGCAAAAGCCAAGGCGGTCATCAATTAATGCAAGTTGAGAAAATCAAGAATGGCATCTTTGAGAGCAGATCGACTTTAATCAACACAATCTTAAATGAATTTATAAACATTTTTCAATTAATTAACTCTGTTCCCTTTAAAATATGATTCCCAAACAACATCACAAATCTTGAATATTACCATCGCTTATTACTAACGTTTATAATGGGTAAATTTATAGTACTCAAATGTACACATAAACAATTAACAATTATTTGTTTAATTAATCGCTAATAGCTAAACGATTTGACATGTTTTCATTTTATATAACCTACAGGGTACTCCGACCATGCTGTACTTATGTTCACATTTTGACCTCAGCTTACATTGTATCAATGAAATAATATGTAAAAAGTTGTTAATGGCCTTATGTTTCGACTCTAGCAGAGATTGTCAAAATTGCAATTACACAATTTAAAAAAAGTAATGCCAGTAATTAATTTGATTACAATATCAGAGTTCTGTAAAATCCTAAATGAATATCCAAAACTACATTAAATTTACATTATTATGTAAAACAAATAAATACATTAAAATAGGAAATTAAAAACAAGAGCTTAGTGAAATGCTTGTATTATTGGTGTTTGGACACTGTAATATAAAATATTATAGTTGTACTGTCATTTACGCTTTATTCTATTCAAATCAATTGAACCAAACCGAGACTTCAAGGGCAAGGTATTTGGTTCCCTCTGGTTTAAACACAATCGGTATTTGACTATCGCATAATGACAGCGTTGTGGCAGCGTTATTCAGTCAACCACGGATGAATCGGTGTGGGGGTCGAGTGACTTATTAATTAATTTATTTGCTTATTTCGTTTTGATGGATGATGACAACACATTAAAGTTTATATTATTATATACAGTACAACACTTTGTTGAATGCAGGTAAAGAGATGCCATGGGGAATATATAAGAATAAGGCCGTCTTAAGAATATTTGAGGCCCCGGGCAATAAAATTGCTTTATAATTGGTTGAAAGACTATGTTTTGAGGATGTCGCTTTCAATGCACATGAGGAAAGCAGATTCAACCGATGGGGCCTCGGTCCAAAGATCAATTAAACGCCAGATGGCCCAGATCCAACATTCATTTTGCATACAAGGAGGCGGATTTCACATTAACGCCACTGCTATTTCATATGAACTTAATTTTTATTTTTCAAATTGAATCTCGTGGCCCTTAAAATCGCGGGGCCCCAGGCAACTGCCCAGTGTGCCCATGCGATAAGACGGCACTGTAAGTCTGTATACGAATCACCCAAGACTTCTGTGCTACCGTTTTAGTCTACGGTGAATAACTGTATTATAAGTCAAGAGATCTCGAGTTTAAAAAAACATCTTGAGGGCGCTACATACGTTTTTGATAAGGGTGTTATTGATATTTTCTCATGTAATTTTTATGCCTAATTTGATGAACTTTGATGTTGTCAATGAAACGGCCATAACAACACCATTTAATACATAACAAAGAAATTTCCAGAATGTTATGATTGCTATTACAAAGAAAAAACAAAACAAGGAAAATTAAGTTCATCTGATCATTAATATATAACAACAGTGTTATTCATACAACAAAATAGACATTGACATAGACATTTATTTCCCCCAAAAAATTTGTCAAGTTATACATCAAATTGAAGCTATGAGATATGACCTTTTAAAATTTGTAAAATCGTTACTTCGTGTGCCACTGATTTGACCATCAAAGCATTTATGGTAACTCATTTCACAAGAATTACAAGCTATTAATGTAAGAAATTCAATTGTGTTTTTTGTTTTCTAATAGGTCATTTAGTTCTTGAGATATTGGCTGTTGAGCTTACATGTAAGTTGCGAGATTTAAGCAATAAGTTAGAAATTAACAAGTGTGACTTGGAACACTATGTTTTTTATTTTAAATTTGATGTTTTTGTGGTCATAGAATATAAAAGTAAAAACAAATAAAAGACAAAGAGTTACCTCCGGAAGTATGAGTTTTCATAATATATAATAAAAATAACATAATGTGCTATACTTAATACATTAACTTCTGGTTCAGTCATCCAATATAATTTTAAATTCTTCCAACCGTAAGTTCCGGTTCAATCATGTGAAGTCATGCACAAAATTTTTCCTAATATGGGTGTCAATTGTGCCAAATTTGGTAAAATTCTATTTTTTTCTCAAGATAGCAAAAATATACATTTACAGAATAGTGATTCAGAATATTTCTTTACTTAAACATTTCTGGTTTCGAAAGAAAGGAGAGGTCAGATTAGGGTCATGTCTGCGAACGAAATGTGGCATAGTTCAAGGTCTTCAAGATGAGGCAAAGATTGTGAAAATATCTTTTGTGCTTCATGAGATATGATTTTTGAAATATTAAACTTTGATTTAGTGTAATTCGATATCTGATGCCTTAACCATGACCTCACAACCTAGGATACAACTACATGTTAAGGTCTAACTATGTGTTAAGTTTTAAAGTTCTGTACCAGAATAATGCTGAAAATGTTTAGGCCTTAATCTTTTTAATTTATTTATTAATGATAATGAAACATTATTTGGTTATTACATAAATTAAAATGAAACAAAATTCACTGACCATTTGCTAACTGGATAACCAAAACCAATATTTAAAAGTACACACCAAACGATTTTGGAAAAAAATTACCAACCATTTTGTTTGTCTAGACTCTTGTTTGCCACATTGTTTATTAAGCAATCATTGTGGGAAATTTATTGATGCTTTCGTTTAAAAATTGTACACATTATTCCATTTGCAAAGTAAATTTAATTAAGTTGATAAAATAATAAAGAAAAGAAATAAAAATACATAAGTTAAAATACATACATCAAATTTAATTGATTTTGTATTTAAATTAACTCAGTGCCTGAAAACCTTTTTTGTCAAAGAGCATTGGCAAACTGTTACCCTGAAATTGATTGCCCATAAACGAAAGAAAAAGAAATAAAATAACGTATCATCACAGCTTGGTCATTACATTTTTCCCCCGAGGTGAGGTGTATACGTCTTGTACAATACAATGACAAATTCGATCAAGTGTTATAATTAAATGTTTGGTTCAGTTTTTAAAACAATACTTATAGGAAGAGACAACACAATGTAATTTGAAGGATAACTGTAAAGTACAAAGAAACAAACAATACTGAAATGATCTTCTGAGTGTTACATGTATATGTATTTATTTGTCATTAACTGTTGAAAATACATTTTCATAAATAGTCATTTTAAAGTTATTGTTTAAAGGTGGCAATATCTTCACGATCAACAGGGCATGGAATCAGAGTTCAAGTTCTAGTTTAACTCGGTGACTGAAAATAATACTCACATGATAAGGTCATATTCGCGTTGCTACTGCATAAATGAGCCAGTAATTTTCAGTCACTATGTTCGTCTTAAACTAGGACACCAATTCCATGCCCTGTTTGTAGAAAGTCTGCTCTGATCGTGACGATACTGTACATGTCTGTTTAACCAATTGTGTTTATGGGATTGATGGTCAGTACTATCCCAATGCGAGCATACAAATAAATAGGAACTTTAATTGGGTGATCTGGCAAAAGGTATTCCAAGGCTGACACACCCATGCAATGAAGATTGGGGGGGGGGGGTATGTTTACTATGTTTATATGGCAAAACTGCCAGGAATTCACTGTCGGCAATATACATTTTACTAGATCACCAACAGATATTGCTTAATAACTACATTTGTGAGGATGTTTGGGTCCAGTCAAAAAAATAATAAGAATTCCTCAGTACTATTTTTGTTCTAACATGTTAAAGAAATTCCAGGAAAGACCTAGATGTGTCTTGAGGTCCTGAAAAAACAATTCCCTTGAGGGTAAAGACTGCCACAGATAGGATAAGTCCATATAAAATAATTTGAATCATACATTAACTCCTTTGATGAATGGATAAACTTCAAATGCTGGCCATTGGATCACAAAGTTACACAGAACTCTGACACACCTTGTAGCAGTAACACAAATGGATGCCGTTGATCTGAAATATAAACGAATCATGTAAAAACAATATTAAATGTTTTCAAAGAGGACGAAGAATAATGGGTCATGCTAACAAAACACACATAACTTAGAATGCCCTCATATGTTATTATCAGGATGATGGATTGATGTAACTTCAGAAAAATTATGCAACTTTACAAAATGATCCTTCAGATTTCAGAACAATTCCTCCATGATGTGACTGTTTCATTATCAGGCCTTCATTTTTAGGAGCGCGATCGCGCTCGCTCTTAGCGCTCTAATATTTTCCAAGGAGAGCAAAACACAGCGCTCCTTAAAAATTTCGTGATGTGTACTTACATTATTTTGTTAAAACCGTAATCAGTGCGGTCCAAAAATAAGCCACTTGATTCTGAGCGCGCATCGGCAGACTCGGCACTAAAACCGTCCTTGGCAAAAATGTACACGTAGGTACATTGTACATGGACATGTATTGATAACGACATCGAGAACGTTACTCGTATAGACTGTGCTGAGATGGCGGACACACACATGTGGCGTACAGAAAACATCACGCATGCCGATCGTGCATGGTGTTCTGTACGAAAATGACCTGCCTGATTTAATATTTGACCATTTTTTTTAAAACCAGTAGCACTACTGTGGCGAAACTTGACCCAGAAAACAAAATGTCAAGCGTTCAAATTTCCACATTTCTCAGGTGGAATTTGAGCAGTTTTGGGTATGAAACTAAGACAATCAACGAGCGAGTTATGGTGACAAAAATTTGGTGTAAAGTTTGCAGGCCTTACATTGATAAAATTAAAAGCCGATAAGCGGATTCGCGGGAAGGCTCAAAAAGATATAGAGGCGTGTTACCGGCTCTTCATATGTTACAAGCACACAGCCACGGCATCCTGGCATCAAAAGGTAAGTAATGGCCTAGTACTAGTAGTAGTAGTCGTCGAAATAGTTTACAGATATTTTTGCTCAAGTTTACAAAAAAAATTTTAAAACTTATCTTGGCCGGCAATAGGCTACTTCTATTAATATTATATTAACGTTATATTTCTAAACAGTGGATCATCCCGCAGGCGAGTTTATAAATCTTACCGCGGCTGTCCCAATGCGCACACACATATTTAATTTTACATATCGGCGCAGGGAAAGTCAGATATGAAAAAAAAAAAAAAAACGCAGCCACAATGTTTGTTTTCTGTCATTTTAGCATGATTTCACGTGATTGTGTGCATTGTGAGGGCGCCCTAAAGAGTTTGTTTATTTTTTAAGTAAAAGGGAGGTTCTGTTGTGTATTAAAAACAATTTAAGACAAATTAAAGGGATACACGTGTAGTATTTTATCACAATGAATGGGGACATTTTCTCAATAATCCTGTATTACAAAAACAACTTGTTTTTGTTTTTTAGTGACAACAAATCGCTCTCCTTAAATCACTTTGGTAATTTAAGGAGAGCGATCTCTTAACTCCTCTCGTATTTATTCAAATGAAGGCCTGCATTATCTCAATAAAGGTGCTGATATTTGTTTCTGGTCTACTTAGTGAGAAAATTAAATGCCAATATAAAGTAAACTGCAATGCAGCCATCACCACACAAAGCACTACTAGTATTATGAGGAACTACAGACACTATAGTGTAGCTAAATTAACACACTTCTACCAACTCGTACGCCACCGGATGTCAACCTGTACACATGCCAGTAAATATTCAGTAATAAATATTTTTACGGGTCGAGTTGACCAAAATGAGTATGAGTTGGTAAAAGTACGAGTTGGCACGCATACGAGTTGACCTGTTTTCACTGGGAAAGAATACAACATTGTGGATAAAATTTAAAAAGAATTGCTTTTTGAAAATAAAAATCACAATCTTCAATGTAGGTTGGTGGGGTCATGTGAGTGGATCATAGGGCAGTCAGGAGGAATGCAACCATCCACACACACACACACACACACATTTACAATAATTGTACCACAGATTTATTGGTTACCTTGGGGCTTGTGTTTTAGATGCTTTCTAGGCTGTTGAACTGATTCTCACTGATGCCAGCCATTGCATCTAATTCCAATTACTCAGCATACTGGAGAGCTAAAATACAAAATATAAAGAAATGTTCAAATAATTCTGTGAAAAAATAAATTCTGAATGGGGAAAGGCCAACATGTATTACTCCAGTAAGAGAATGCCCTCTATAATTGCAAAAACAACCTTCATCACCCCCACCCCATTTGCATTTTCCATCCTGAATTTTGGTGTACACATGTTGTCCTGTACACACACCTGCATGTTTATTTTCCAATTAAAACCCATATTAACTCATCCCTCTGCAGCTTTTTCTTCATTTATTAGTTTCTTTTTTTTTATACAGGCTCTTCATCTTTTTTTTATGTTATAAGACCTGACCTTTCTTTAAAGCATAGAGGGACAGACTTTTGTCTTAATAATAACAAAACAGCTCAGAAAAACAGGTGCCCCTATATGACAATTTTGTGGCTACAACTAGCAGACTAATCAAGTAAAAGCATCTCTTTAGGTTTTAAACTTTTTTTCTGGACAATATAGCATCTATCCATGCTCAGTCATTATCGTTAGTTAAAATGCAAACTTAAAATCATGTAGGTACACTGCAAAAACAGGGAAAGAGTAGACTCAATATAGTTTTTACGAAATAGATGCAGTACAACAGTTTCGTCCGTCACGAACCTCCATTGGATTGTGCATGCAATAATTATGTCTACGACTTTACAAACGCACATTCTAGGCCAATAAACCTCTAAATAATGTCTACTTACCTCTTAATAATGCAATTATAATATTTTCCTCTTTCTCGGTAACCCATTTATTTTCTTGTATTTTGCTTTGTAGTTAAAAAGAACGGCAAAATTCCTCAGTATTTTTTCATGTAAACGAGAATTAAATGGCCGCCGCTGAAAATGTTTTGCTTGTGATAAAATGTCACGTGATCACTGATACGCAATGTGATTGGAGATTGCCTCGACAGATTGTCTCAAAGTGAAGCCAGCCAGTCTACTCATTGCCACTGGATTGCATGAAATGCCACACAGGGCAATCTCCGAGCAATCTCATTGCCAGCAACTTTTATTGCCTGAAAATTGCCCGAAAATTGCCCCGTGTGACAAGGCCTTTACGTTGTAGGCCAATATTAAACTCCGTATATTGCTGTGTGTACGTATTCTGTGCACGCGCGATATGGGCTATTCGTACATACAGGGAATAGTAATTCAGCATATTGTTTCACTTAACCTTCCGGTTTCGACCGGAAGGAAAGGTCAGATTGGGGTCACGTCTGAAAACGAAATGTGACATAGTTCAAGATCTTTAAGATGATAAAAAGATTGTGAAAATATCTTCTATGGTTCATGAGATATGATTTTTTGGAAATTTTGAAATGTTCAACTTCCGGTTTCGACCGAAAGGAAAGGTCAGGTTGGGGTCACGCCTAAAAACGAAATATCACATAATTCAATATCTTTCAGACGATGCAAAGATTGTGAAAATATCTTTTGTCGTTCATGAGATATGATTTTTTGAAATATTAAATTTTGATTTAGCGTAATTCGACACCTGATGACGTAATCATGACGTCACAGCAAACGGTTTCGTCTGCTTGATATGTTCTGTTTATGTGTTAAGTTTAAAGGCTGTATATGCTCAGCAAGGATGACTTTGTTGCCGGACAAGCGCCACTGAGAAGGAGAAGTAAAAAAATATTTAAAAAAAAAAACAGTACAAAAAACAATAGGTGTTCGCGCTGCGCTCTCGAACACCTAACTGAAACAAAGTGTTTGTTAGAACAAACACACGGTGTTCGAAGTCTACTTCCGGTTCAATCAAATTATCATCCATGATGTCAATATCATATTGTGCAAGGGTTCATCATCTTTTATAATAACAACATCAATTTCATATTCAAAAGACATCAATTTTGCGTTAGAATGTGTTGAATTTGAACTTCCTGTTTGGACAGGAAGTAAAGGTCACATTAGGTGGTTTGAAGGTCATATATGACCTCCTCATGATTATGAAAAAATAACAAATTTGTCAACTTATACATTAAATTGAAGCAATGAGATATGACCTTTTAAATTTGTAAAAAATCGTTACTTCGTGTGCCACTAATTTGGACCATTGGCAAGCATTTATGGTAACTCATTTCACAAGAATTACAAGCTATTAATGTAAGGAATTCAATTGTGTTTTGTTTTCTAATAGGTCATTTAGTTCTTGAGATACTGGCTGTTGAACTTGGAAATGTTGTGAGATTTAAGCAGTAAATTACAAATTAACAAGTGTGACTTGGAACATGTTTTTTATTTTGTTTTTTATTTTAAATATTGACACTAGCCCAACACATGCTTTTCAAAAAACCATGCTAGATGATAAATCAACATTAAAAATCACTCATATGAAAATAGTTTGCCGGGGGTTGTAGGTAGCCAGATCAACCTATTCAACGTTATTATGGGCATAAAGTCACAAAGTTGATTTAGGATGAAGGGACTACATGTATAGTAACTGGATTAAACGGCTGCCAAAATTCAAGAGCAGGAAGTGTGGGTTAAATTGTTTGGGGTAGTTTAGGGTTACTGAAGGCACTGAAGCATGGAAGACCATATAAATATTTCCCTTTCCTTTCCTTCAGCTAATTAGCCTTTCATTAGAAAACAAGCTTATAACTACTACATGATAAAGTTGGAAGAAACTTGCATCCGTGCTTTCCATCTTCCACTGCCCCCCGCAGAAGAGTTTTGTCCAAAAAGTAAATAATTCCCAAATTCAAACAAAATTAAATGTAATTATATCCACTGGATCAAATCTGATAATTGGTTGCCCTTTTCACTTTGTTTATGGAAAAACCTTTCAATTTTAGATTTAAATAAAGCCAACATTGGTAATTATCTCTCTTGGTATTAAGTCTTGTACAAAAATAAATTTAACCTTTATTTATAATATACTTCACTTTCAGGTTAAGTTTATAAAAATATAATGATAAATTGACAATGATAGTGACACTGTAATCAAGCATCTCCTTATTGTGACATGCTTATAAACTGTCTTTGTTTTCACCTATACTGCAAATAATTAAAAAATAATGTATAAAATTTGAAAACAAATTCTACATTGATTTTGCATTTTTCAGGTTTGTACATGATTGGCAAAAATGTCTGTAGCTGCATCCATACTACAGAATTACAACCTAAAGATCAGATGCCATTTTGTACATAAATTGTTAGACATTGAAATAATCAAAGAGTTGTATGGGTGCTTGTAAATTGCTAATAAAGCAATGAAATACATATTTATTTTAACTGTCTGTTGGGTTTCATGACTTGACTTTTGTGGTTACACACTTCCCTCCCCCACAATCAATTGAAACCACTTTGTTGACCTGTTTAACCTACATGTACTTGTAACCAATCTAGAAATGAGTGTACATGGTCTTACACATGTAACAAGTGAAATGACTTCAGTGTAAATGAACCCAACCATGATCCTTTGTTGACAAGAAAACAGAATATATATCCACTGGATCAAATCTGATAATTGGATGCCATTTTCACTTTGTTTATGGAAAAACCTTTCAATTTTAGATTTAAATGAAGCCAACATTGGTATTTATCTCTTGGTATTAAGTCTTGTACAAAAATAAATTTAATCTTTATTTATAATATACTTCACTTTCAGGTTAAGTTTATAACAAAAATATAATGATAAATTGACAATGATAGTGACACTGTAATCAAGCATCTCCTTATTGTGACATGCTTATAAACTGTCTTTGTTTTCACCTATACCGCAAATAATTTAAAAAAATTAAATAAAATTTGAAAACAAATTATACATTGATTTTTAACTTTTCAAGGTTGTACACATGATTGGCAAAATGTCTGTAAAGATCAGATGCCATTTGTACATAAATTATTGAACATTGAAATAATCAAAGAGTTGTATGGATGCTTGTAAATTGCTAATAAAGCAATGAAATACATATTTATTTTAACTGTCTGTTGGGTTTCATAACGACTTTTGTGGTTACACCTTCCCTCCCCACAATTGAAACCACTTTGTTGACCTGTTTAACCTAATTGTAAACAATCTAGAAATGAGTGTACATGGTCTTACACATGTAACAAGTGAAATGACTTCAGTGTAAATGAACCAACCATGATCCTTTGTTGATAAGAAAACAGAATCAACCTGCATTTATAATAAATGTATGCTCTGTATGTACGATTTAGTGACAGTTCAGAATGGGTGACATTCAGGGGTTGTCATTGGAATCGGTAATTTTAGAATAAAATGTCTGCCCCCTCCCCCAAGTTCTTGGTGATGGCATGTACTGCCACTGGTGATGAACCAACACATTTGGGGGTTTTTCTAAAATTATTTGGTCTATCATTGCAGCACTATAGAATCCAAGAACTAGGGAAGGGGAGGGGCAAACAAGCAATAAAAGTATAAGGGGCCCAAATTACCAATTCCATTGACTGACGACTGGTGCTTCATTATGTCGAAAATCACACCCAGCATCAATTCTGCATAGCTGAAGTTGCAAGATGTTTCTGTCCTTTCTAAAAAAGATTTAAGATTGAAAATAGGAGTAAAGGGCTTAGATTTAAATAAATGTTGTTTAACTGACATGGATTGGAAAGGTGGTTATCAGATACACCCCTTCTCTTGGACTGAAAATGCCAGTACTGCTATAGCAAAAATAATAACAAATTATACTAAACCTTAATTTTTGTAATAAACAACCATTAAAAACTAAATGAAATGTTCATCATTGGTATGAAGACCCTTCTCAAACGATCTGTTAACATAAGACGTTAAACCATACCAAGATTGTTGATGACTTGAACAGTTACGATACTGCATTTGGATGTGGTGTCAACGCCGTGTTGGGGTACTGTTGGCTGGAACTCAGGTCTGAGCCATGATACATCGGAGTCAACATGCTGTAAAAATAATAGTTAAGTTTTATGGAATACATGGAATAAGTATTTGAAATTTCTGAAGTTCTAATTTATGTGAATGAGGAAAATAATATGTCACAGTGAACATGCTGTAAAAAATAATAGGAAGGTTTTATAAGTACATGGACCAAGAATAAAAGTATTTGAAAATTCAGAAAGTTCTAATTTATGGGAATGGGGAAAATAGTGTATAATTTTAGAGTAGCTGGACCATTAGAAATTGAAAAGGCATTGTTTGTTTTTCAAAATTGCACACAATTATTCTTGACAATGTGTAATAAATTAAAGAAATGTTCTCGCACGAAACTCTCATCAAAAGAGAAAGGTATTTAAAGGAAATTGCAGAGTCTCATATCCTCATATAATTTCATGTGATTGTGATGTGAGTAATGTCTGGAGAGGCCTCGAGGAGCAGGACCTACAAGTACATGTATTGTGTCATGAATATTGTGCATTTTCCTGTGAAATAATTGTCTATGTACAAGGTTATTTGTATCTGAGAAGGGTACAAAATTAAAGAAAAGTGCAGTAAACAATCGCTAGGCTACTTATTTAATTAGTGCACAAACTGAAGATTTTTGGAGAAAACAAAAATTACAAAATATAGGCCCTATGGCATAACATTTCTACTGAATAATTGCCATAACCTTAACAACTGAATTTTCCTATCCTTATTTATATTCTAAATACATTTTGGTGACATCTGTTCATATTTTGTTAGTTGTTTACTGTCCAAAGTATGTTCACGTAGGCCTAACTAACGTTAGTCATGTTAGTTAAACAGGCACAATGCAACGACGAATGGACAGCTTAAATAATGGTTTTTCTTGTATAAAAACACGAAGATAAATACAGGAAATCACTCTTAAGTAACTGAGTTCAAGATACTTACTCTTTTTATGAGCCGTGTACTGTTGGCGATCCATTTTTTTTCAGCCTAAAAAATGACGTCCTGGGCCACTGGCACCACACACGCAAACAACAGCGTCGATATGCAGCTCCATTGTAACGGCAACCGATATCGTGTACTACACGATATTTGGTTATCGATCCTATAACCACAATCGATATCGACGCTTTGTTTGCGTGTTGCGTGTTGTTACATTATAGCCCAGACAGCGCCTCGTATTGCGCCTTGCGGCGCTTATACGATTTCGGTGATTATTTCATGCAACATGTATTGAAACGTTTTAAATATTTTGCACTTTGGCGTAATTCGACACCTGATGACACTGTAATCATGACGTCACAGCAAAACGGTTTCGTCAGCTTGATGTTCTGTTCATGTGTTAAGTTTGAAGGCTGTAAATGCTCCACGGCAAGGATGCGCTTTGTTGTTACCGGACCAGTCGCCACTGAGAAAAAGAGTAAATAAATATTTAAAAACGGTACTAAAAAGAAAACAATAGGTTGTTCGCGCTGCGCTCTCGAACACCAAAAGCAGTACAAAGCAATGGGTGTTCGCATGCGCGCTCGAACACCTAATAATAATAATGTGTGGACTTATATGGCGCACGTATCCGCCAACTAAAGGTGGTTGCTCAGGCGCATTATATCATTACCCCTGCTCGCAAGGCTCGCAAGGCTCGCCGTCATTCCTGATACCATCTCGGCTCCCTGGGAGTATACAGCTGGTACTGCCATTACATGAGGTACCGGTTTAACCCCTGGGTGAGAGAAGCAGTTATGGTTAAAGTGTCTTGCTCAAGGACACAAGTGTCACAGCCGAGATTCGAACCCACATTCTGCTATGCGTAGTAACAGACTAAAAGTGTATAGTCTACCCACAACGCATCTCAAAAGCATTAAAAAAATTCCTAAAGGGCGTAGTTTTATTCTTCCAGTTTGAGACCTACCATTCATCTTCCAATAATAGGCGATAGTCGGCATTATGATCTCGACCGACCTGCTGGGTATTATCGGGTCATCACCATCCATCAGCCATAGTGTACAATGAACCCTATGTAATATTCATCTAATAAATGCACCCCTTATAGGTTTTCTCATGTGCTCCGGCCACTTTTTCCCTTTGGTACCCTTTTTCATACACACCTGGACCTGGATCTACCCCTGCACACTGGGTTTAGAGACACAGGCACGCCAGTCATTTTTTTTTTTTTTTTTTAAACTTGGCGTTTTGAAGGCAGAATTAAATCAATTGTTTATCATCCGATTAAGGCTGCACCAACCTATATATCCACTTTGAAACCCTGCTTTTTTGGG